>CM039680.1:93669840-94157340 GCA_022537955.1 Schmidtea mediterranea
AGCTTCGGGCTTCCGTAAAATAAAATCCTGTGCGGCCATTCTTGCTTTGGTTGGTAATACTTTATTTTATCTTTAAACGTTAAATATCTTTGTTCCTTTTCTCAGCTCCTCGTCTCTCACCTCCTTTGTGAGTATATCCTTTTATGATTCGCGTGGTCGTCTTGTTCCGCATAGTCTTTAAGTATTATTGCTGCCTGCAAGTGTATTAACTTTCTCTTCTTCTTCTGGTTTTTCAATCTCCGTCCATATCGAAGCTGGTCCTTCTCTCATATCTGTACCTTATCTCTTCGCTGGTTCCGCTTGCATCTAAATATCGTCATTATTTTTGAATTTTTTTTTGTTTTTTGATTTTTCTGATTATTTGTAAATTTTTTGAATTTATTATTTTGTTATTTTATTTACATTTATTTACACTTTCTTTTTCTTTTTACAACGTTTGTCTGGCTTCTCCACTTCTAACTTTATATACAGATGTCTTCTCGCCAGAATCCCTTCTCCTCTCATCGTTGTTGCGGATAAAAACGTGTGTGTCCCAATTGCTGTATTTCCAGTCAGTTGTTGCTTCCCATTGTGGTTCATTTCCTGTTTGATTGGGTAGATAATCCTCAATCCTTCATTGTTAATATCAGTTTTGTTTAAAAGGGCCATGCTAATAGCTCGTCGTAATCTCCTTTTCTACTCTGACGAAGACACTGATAGGGGCCTGTTGCATTTCCATCTCCATTTGGATACAGTCTAATACCGATTTATATCCGTTTCCCAACTTGTATATTGGGGACTATCTAGAATTCTCTGTGATTCCCATCTTTGCTCTCTGGAGCTTTCTGCGATCGGTTATCTTCCATTAAATGGTGCTGTAAATGTTCGGCTACCAGAGTTCGTTGGTTTCTATTCCTTAGGCTGTGGTCTCTGTGCATTTCTTTTCTATTTCGGCCATTTCTTGAGGATTCCTTGGCTCTTTCGAAGTTCTTCTGGACTCTAATATTTCTCTTATTATTGCCTTTGTGCATCGTTTTCTGTCGTAGGCTCTTACTTCCCCATGTAGGCATTCCTATCGTCATTTCATCATGATTTCGTTGCTCGATGCATCTAATCATGTGCTTTTGCATCTCCGCAATGGTAGTTGTGTTTGGCAATGAAATAATTCTACGGGCATTTGACTGGTTTGCCGCTACATCGTTCCAATTTGCTTTTTATAGTTTGACTTTATCTCTTGTCGCAGTTTTTCGCATATTTCCTTCATATAGATCGCATATTTGTCCTCTTGGGGTTCCATTTCCATTTCTATTATCATTCGTCGATGACTCCACGAATTCGCAATTTCCTCTCTCTGATGCACACTTTGTGATGTTCTTTCATCGTCTTTTTTGTTGCGATCGTTTGACATTTTCCGCAAATAGGCTTCTTATATTCGCATTCGTTTGTGTGACTTTCAGCTTCCTTCATAAGTCCTTTCCATTCGCATTCTGTTTACTCCGCATTGGACTAATAGATTATATTTCTTGTGGTGGCTTTATCCATTGTGTGGGGTCTTCGTCTCTTCCAATATTTCCGTCACATCCAGGGCATTTATGGTTTTGTTTCTATCACCTTCGTGCAATCTGTGCATATTTCTGATCCGCATTCGTCTGTCTCGCTCCAATCAGTAGTTCTTGCATTACAACTTTAGTCTTCCTGATATCGCTCACCACTCTAATTTTTTTTTCTTATTGTCTGAGTTTCGGATGGATTTTCCCGCTTCCTCAATTCTCTCGATGATTGTCTGCATATCTACAAAAATTTCAGTTACTGGCGTTGCTTTGTTCTGTCGTGGTATTTAATATTTACAAGTAGCCGTTATTTATTCACTGCTTGAATCCGTCTGGGGAAATTCTGCATCCGATGCTATCCATTCCACCAACTTGCTGAGATCTACTCTGTTGATACTAACGTTATTCTTCTAATTTCGTCAGTTGCCATCTAACTGATCCTAATTGTCATCATTCTTTTAATTGCGTATTGTTCTCTTTTCTTCTAGGCTTATGGCTATGATTGTAGCTCTTTCACACTTCCGTTAACTATGTGAGTATTTGTCCATTCGGTACGTTTGCGCATTTGTTTGTATTAGTGTCATCAATTTCACATGTCCGTTCCACGTGCCTCAATTCCTGGAATCTTGTATATTCCTTTGATTATTACGCAATCTCTATAAGTCTTGGCGTTGCTGGTGTTGTATTGCTTCTGTGAACGGGTGTATCTCACTGATTTGGTGATTTACGTTATTCGGATTTCATCTGTTAATTAAACAATCATTAATTCAATCGGCATTCTCTTTGTGATTATTTGTCTCCCTCCTTTAAACGATTTTGTGCGGTATTTACATATAGGATATACATATTTACTACTTAATATACTACATTAATATTTACCACTATATACAACGTCTCTTTCTCGTACACCATGTCTCGGGACTCTATACGTAATGTCCGTATTCCCGATTTCTCATCATTATCTGGGTATACATCAGATTCGTTGACCATTGTGTGCTTCGATAATGGGCGGTTTCTTTTTAACCATAGTCCGCTGCTAGATTTCTAGATTTCATTTCTTCGGTTCTTTCTGCATCATATTGTCCTAATTCGATATCGAACTGAATTTTTCCACCGTGCATAATCTTTTCTTTCGCTGCTTCTTTTTCATTGTAGTTCTTGCTAGTTGAATTATTTATCAGCATTACTACGCTGCTTACTATTGCCTGTTGTATCCAGATCATTTAATCATGTAATTCTTTCGTTAGGCTGCATGTGTGCTTTCCCTTGCATTGGTTGTCCATTATTCCTTCTTGTTGGTTTGTACATTTTGTAAGTGCTTTCTGATTGAATGCTTCGTGGATTGAGAAGGTGGCGTGTCCATATCTTCCTTTTTCCATGTTTCGTTCTTGGTTCTCTCAGATGTATTATAGTGATCTGTGTATTGACTTGAGTGGTTTCCTTGTTATCGTTCTCCAATGCTCATGAGTTCCTTTTTGGATATTTATTAGATATTTTCCCAGTTTTCTTTTTGTTGGGATTCGATACTTTTGATTCTTTATATTTTTGCTTGTTCACATTGGATTCTTGTTTATGGTTCGTTCTTTTAGGTTCGTAACGCAGATTTTGGATAAGTTTGTTCACCTTGTTCCAATTACTATTGCTTCTTCATTTGCTGCATCTTGGACCATATGTTATTATTAGTGCTTACTTTCTCTGATCTGTTGTTTTGTACGGTTCTTCTCTTGTTTCTTTTCTGGGCGTTTGTCGTAGTGATTCTAGTATTTCTTGTTATTGATTTCCAGTAATCATCTCTTCCTTTCTGACATGCACTATATATTTTCCACGCTTTCTTTGAGTTGGGATGCGGTATTTTTGTTTTTGATATCTTCGTTTGATTGACATTTGATTCTTTCATTTATCGTTCCTTCTTTTTAGTTTCGAATACACAGACTTTTGTGATGGGTTCTTTGCCCATATTTTCAACTATTATCTCTTCTCCACTCTTGGGTCTGATTCTACCTTGATTATTATTCTTTGTTTTCTCGTAACCGACGTTTTGTTGGCTCTCTTTAGTGTGTGAATTTCTTCCAAGGTTTGGCTTGTGCAACGTTATATAATGTCATGTGCACATATTATATCTGCATTTCCTTCTAGGCTATCCCGATTCACATTCTTTCTGCTTTCATATTCATTTCCAACAATCGATAATTATTTGTATACATTGTTCAATGGTTTCTATTCCTCTGTTTATTATTCGTAATTTGCCTATCCCTGGTTTTACTTGGATTTTTACATTCTTGTCTTTTGTAGCATCTCTACATACATCTTTGGTGGTTTGGCATGATGATGAGTTTTCGGATCGTATTTCCATCTTTCCTGTTTCCTATGGAATCGAATTGGCAACTTTATGCTGTATCATCGTCAGTGTAAGCATATTCCTTTGCTTGGCGTTCCTTCTCATTTATGTCGTATTCTGAACGATTTTATCTCCTTTTTTGATGTTTTGCGTCAGCTTCCGTTAACTTGATGGACCCCGTTGATTTAATTATCATTATTTTTTGTAGAGGGTCGGTTTTTTTTTCGGTTTTGATTTCCTTTGTTGTAGTAACACATCCCTCTGTTCGTTTCCCTCGTTATTGCTGTTGTTCGTTTCTGAACGTTCCTGTTAGATGAATTCCTTTTCTCTTGTTGTGCGATTTATTTTTCGTCTCTAGCATTATGATCCTCTTGTTTTTGTTGTTGGCATCCCTTCCTCCTTCCTCTATTACCTCCATCCGGGGTTCCTTTGTTGAAATGCTCGTCCTCGACATTTTTATTTCAATTGTTCCTCGTATACTTTTATTATTCTTGCTTTTATATCGTCCATCTCTTTTATCTCTTGTTTACTCGCTTGAAATCTTATTTGCTTTCGATGCCATCTGTGTATTATCATCAATAGTTGTTCCTTTCTATCTCGATTCGTATTGCTTTCTTTGATGATTTGGTGAATCCAGTCCCTTCCCACTTCAACATTGCTTTTATCGTTTTTGGATGGTAGTGCCGTATATGTTTCTTTAAAGGACGTTTCTGTTTCTACCATATAGTTCAGATTGGAATACTTTAAGTGATGATCCTTCGTAGGTCCATTTCATCAGGTTGGCTGTCTTCGTCTGTTTGGCGTCATAGCTTCCCATAATGTTTGGATTGTTTTACCCATCATTTCTCTCTCTCTAATTGTCGCATTACTGGTTATAAATTTTATTGCACTTGCCTGTCTGGATTTCAGCACATAATGTAGTACATTGTTTTCTCCATTGTCTTTTTCTTTGAACGATGATCCTGTTTTTAGTAGTTCTCTCAGAACTGTTGTAGAAGCATCTGCTGCGACTGCGAACATTAATGGTGTTTGTCCCTCTTCGTTTGGTATATTTGAGGTGTGTCCGCATTTCTGCATAAGTTGGTATACCATATGCTTTGAGGTTTCTTGCTGTACTGCAATATGTAGGTACGTTCCTTCTACTGCCATAGTGAAGATCATGGGTATACTTTCTTTGATACGATCCATTTCTGGTGGACTTCTAGCTCCTTTAGCATAATCCATTGCGATTTTTCCCGCTTTGTTTACTATTCTCATCCATCCTTTTCCTTCGACCCATTCTGGCATTATCTCTCTGATAGCTTTTACTATTATATCCATCTTGTCTACATTATCCTGGGTCGCGTTTAGAGTTATTTTTGGATTATCTGGTTTAGTTCCTCTACTGTATTATGATGTCGCCGATTCTATTTTTCGACTCATCGTTAGTCCGTAATACTCAGTTGGTTGGGTTTTGTGATCTAGTTTGCATTACCTCGATTTCTGCTGGTTCTCTGTTATTGTTTCTCTGGTATCGCTTTTACATCTATCACGTTCACGTAAATAGGTCTATGAGTGGGTTATTGACCAATTTAACTCGCGCATTATTCTCGTTTATCGTACATTATTTCGATGGTCTTTACCACATCTTTGTAATTCGGTACTCCTGGGGATTATTTCTTGGCGATCTGCATTATTACCCAATCTCCAACCTTGAATAGTTTATGCTCACGTACGTTCTCGTCTTTTTATATGTAACTCTTTTGTAGCTCTCTTGATTAAATCTAATATTCATAACCTGCTGTTTTCCAGATCTCTTGCATTCGCGCCTTGAATCCTTTTACGTAAATCGTCAATTTCCATTATACTGTGATATTGGGGGTTGATATTCTATGGTCTATTTGGCATGTTACATTCTCTGCCGTCTAATTTGAATGGACTCATTTTTGTTGCTGAGTGTATTGACATTCTATAAGCCATAAGGCATAGATTTATATATCTATCCCAATCCTTTTGGTGTCTGCTTACATAATTTGACATCATTTCAATTAATATGCCGTTAAATCGTTCGGTTTGACCGTTTGTTTGCGGATGGTACGGTGATGTTCTCAACTTCGCAATTCTGAAGTAGTTCGTTACTTCCTCTATTATTTCGCTCATAAAGTTGGTTCCTTGATCAGTTAGGATCTGTTTGGGTGTTCCATATCTACAGCATATTTCCTCTACTAGGATTCTCGCTATTGTTCTAGCTTTTTGATCTGGTATTGCGAATGCTTCCGGGAATTTTGACAAATAATCCGTCACTACTAATATATAGATATTTCCATCGTTGGTTTTTGGTAATGGTCCTACTACATCCATTGCAATCATCGTCATTGGTTCTGGTGGGATTGGCATTGGTTTTAGCGGTGCTTTCAATTTACTTCCTGTGCTTTTTCTGGTTGCACATATCAGACAATTCTTTATCCATCCTTTTACGTCCTCTCCGATATTTGGCCAATAATATTTTTGACGCAGTCTTGCTTCCGTCTTTTTAGCTGACATGTGTCCTCCGAGTTTTCCGTCGTGATATTGCATTAGCACCTCTTTTCGTCTACTCTCCGGTAAACACATAAGTCGTTTCTCACCATCCATTAACAATAGCCATCCCTTCTCTAGGGTATATCGATGTCTGTGTTTTTCCATATGCTCTTTTAATTTACTGTTGTTGTCGAAGATTTTCATATCGTTCGTTTCTATGAATTCAATTATTGTTTTTAGCTCCTCGTCTTCTTTCTGCTCATTTCTCAATTTTGTGAAATCGATATCTTCTGCGATGATCATGCATATTCGTCTTACATCATGATCCATTAGTTCTTCGAATACAAATCTTGACATGCAATCTGCGTTAGCGTTGGCCTTTCCTGATTTGAATTTTATATATGGCGAGTATTCTTGCAACTGCATTGCCCATCTCATTAATCTACTAGAGGCTTCTTTATGTTGGCCTAGCCATACCAATGGTTGATGATCTGTAGTGATATATATCTCGTGACCCCATAATAAATATTTGAAATGTTTAATAGCTTGGATTATTGCTAACGCCTCTCTTTCAGTCACGGAGTAATTCTTTTCATGTTTCTTGAACGTTCGACTATAATATCCAATAACTCGTTCTCTTTTCTCGTCATCCCATTGTCCTAGGACTGCTCCAGATGCATATCCACTTGCGTCTGTTGCTAACAAAAACGGTTTCTTGAAATCTGGGTGTACGAGTATTGGTGCTGATATCAGTTTATCTCTGAGTGTTTCAAAGGCTGTTTGTTGTTCCTCTTCCCATATAAACGGGGTATCTTTTTTGGGTTAATTCTTGTATTGGTTTCGCAATAGTTGCGTAATTCTTGATGAACTTTCGGTAATATCCACATAGGCCTAAGAATTCTTGCACTTGCGTGACTGTCTTTGGTGCTGGGCAATTCTTTATCTTTTCGATGTTTCGTGGATCTGGTTCTTTGCCTTTTGCTGATACAATATGTCCTAAGAAGGTGACTTTTTCCTTTGCCCAATCGCATTTTGATGGTTTCAATTTTAATTTCCATTGTCTCAGTCGAACGAATACATTACGGATATCTTTTAAATGTTGCTCGAAAGTGCTAGAATAAATTAATAAATCATCAATATATACCATACATTGTTTAATGCCGTGAGTTACAAAATTCATACATCTCTGGAATGAAGCTGGTGCGTTAGTTAGTCCAAAAGGCATTTTCTTGAATTGGTATAAATCTTTTCCAATTGTAAAGGCAGTTTTCTCTCTGTCCTCCTCTTTGACTTTTATTTGCCAATAACCACTTTTTAAATCTAGCGATGTAAAATAAGCTGCTCCGTGTAACATATGTAACATTTCATTTATATCCGGTAACGGGTATGTATCTCGTTTTGTTACCGCGTTGAGTCGTCAATAATCTATACAGAACCGTTGTGTTCCGTCTTTTTTCTTTACCATGACCACTGGGAATTGCCATGGCGAGCAACTTGGTTCGATCACTCCTGCGTCTAACATCTTTTGAACTTCTTTTTCTGCTACAGATTTTTGAGCTTCTGCCAACCGATATGGCCGTAATGTTATTGGGGTATCATCCGTTAATGGTATCGTGTGTTGCGTCACATCACTTGTACCGAGATCTAAGTCAGATGCTGCGAATATATCTTTGAATTCCATTAGCAGTTTTTGTAATTGCTCTTTTTCGGTTTCGTTTAGTAGCTGACTGTCGATTGTCCATAATTCTTCCTCAGTTCCTTCGGTTTTTGCTGTTGGAAGTTCGATGTCCATCATCGGTGTTAATTTTCCCAATCTTTCGTTTTCATAGATAACTTTATCTTCCTCGTCAAAATTTGTAATGTTGATCGGAATTTCACTGTTGTCGTTTACGTACACTATCTCTCTGGCTAATGGCAGTTCCTTCTTTTTCTCAAATTTGTGATTAGGCTCAAAAATCATCTCTCCTCTGGTTTCCTCATTTACTTTCACATAGCAGATCATTTGTGTGCGCCCTGGCACTACTATTTTCTCTGAGCATCTCACTTCTGATTTCAACATACATATTTGTCCGGTTTTATCTCTCAGCTCCATCGATCCTAGATCTATTATTATCTCTTTTAGTAATTCTGGCATGAGATCTGTTCCAATTATACAATCTGCGCTCAATCTCCTGATGACTGCTAAGTACGTATTGATTTTTACGTTTCTATATTCTATTATCGACCAGATTTTCCCGATGACTGCTACCGATTCTTTGCTGCAAGTTATTACATCCATGTTAGCTTCTTCTATACATGGCCACAATCTTCCGGGTATTTTATCCATTTTTATTGCTGAGATGTTTGCTCCCGTATCAATCATTGCTTTTATTTCTACCCCATTTATTTCTATGGGTACCGTTAATGTTGGTCCAGCTAACGTTTGTAACATAGCTATAGTTCGAGTTTCTGGATCCTGATCCACGCTTCTTGATCTTTGGCTGGTTCTTGGTACTAAGTCTGCCCAATTTGGTTCGTATGGTACTGGATAAATATTTCGTAATGTTGTTGATCTTGGTATTGGTACGTGTCTTTCTACTGGCATGTTTCTCTCTAGTGATGATGCTGCTTTCTTTAGACATTCGTATACTGGTGGTGGATGATTATAATGTCCACTATGTCTTGTCTTTCGATTTTCCCATTGTTTGAGTTGCTCTTGAGTTAGCATCTGTGTTCCTCCTTGGTTTTCATCATTGTCGCTGTTATCGCTGCTGTCATCTTTGAAGTTCATCCATCGTCTCCAGTTGCTTGTTTTTTGTCGCTTCATTCTGGTTTTCTCGGCTTCTAATCTCATTATTGCTTTAAATTTTCGTCCAACTTCTTCATCGGTACCATTCATTTTCGTTAGAATTCCTACTAATCTCTTTATCTTGTGGATGTCCTTTGAGTGTCCATGTAATACCATTGTCTTTGCTAAAAAAGGTAAAAATCCAATTGCCATTTTCCAGTTGATTTTCCTCTCTCTTTTGTAAATATCGAAACATGCTAACATTTGTGTTATGATTACTCTTACGATTTGAATAATAAGAATTATTCCTAAGATTCCTGCCATCATTTGTCCGAAGATTAAGAATCTTCCCCACATGGCTTTCATCATATTTGCTGTAGCATGTTGAAAATGGTCTGGTGATAGTAACAGTTCGTAGTTGGGTTTCTCTCCATAGTTGTTACCTCCCGTTATAGTTACAATGTTAGATAATATTGCTTGCCTTTGTGCTGGGAATAATAAATGTTCTCTGGCTCGTTCCAGATCTTTTGTTTGGTATATTCCACTCTGTGATATATCAACTGGTTTGAATTCTGCTTCGCTGGCCAATTCTGTTAATCCAAATATTTTTGGCGGCGCTACTATTACTCGAGTTGGGAATTGTAACCAACTTCCATCTCTTATTTCGAATAACGGTCCATATACATTACTACAACTGAACATATTGGGTACGAATTTCTCTGGATTTATCATCCTTGTCACTGGCTGAGCGAATCTGATTTTTCCTTTATGCATTATCTCTAATTCGTTTATGCATTTATCTCTTGGGATTGTTGAATTCTCTGGCAGTTTTGCAATTGTCTTTTCACATTTGTACGTATACATAACTTCTCCAACAATTCTTCCAAAATATCCTTCTTGGAGTGGTAGTAGTGGAATTGCGTTATCTGGGTTCGTGATTGCCATTGCCAATTTTGTTTTTAGTATTTCTCTATTCAAGATACAATCATTTTTAACCAAGTCGTAGTATATTTTCTCTGTTGATGCCAATCCTTTGTGATATAGGAAATCCATCTTGTTATTTATGTACAGATATAGTTTTACATCCTTGGGGTCTATTTGCGCTTTTGCGTTCGGTATTGCTGTTCGCGATAAGAATATTCCTTTATAATTGGTACTAGCTACCATTTCGTCACATTTACTCACCATTCGCCCTTTTATGAATCTCATTCCGATTGTGGTGTCTGTTGATATTACCACCGTTGGTGTGACCTCTGATCCAATAGTCGTGGTGATCGTTGGTTTTCCGATTCTTCCGGTTCTTCGTATTTCATCTAATGCACTTTTTTGCGTGTTAGTTTCGGTTTCTCTGTGCACTTGTCCTTGCACTTCATCAAATATTGCGCTTTTCAATAAGGTGAGTCTACAAGTTCTGGTATCGGCGTGATATACGATCGTTGACATTCCCGTATTACATGATCTATCTGTTGCTAGACATTGAGGGTACTTTTTCATTGCTTGCGTGTCTGGATCAAAATATCCTTGATATTTCTCCAACTTTACTTGATAACTTTCAATCACTACTACTCCTTTGACTAGTTGATTCAATAGGGTGTACTCTCCTCCTTGACACGTTCCGTCTCCAGCCGTTATTCTTCCCGCAGCGTATACTCGGGTAGTTTTTATCTTTCCTTCCTCGGCTGCTACATTCACTCGTCCAGCTATTGAGATACGTCCTGTCGTGAATCCTTCTTCACATTCGCTCCTCGTTACTGATACTACTGTTGTTTTCCGTACCCGCTTCTATAATTGTTGAATGTGAGTGATGTCCGCAATGAAATGCTACAATTTTCCTTGTTACTGAACATTCCTTGATTTCCGTTTTTATGAAGTCTACCTCTTGATATACATTATACGATACTGCTGTTGCCGTTGTCTGTAGTTTACCGGGGGTTTGCAGCTTTGCACTCTTCCGTTTCTTTTAGTGAGTATTTATCACCAATCTTTATATTGTCACAATCATATACTACAAACGGTTCTACCCCTTTCACGCACATCATCCATATGAGTATTGTAGTGATTATCGTATTCATCCCTTTTCTAGCTGTTTTTGGATCGCTTGCATTAATCGTTGTTTCGAATTCCGTTAATAACTCTTTTAACTTCGCTTGCATCATTTCAGTTTGATCATCTTTACTTACTAAATTTATAAAAGTCTGCCATCCTCCTTGAGTCAGGATGAATGGTTCAATTACCTTTCTGATGATATCTGTTATTGCGAATTCATATCCGTTTGGGTTGTATCTTGGAGTTCGTTTTCTGTATATTACTATCGTATTGTACATTAGGTAGGCCATTCCTACCAAATATCTGTTTGGGTCATCAGATCGTTTCGTTAAGTGATTTATTATCAACAATAATTCCTCTGGATCTTTGGTTGTAGTTCGTACCTTGTTGTCCATGATTTTATTTATTATTGGCTTTATTGCTGCCAAAAGCTGTTTCGCTTCCGCTCCGATATTATTAAGTTTCAAATTTCTCTTTATTTCTGGG
This sequence comes from Schmidtea mediterranea, assembly GCA_022537955.1. Taxonomy (NCBI): domain Eukaryota; kingdom Metazoa; phylum Platyhelminthes; order Tricladida; family Dugesiidae; genus Schmidtea; species Schmidtea mediterranea. The sequence continues at coordinate 93,681,506 of CM039680.1, forward strand.
TTTGCTAATCCCAGCATATCAGTTATCAATCTATTGATCCACTTTGCTCCTTGTTCTTGGCCTTTTAATTTTCCTTGTAACTGCTTCGTCACTTGACTAAGCTTATTCAATTTCGTTGTCAATTGATCCATCTGCATCTGTTCTTTAGTTTTCCTTTCTGGAGCTGGTTTATCAATTTTTGGTCGTCCTCTGGGTTTCTTTTCCATTGCTGTACCTGTTTCTTTTCGTTTGGGTTGTTCGTCTGTTGTTTCTCTAGATGTTGTAGCTCCTCGTTCATTTATCCAATTGTCCCATTCGTCTCCTGTTGAGTTTCGGCGTCTTCTCTCTTTCTTTTTATTTTCCTCCTCGGTATCTGGCTCTATAATTTCGACTGGCTGTCTTTGACCACATACTAACTCATCTGGTTCATCTGTTATCAGATCATCTTCGTTTTCTGTCATAAACAAATCTCTTGATTCCGGTATTCTCCGGGTTGTTTCCTCATCTACGATATCATTTAGATCATTCAGTATCTCTTCATCTCCTGTTGTGATGACGATTACTTCATCTGCTGCAGGTGGAACTTCTGGCGTATTTAGACTCTCTTGTCGTCCTATTGGCGTTTTCGTTTTAATTTCTCTTTTATTGAGTTCTCTACCCGCGATCTTTGCTACCGTTAATATATTTATTAATCCCAATTGCATTTGCGTAACTCCGATTTCAAGATCGTCGTCTAATGATCGTCCTTGGTATTCTAAATGAAATGGCGGTTCGTACGGTATTCTCTTTTTCACTTCACTTACTTTGGCAGTGATATAAAATTCTCTTTCGATTGGTTCGAAATCTGGCGTCATAATTTTTAAACTATACTTCTCTATCGTTTTGGCTGCCCATTCAGTGTGTTTCCATTTTCGGATAATTTCTCGGAATTGCTCTGGGTACCACGCATACATTCTCCGATATTCCTCTATTTCCTTTACAATATTTCGCAGGTTTTCTACTCTGTTACATGAATCGATTATCCATTTTGCTAAATCTGTTACAGTTCGTCTTTGATTCTTTGCTCCAGTTCTCAATATCGCTGCTAATTCTCTACATTTTTGCGTTTCTGTTAATCTTGTTAGTCCTTCCTCCACAGGATCATCTATATCTGTGGGCAAGTATCTTGTTCCTGGAATTCGTTTTTCGAGTACACTGATTCGTGGTCTCGCTTGTTCTTGTTGAATTCGCAATTTCATTTCTCGTTCCGTTTCTACTTCGATGGTGATATATATCGTGTCATCTTTCACGAATTGAGGTGTTACATATTTTTTCAGTAGGAACTGTGGTACTCCTCCTGCAACATTTTCAGTAGATTTCGGCTTCTGACTTATCATCGATCTTGGGTCTACTCCCAATTTTTCGCTATGTCGTTCTTCCCATTTTCCGGGTTTAGCGATTGAGATTGTGACTTTTCGATTAAATGGCCATTCTAACTTTCCGTCATATCTGCCTCTTGCTAACAGAAAATACACTGATAGGTGTGTTCCTTTTCCTACCCCATCTCCGTTTGGGTATACTCTCAATTTCATCCGGTATCCTCCGATCTCTGTATAGAATTGATGGCTTGTAATACCGATGATTTTCTCTTCTTCAGCCGATTTTACTTTTTCAGCCCATCCACCTATTTTCCATGTGTATGGGGCTAGTCGAGCTCTATCGTTTATTTCCTCGTCTTCCTCTGGCTGCCACTCCATTTCGTTTAGCATTTCCTCTGGTAGATTTTCGTATGGCTCATCTTCGTATAACTCTAAGGTTGTCTCGTTAACTGCATCTTCTGGCGCTTCTCCTGGTATATATTTTCTCCATTTTGGTTCGGTTCTCTCCATTTTCCAGTTCCACTCCTTCGTCTTTTCATCATACACCTTTTTCCATGGTGTTGATCGGCATCTCGAGTCGTCTATAGGTTGCAATTTTGTGCTTAATTTCGCATCTTGTCTCCATAGTTGGTAGATGGTTAATATTTGGTCCATCTTTCTTTTCATTTCCTCTTGAAATTCTTGGATCTGTTGTTCCTTTTTCGTTGTATTTTTTCTCTCTGGTTCATCCATAGCTATGATATTAATGGTTTGTCCGTCTTCCCATATACCTAATTCGTATATCGGGGTTCGTTCTCGCGGACTTATTTGCCGTTTGTGATACATTATTGCCACGTCTTCTACCATGCCATCATCGCTACTTTCGATTATTGGCTGTATAATCTCTCGGTTTATCCGTCGGTATAATTCGTGCATTTGACAATCGGGATCTACCAATATTTCTTTTATTTCATCATTCGGTAGCTTTATTTTTATCTTTATTGGTTCATCTCCTCTCATATCTCTTTGGTGCTCTCCATATTTGGCTATCAACTCATCTGTTCTCTCGTTGTCAAATCTCATAATGTCTGTGTCTCGTACAGCTTCTACAAATATTTTCATTGAAATCGGTCTAGTTAACGATAATCGATTAATATATTTTCTAGCCTGGTCTATTGCTTGTTCCGTCATTCTAATCTGGTTTTGTCTCATTATCTTTTGTCTCTCTTTTTCTAATCCAGGTTTTATTTCTTTGGTATACAGTATTTGGATTTTCTGCCATATTTCCGCTGTCGTTTCCTCGGTTTCATTTTTGTTTAATGTTACCACATTTATTCCTTTTGGCCATATTAGAGCATCCGCTAGGTGTATATCTCGCTTTATTTTCCTTCCTTGATAATATAAAGGTTTATTTTTATAACTGGGTCCTAGTTTTTTCACTACCCAATCATACAACTCGTTGGTGCTTTCGCCTCTTGTTGCTATTATCTGTCTCGGTATCTCTGGAAAATCAATAATTACCTGATACTCTTCTCTATCATATTCTTTCAGATTCTCTTGGTACTTTTTTATCATATTTTTCCATGATGCCGTAAATGTACCGTTATCTTGTTGATATCCTTTCGCAATCAGTTTCATTATTCTGCTGTATGCGGTTGTATCTCTGAGGTTTAGGAACATTTGGTTTCGATCTACTTCTTCTACAATCTCGTTGATTTCTTTTAATATCTCGGTTTCATCTTCTCTTGGCACATTCGTTTCCATTTCCTCCAATTCGGATTTTGATTCATCTTTATTTGGTTTATTTTCCTCGCATGACTGAAATATTTCTCCGCCCAGACTGCTTATCTCGCTTTCATCCTCATCTATTTGATCGTCTGGTATTTGTCTCAACATATTGATGTGTGGTTGTTCCTCCTCTTTCATTATCTTTGTTGGCCCTTTTGTTTGGAACCATATCTCCTTTATTCTGTTCTCGATTTGAGTTTCACTCCACGTGGGCTTTTCTTTTCTGATTCTTGTTTCTATTTTTTGTAGCAGTACCCTCTGGATTCGATTTTTTGCTATTATCGGTTCTGATATCTTTTCTTTTTCTTTTGACGTTGATGCTTCCTGCTCATCTTTTTGCAGTTTTAATTCTGGCTCTTTCATTTCTTGCGATAGCGCTTTCTTTGCCATCACTTCTATTTTTTGATCTAGTGCTTGTTCTTGTTCTAAATGTTTCAGCGCTCCGTCTATTTTTACTATTAGTGCCTTCTTTCTTAGTTCCGCTTTCTCTTGTTTCAGGATTGCTTCTTTTTCTTTTAATTGATCCTCCTCTTGTTCTAAAGCTTCCTCTTGTTTTATTTTCTCAAGTGTACTCTCTATCTTTTGTGTCATAATTTCTTCTTCGAGTTCGTCTATCTCGTACACTAATGTTTCCTTGTTTTGATCCTCCGTTTTCATCGTCTCTGTTTGTTTAATCTCTTGGGTTTCTGGTTCATTCGGTTTCTCCATTATCGTTTCTTTTAACTGTCGACGTCTTTGTTTTTCCTCCTCTGCAAATTCTTTGATGACCTCTATTTTCTCCATCGTATTTAATTCAACTGCTTTCTCGTTATCAGTTATCATATTTCCTCCCCCTTCGTTCTCAACACACTGCTCCGCAGTGTGAGTTTCATCTGGAATTTCCATTCTCATCATATTGATTCTCTTCGGGGTTTGTTTTCGATTTTCCCATCTTTGCTGGATTTCCTGGGCTTCCTCTGTTTGTAGTCTTTGCCATTCAGCTTGTTGTTGTTCTTGATATTCTCTAGTTCGTAGCTCTTGAATCTCTTCATTGCTTCTCATTACGTTGATTCGTTGTTGTTGTATATTGGTGGTCATCTGTTGCATCATCTCTTTTAATTCCATGGGCATTCGTTGTAGTGTTTCTCGTAGCATGTCTATTTCTTGCATCACGTTAATTTGTGGATTTCCCATAGAGTTGTTTAGCCTTGATTGGTTTGGTTCTCTTCTTATGTTACATTGCCTTGCGAGGTGTCCTTGTTGTCCACAATTGTAACATGCTTTGTTATTAGGTTGTCTACATATTTTCTCAGTATGCCCTCGTTTACCACATATCTGGCAGTTGTAATTTCGGAAACAATTCTCTGACCGATGTCCTATTCTTTGACATGTGGAGCATTTTTCATTTGCATTTGGATTGTTCCTGAAATTATTATTATAACTTACTTGGTTATTACCTTTATCTTCCGGATTTCTCGTTACTGGTGGCTTGAACATCTGCTGTGCTCTTGGAATGAATTGATTCATAGCTGGATTGGTATTGTTGTTTTGGTTGTTGGCATTGACTGTTGATGTTGTTGGTTCTGTGGCCAAGACTGCCACTTGATATCCCAGTCCTAGATGGGCTTCACATCTATTTGCGATTGCTACTGCTTTATCTAATGTTTCTGGTGCCAAGCATCCAAGGTTGGCTCGTATGTCTTCTCTTTTAATTCCTCTTATGAAGACGTCTACCATTTTGTCTTCGGGCAAATCTGCTTCTCCGAAGGCTTCTTTACACAATTTCTTTAATTCGCATGCGTACACTGCATTTGATTCGTCTCGCCTCTGTTTTCGATGTAGGAAGTCTAATATCTTCCTATTCCCCTTTTTCTCTATTCCGAATATCTTTATTAAGAACTCTTTAATCTCTATCCACGTTGTCAATTTTGTAGCGTCTCTCGCTTCTTCTACAAATACATCTTGTGCGCTCCCTTTCAAATACAAGGGTAGTCGCTCTTTTACTTTTTGATCTGTCCAGTGACAGATATTTTTATACACTTCGAATTCCTTTATGAATGTATCCAATTTGTTGAGGCTGCCGTCAAACGGTTCTCCTCTAAACTTTTCTCTGAATTCTCCTATCATCACATTATTGTTATTCAACATTGTATTTGCATCCGGAATTGAAGAGTTTATTGAAGTCGTCATGTTTGGATTGTTGTCCAGATCTTCTTCGTTTACTGATTCTATCGTTGTCAACTGGTTTTCGATATTACGTAATTCGTTCTCTTCACTGCTATTAAATTCAAAATCGGTCAATCCGCTATCTGTGCCGGTTCCGGTTGCAGTTGATACTTTGGTATTAACACTTCTACTGTTGCGAACTTTTTCTTTTCTTCCGCTTTTAATAAACTTTTTTCTCTATTCTCTTGGCTTTTGCTTCTCGTGTGGTTGCTGATGCTATCAATGTTTACGGTTATTCGTCTGCTTGGCTGGTTTTCTCGTTTCTCTTCTCTTGCTTTGGTTGCTTGAAACTTCTGGTTGCTTATCTGCTTGTAATTACATTGACGTTTACTCCAAATTCTTTTCTACTCGTTTATTCAAGTTTCTTTATTATCACTTGCTTTGTCGTTTGCTCTGAAATATTTTCTCCTTTGCTTTGCTTTGCACTTGACTTGGATTGCTTTGTTTGACTATTGATTCCTAAAAATAAATAACACTCCAATATTCTATACTCTATACTAATTTCTCCTCCATTTACCATACTATATATGTTATCATCCCTTGTTCGCATTTGTCGTGGTGGTCCTCTTTATCCGACTCACCCCCCTCATTTTAAGTCTATTTTTAATTATCTATACCTCGTAATAATTATCTATTAATCTCGTATCAATTATCTATATAGTCTTATCAGTTATCTATATAGTCGTATCAATTATCTATACCATAATATCAATAATATAAAATCATCATACTCATAATCTCATTCATTCCATTAATTATTTTTCCTATGTCTCCCAAAAATTCGTTACTTAATCCTCAATCGCTGGCGCTCTATGCCCTCTATAATTTCCGTTGGCTCTTCGGCCTTCGGCTTTTAATTCTTTTACTGGTCATCTGTGACCTTAATATCTATCCATAATCATATTTCATCCTTACTCATATCATATCTTATCTGGCGCTCTGTGGCCTCTAATATCTAATCATAATCGTCTGGCACTCTATGGCCTCTAATATCTAATCATGATCATCCGGCACTCTATGGCCTCTAGTATCTGATCCTAATTATCCGGCACTCTATGGCCTCTAATATCTAATCATAGTCGTCTGGCACTCTATGGCCTCTAATATCTAATCATAATCGTCTGGCACTCTATGGCCTCTAATATCTAATCATGATCATCCGGCACTCTATGGCCTCTAGTATCTGATCCTAATTATCCGGCACTCTATGGCCTCTAATATCTAATCATAGTCGTCTGGCACTCTATGGCCTCTAATATCTAATCATAATCGTCTGGCACTCTATGGCCTCTAATATCTAATCATGATCATCCGGCACTCTATGGCCTCTAGTATCTGATCATAATCATATTCTATCAATTTCATCTTTACTCATATTCGTATTCGTCTTATTCATATTATCTCTCATTGTTTCACCGGACTTGAGCTCATCAGTGACTTTTGGGTATGTTTGAGGCCTCACACTGACTCTCAAGCCATGGCGTCTTTTGGCCGCGCATTCTTCCGGTTACGCTTTACTCACCGCCATTCGGATATTCGGTACTCGGTGTGGGGTCCGGGTTATTGTACCAAACTCCTCGCTGGGCAATAAAAAAACATTCCCTCGGTACTCGGTGTGGGATCCGGGTTGTGTACCTCGAAGAATATAAAAGTATGGAAATGCCTAGACGTTCAATCAAGTTCCAAAAGCGGTTTACTTGATTTCCCGAATAGTGAAAAGAAAAGGAAGCGATTAAAAGTGGGAGCGGAAAATAAACTATCAGATCTCTGCCCGCTCCTTCCATCAGATTTCTCGGCTCCATTCAGCCGCTCTCATCTGGCTTTAGTAGGACATTTTGAGTATGAACCATTTACCGGTTAGTTCACATCTCACCTACCGTTTGGTGTCCTCGATACTCGGTGTGGGATCCGGGTTGTTGTATCGAGTTCCTCCCAGCGAAAAAAAGAATCGTTCGATACTCGGTGTGTGATCCGGGTTTGTGTATCGAACGGCTCAGCGCCATCAGTCCCTTGGCTGATAACAACCTGAGCACGACAGTCCGTAGCTGTCCTCTGGTGCCTCACCACCAGCTAGGGAAAAAGAAGTCATCTCTAGGTACCTTTAATCAAAACTGTTCCGTGTACACTCTTTCTCTCACCTCTCGGTCTATCTCTTCACTCCCCCCTTCAAAATTTGTGGTAATCGCATCAACAAGCTCCCCAAAAGAGGTGATCAATCTCTCGCCGGTTACTTGCTGACATACGCGACTTGGCCTACCAGCTCCTTTCTCAGTAGGGTTGATCAGGGTTTCCCTTGGGTGAGCGTACTATCATTTGATAGCTCAGGTTAACCATTTTTCCTCGTCCTATCTCAATATAATATCAATAAAATAATAGTATCAATAAAACAAAAAGAATTATACACTAGGAAACTCGGTTGTCGAAATTTTCCCGTCCAATATTTTGTGTCTCTGTGCATGTGTTTTAATTATTTCCTTAATTCGGCTTTCATGTATTTGGTCTATTACCTTTATTTATCGTTGTCGGGTGGTTTTATTATTTACAAACATTGCATATTTCTTTTATATTCGTCTTATCATCTAATAATAATTCAAGTACTACGTAATACACATTTATTTCATTTCATCATAACAATTCATGGAAAGTAAACCGTTAGTCTTTCCTTTATCTTTCGCTGGCATAACATACAGTGCGATTCTTGTGCGCATCCATGACAATAACTCAGGTGTCCGCAAGGTATCACCATTACTCGTGCTTCCTCTGATTTGCACGCATAACATTCTACATAAGCCTTGGTTTGCTCTTTCATTGTTGTTGCAATCTCGTCTTCAATATTTTTGACTTTTTCCATTAACTTGTTCCAGCTTTTTCCAAATTTGGTTATTTCCAATCTCATGGAAAGAATTTCATATATCCTTTCGGTTTTTACATCTTTATCCATATCGATCAATTTTATTAATATGCAATGTTCGTCGGAGTACAGGTTTGAAATCGTTGATATATCCTCTTTAGCTCGTTTAATTAATTTTTGTTTGTTGATTAGTTCCTCTAGGTTATCGTTCTCGATGTTTAGGATACCCTTTAGTTTTTCTATAATTTTTGTTGGTTCCATCTAAAATTATTAAATTACCCTTTAAATTTATCTAAATACTAATTAACTAAATTCATTCAATTCTTAGTCTTTTAATATATTTTGCTTCATTTTATCAACTACTATTTTAATCACTACTCGTTGAAATTTATTCTATTATCGTTGACTTCTCTACTTGGTTCTATTGCTTTCCCCCGTAGTTTATCGTTATTCCCTTACTTACCCCATTTCATTTTATCCCACATTTTGCCCTTTTAATTATGTGTTGTTTGCTTATGCGTCTTGTGAGTATCGTTGGTATCTTACAAGGGTGTTGTGTCGTCAAGTATTGATGGATGTTGAATGCTTTGACGTTGATATCTATATAACTTTAACATAATTTCATGTCAGTTTGTTTGCTTGGGTTTTCGTACAAGAAGATCATTCAATCCCGGCTGAGGGTGTACTGACAGGATTCTCTGTTGTTTCTTAACTTGATTGTTTTGGTCTTTCCAAATAACAAAGCTTCAATCCCGGCTGAGCCCCCAAATTTGTATGGTGGGTTACAGGGTTTCAAATCTTGCTTATCCTCATGGTGACCCTGGTAACGCCATACAAAATGATACTGATCGCCACTTGGCACCCGTTGCTAGGCAACGTTGGTAATGTGTTCAAGTGGTGGATTGCCCGCAAAAATTGAGTACCATGTGCTAGTACTATAGTTGCTCGGACAACCCTCGGGTTCACGAGCTGTCGATAGAAGACCTGTGCTCGCTTAGCTCTGTCCCTGTGGAAGTATATTCACGATCGAATGTGGAGAGATGACTTAAAGTTGCGACGCGGGTACTCATAATAATATCTACGTGTAAGCACCTTTTAAGAAGCACTGTAACCGTAAGCACAACTATTTTATTTAAATGTACAGAGATGTGAATTATCAACAGTTAATGAGACGGTTTTGATTGCTGAGCAGCTCGGCGTCGAGCACGTTCTTTGCGTCCCGGCCGACGATTTATTGGTTGAGTTGAGGCCTGCTCTACTGGTTGGGGGTCCTTCTGCACCCTCTGGGTCGGGGCGAATATGAGCGGGTAGGTGACCGCTTCCCCCTCCCGGCAAACAGCTAGGGCCACTTCTAATCCTCGTATCTGGGTGCGCAGGCTCTGATTGAGCTGTCGCTCTTCGGCCCAACCTTTCTGTGCTGCAGATATTCGGTGGTATAACATTTTGACTCTTTTCGGGTCCGACCAAGTCGCTTTGATTTGTTGGACCTCTCTTGTCAGTTGGAGTATTTGATGGAGGAGATCCGCATTTGTGCTCCGCGCGCGATCTAATTCCGCTTGTAATATTTGGTTAGTGGCCATAACTATAATGGATAAGTTCGTTAAATTTACCGTTAATAATTTATACAAGTTAATTTTATCATTATCGCAAACATATCGACGGAAACGAATATTCTTAAACAAATGGTCAAACTCAAAGGCAAGGTAAAGAACATTTCTATTTCACTAATAACAAACATCAAACTAGTTCATATTAATTGTTAGGGTCTCTGGAGTTCTAATTTTTTCGGAAAGGACTTCCTTCGGCTCTTTCTCGGAGGAACCACTGGGTATGGGCGTCGGGTATCTCGGACTGGGCTAGGTGGGCATGCTTCTGCGATTCGCCCGGCGAGGATGTCATCTTCTACGTTGGCGAGATACATCCTCGCCTTGACCACCTGTAGGTCCACTTGTTCCTGCACCCGTTCCCATTGGGTGAGGAGTTCTAGCGCATTCATGTACGTCTCTGCTGCCGGGTATTGTTGACCGGCGAGTCCGCATGGGTCGCTGTTTAGGCCCAGTACCCTCCAGATAGTGGGGTACGGCCACCGCTGTCGAATCTTATTGAACACTTCTGGGGTTGGATGTGAGTCCTTCCGGCATTGTTCGTCGGGCATTCGGGTGTTGGTCCATTCGAGCGGCATATTCTGAAAACACACCAAAATCAGTTATTGGCATATGGGGATGAAACAAACAATTCATTTGAATATTTCACTTAGATTGTATACTAAACTCACTATCGACCAGGTTGTTATTATCATTGGGTCTATCACCAGTTAAACTTATCGAATGCTAACTATCCGTACCATCTTTCGTGGATTTAATGGGTGGTGCGTCTCTGAAGCTATGTAATCTACCACGTCTTCGTCACGGCACTTCTATTTTAGTGGTTGCCCTAATTGCGAGGCGTTAGGAAATTCTACTGCGATAGCAATGAGGGAGTCTGTACCTACAAATCTACCGGTATTAATGTTCGTCAAACAAGAGCTTGCCGCGCGTATGGTGGTGCTATTTATTTAAATTTCATTTAGAAATCACGGAATACCTAATATTGAATAATATTTATTATCAATTGATTCTAAATTTTAATAGGAGCAAGGCTTACCATTTATCGGGGTGGGTTCAATACCTATTAAATACATAATATCAGTTAAAATTGTTTACGTTCTACGAGTCGACGTTGCACGCGATAATTTACCGCTTTGCCAACTTACGATATAGATAGGCGATACAGGGACTTTAGCGTGTCTATATCCGTAGTGATGTTTATCGATTTGTATTTACTAGTCGGATGACAGCGACATCACGGCCTTTGGTAAGATTTACCTTAACTTGGGTTTCCGTTTCTACATCCGTTGTGTTTCGAATTGTACTACAATACCTAACTGGCCTTCGCCCTAGGTTATCTCGCTAGCGTAGGCGTCTACATCCGTTATCTAATGCGAATGCGTTAGTGAATGACCTTCGCTCTGTTTATCCGGTCCGTTTATTGTCGACGGAAATTTCTAATTCTCGGCTGGCATTAACTTACTAAGATTTGGACTTACAATTTCCGGTCGACTGGTTTACTAATTCGGATAACTTTGGTTCTTAATTAACTACTGTCTGATATTATATCGTGGCATCTACTATGGTCGTGCGTGGTGATGAGGCAAATTTGGAATATTTCAGATACATCTGTTATTCATATTTAAATATTTTATTGTTTAATTTTAGAAAAACCCGTGTCTTTGATTTCCTTATGGTATTCTGAAATTATTTGATCGTTTCGAAGAAGACTTATCTGTGGGATTCTCATCTTACGCCTATTAACGTTTCGCTTCGAATTCGCATTGGGCTTTTATTATACTGTTACGTCAATTTTCGCCTACGAATTTAATGTGAATTGTATTTGGAATTTACATAAGTATTTGAGTGATGCAGGTTTTGTGAATTTTACGGGTGTGAGACACTATCATGATCAGGTTCTTAACAAATTTTTGGATGGTATTATACTGTTAGCTTTCTCTTACGTCAACGACTCTTATGAATTTCGTGTTGATCGGTTTAGCTACATTAATCCCTTCTCAGCAATTTATTTATTTGGTTTACCTTTGAATGATGGGTCGATTTATGATTTATATCATTCTACCCTTATACTTTTCATTAGTTCAGCTTCAATCGATAATTTATCCGTAGGGTGAGTTTTATTTCAAATTAATAGGTTCTTATTCCATAATTTATTTTACTGTTATCAAATTCGCTTACAATAATTGAATCAGTGGCTTGCTTAGTTTTATCTATAGTTGCCTTACCTTTAGAAATTGAATTACCTTATGCTAGTTCAGAGGATTAGTTTATTTTAACCCATGACTACTTTACTCAATGATTTTCGATCAATTCACCGGTAATTTCAACTAATTTAATTCATCTACGTATTTAATTTACTTTTAGTAATGAGTTTTACTTAACTCGTTTCACAATATGCATTGATTTACTTTAGTAATGCGTTTCACCTAATCTATCTCAAACACAAGTTTAAGTTACTTCTAGTAATATAATTTATCAATTCAATTTACATTTAGGAATAAGATTTATCAGTTTAATTTACTTGTAGATACAAGATTTATTCATTCAATTTACTGTTAAATGAAACGTTTGATTGATCTAATTTACCTTTAGAAATAAGTTTTGTTAATTTACTTTTAGAGAACTACTTTAATTCACTTTTAGAAATGAGATTGTTTAATTTACCTTTAGAAATATGATTTAATAATTTAAACAATTTATACGTTTATAATTACACCAGTTAATTTACCTTTAACAATAAATTTTAGCTAATTTATTCCAAATATTAGTTAATGTACTTCTAGCAATAAGTTTTACTTCATTTAATTCAAATTATGAAATTAATTTACGTTAGTAATAGGTTTGTCTAATTTATAAGATTTTAATTTTCTTTTAGTAATAAGTTTAATGATTTCAAACATTAACACGGAATCAGTTATATCAACGAATTTCAATTTAATTTATCCCCGTACCCTTTCTCTTTAATAGACCTTAGGCGCATTTTGTGTTTATATTATATTTACTGAGTGCCCACTGGACTACTCGATGTGATGATTTTGAGCCGTGTGTAACATAATTTTAGGTCGATTTTACAGAAGTGAGAAACGAGGAAGGAGTCGGAGACTTCTCCCTTATTTCTCGCTTCAGCTATAGGGATAATATTGACGTTACGACCCCTGCGTTTCTCAACGCCGAGTCTTCACGGGTGCATATCATTGGCGATTTTCCACGCTCTTACATGCATCTGCACTATGTTGATTTTACTATCTTGCGTGATGTGTCGGCTGTGGGCCGGAAAAATTTCGACATTTCAATTTAGTTTATGAAAAATATATATCAAACAATTCAGGTATATTAATAATATTTATTAATTAGGACAAAATAACAGAATTACCCTTCATAACCATTCCAAATATTTTCAAACAATAGCATAAAATATCATAACAGAAAGCATAAATGCCTCTCTCCCCACGTCGCCGTCAAGCAGAGCTCTACAGAGATGCTATGAACGTGACGTGGAAAGAGGGCTCCAACCAAAATATTTCTCACCTAAAAATTCGGATTTTCACAATAATTTCAAACAGTTTAGATTTTCAAAACAATTTTCAAATGTGCTAAAAATAGTTAAACTTCGAAACGGTTTTAACGATTTTCAAAAATGGTTAAATTTTCAAAATGGTTTGAAAAATGGTTTTAAAAATGGTTAAGTTAAATGTGAAAATGGATCAGTATATATACCTAATTTTATGACGTGTAAAATTTGATGCAGTAAAACAAAATTCGACCTTGTTATTTTCTAGCAAATTCTATTATTTATTTTTATTATTTTTCGATTTATTTTTATAATTTTTTATTTCGAATTTTTATTGAATTATTACTAATTCAAAATTTTCGATTTAAATTTCATTTTAATGAACTTTAATTGATTTTTTCAATTTCGTCGAATTTGTTGTGTTTTCTTGTTATTTTTGTATAGGTATCGTGCGAATCTTGGTGCATTTTGTTAATATTTTAATTTATTTTTATGTTTATTATTTTATATTTAATTCTTTTATTTCTCAGATTTTATATGGTTTAATTGGTGTTTCAGTAGGTTTATTTAAATTGCATGTTGTATTTGCGTGTGTGTTTCTGATTCATTTAAACATTCTTCAAGGCCGTTTACGTTCTGGCCCAACAATATTTTGAAACTATATGGTTGTTACCCAGACAACCCCATACAAATATTTTTCGCTTACCACTCGGCACCCGTTGCTAAGCAACGTTGGAACTGTGCTAGAGTTGGTAGGTCGTCCGCAAAAAGTGAGCGCTATTTATAATGTTATAATTGACCGAAAGATCCATGGGTCCAACGAGCTGCCGATAGAAAGTCTGTGCTCGATTTCGATTCTTAGGTCCCATTATTTTCCTATCTAGTCCAATTGCTAACCTATACCGCTATATCATCTATCATTATGTCCATTCCCATAGTCTTTCCTATCGTTATCCGTATTAATGATTTGTTTATGGCCTGTAAACCTTTCGTTATGTCAAATATCCTCACATTATCTCGCTTACTCTTATCCCTATTGTAACTAGAATGTTCCTTATTATCATTGCTAGCCTTATCATTGATAATATTATATATATTACCTTTATTAATTGTTGCTACTATTACATTTATTATTATTGTTATTACTATAATTATCATTATATTTATTATTACTACTACTACTATTATTATTATTATTATTATTATTATTATTATTATTATTATTATTATTATTATTATTATTATTATTATTATTATTATTATTATTATTATTATTATTATTATTATTATTATTATTACCATTATCCTTACCATTATCATTATTATTATCAAATTTTTGTGCAGGGATTTGTCCTTATTCCTCGGCTTAAAAAAAATATACTTTGCTTATATAAAAATTTAGCCGTACTCCATCCTTATTTTTCAGTTTTCGACAAAATATTTTCCTTGAGTCAAAAAAGTTTAACAGCGTAACGTCCTTATTTTACAGTTTTGTTGAGGTCTCGATTTTAGTGAGTCTCAACTTGCACTGGTTTCTTATATAAATCAAAAGACAAAGTTGATATATAAAATTTATTTATAAATAAAATTTACCAAGTTAGATTTGTTACAGATTTTCTTTCTAATCAATCTTTTCTCGAATTAAAACTTTATTCAAATTCAAATAAAAGTCCTTCAATTGATGCTTGTTATGTAAATGTTATCGTGTATGTAGGTGCGTGTTATGTAAGTGAATGCGAAAAGAATTGTGGTGAACGTTATCTGTTCTATTTTAAAGTCTGTAAAAGGATTTCCCTTTTCAGACCGCTTCTTTTTTTGGTTAAAAATTTTAAGGGCCATTAAACTGAAAAATATCTCAGTATTTATACTAAAATATTTTCCGTCTAAAATAATTTATTTTTATTTATTTAATCAATTGCGCAAGTCATTTATTTTCGTTTATTTATTTGACTGTTTACCCTTCAGGACAATTCACTTTATTTTGTCTAAAATATATTTCTTTTTAAAAAAATTGGATATTTATTTTGTAATTTATTTATTTATTTAGGAGATTCGATATTTATTTACCAATTTAATTCATTTTTGTTGGTATTTACATAAGCCAAAAGAAAAATTCATAATAATAAATATACCCAATAATAACATAAAATTACCAAAATAATAAAATGAAAAACGTAAATTTCATGTACAAAAGTGACATTCACCAAAGATGATAAAATAATAAATTGCATATTATAAATGTTCAAAAGATAATAATCAATTGCGTATTGTAAATGTTTAAGTCAAAATTATATATAAAAGTTTGAATGATCTGCATATTGGGAATTGATTGATCTGTTGGGATTGAAAGTTTGAATGATCTGCATATTGGGAATTGATTGATCTGTTGGGATTAAAAGTTTGAATGATCTGCATATTGGGAATTGACATTGATTTTGGGATTCTGCATCTTGAGGATTTATTTGTTTTATGCCCGTTCCTCAGCATATATGTTCACTCTGAACTTGCCAGGCCCCGCCTTGTAGTACTTGTTTAGGATAAATGTGGTGATGGGTCTACCCTCATCATCCAACAGTTTTATAAAGATATTATACTAACCATTGAACAACATTCCACTTTTACTTTGCTATTTTTGATAAGTATTTTAATTGATTCGGAAAGTTTGAGCAGCGTTTCGCCCTTATTTTACGTCTCAATTCAACATAATTTATTTAATTCCTATATATTATTCAAAACATTATTTTTCATGATTTTAGTCGTTCGGATTAATCTTTTTCCGATGGCTATTCATTTTAACTGTTGCAACGATTTCGCTTTTTTCCCCGCTACCCTTTCCCTCTCTTTGTCGTTAAGATCGATGTATGTTCATGGTATATACTAAACTACTCGGTGTTAATGATTTTGAGCCGAATGTTGTTAAAAAGTTTACGTCGATTTTATCGAAATTAAGTACAAGAAAGTTGAGCCAAAAGACCCACTCTCAAGCTACTCTTTTTTGCTATTTACTTCAATGATTTGACGTTCGGGTTCCTGCGTTCTCACGCCGGAACCTTCACGGCACGAACTATTCGCGGACTTACACCGCACTTACACAGTTCGATAAGGTGTTTTATTTTACTATCTTGCGATATGTTTTGGCTGTGGGACGGAAAAGGAATGAATGAAAATTACCAGATCCATTGGGTAAACGACTCGAATGCATGAAATAATTGTCGGAAGTTTGTAAGCATATAATAGAAATTCATAGTAACATAATTCATAATTCGTCATATATTGAAAATCCGTAGTAGCATAATTCATAATTCATCATCTATTGAAAATTCATAGTAGCACAATTCGCAATTCATAGCATTTACAGCACCGGCCTACCAATCAACAGGTTTGCAGTCATCCATGCAGTTAGCTGCAACGCACACCACTACGACCTGTCTCCAAGTGAGACTGAAACTCAATATTTCAACCAAGTTGAAAATGATACTTCCAAGTAGTTAGTTTCAATTTGTGAAAACACATGAGTATATATACCTATAATTTGGCCTTAACTTTGCGTGTTAATTTTATTGCGATTAAACAAAATGCGACCTTGAAATTATTTGTGTTATCTAAATTAAATTTTTATTAATTTCTTAATTTAAATTGGTAATTTATTTTTAACATTTTTAATTAAATTTATTCAGCCAAAAATATTTTATTTTTATTCATTTAATTGATTAATTTTTACTTTTATATAAATGGTCATTTTACGGTCAAATTTTCTTGTTATTATGTTATTTTTTTATGTAGATTTCGTGCGGTTCTTGATGAATTTTGTATTTATTTTATTTTACTTTTATGTTTTTAATTTATATTTATTTATATTCTCTCAGATTTTAAAGTGTTTACTTGGTGTTGTATATTGTATTTTAAGTTATCTTGGTGCTGGTCTTTGTGCTGTATTACTGATGCATTTAAACAATTTTCAAGGCTATTTGTGTTCTGGCCCAACATTATTATTATTATTATTA
Organism: Schmidtea mediterranea; assembly: GCA_022537955.1. NCBI lineage: Eukaryota > Metazoa > Platyhelminthes > Tricladida > Dugesiidae > Schmidtea > Schmidtea mediterranea. The sequence goes on from CM039680.1 coordinate 93,698,788, forward strand.
TTATTATTATTATTATTATTATTATATATCATTATAATATATTATTTCTAAAGGCAATGTCATGTTTATGTTTAATTCTATGATAATTGTAGAAAACAAGCAGCCATACTTCGAAAGGATTTGTCGAACTTGCTTTCATGCTTTTAAACAAATTCAAAGAGCCGAATCCCGACGATGTTGCATATATATATATATATATATATATATATATATATATATATATATAAGTTTTAAAGGAGATTTTTCAGCTGAAGCTTAGAGAGAGCATTCAGACTGTCATGTCCCACTAACCAAGCCTCATCTTGAAAAAGCCGAGTGGGACAAATACAGACAACTAAAGGCGGTCAGACTATTGGGCCAGGTGCAGAAACTGAGATCAACTTTTTTACATAATAAACCTAACATCCATAATTAACTTATTTACACCATCAAATTCTTGTATTAATTAAAATTGAATTTGTTTTTCTATAAGATATTGTTTTCACTTTTATGATGAAAAATTGAGCACGGAACCTTCTATGGTAGCTCTTGAACCCAGAACTACATTAAGGTATTAGTACCTATGGTGATGTTGGGGTTGTCGGTGAATTCGAATAGGAATTATTGTCAATCTGACTCCAAGCGTACTTTTAAACAACAGTAATGAACTCCAAACGACGTAAACTTTATTGATTAATACACTTTATCTCCATTTTAAAATGACACAACGAATTATCAATCAATCACAATTTCGTGCTTATTATGACCCTTTAGTTGCTTTGCTTTGACCGTGCTTAATTTCTGTTTCAAATTTCTCTTTAATTTTTTTTGTCCCTTTGATTCCAATTGCGCTTCCTTTTTATACTCCATCATCCAATAATACTTACTGATGTCAAATAGAATTTCTAATATCTTTTAACGCTAATTCCCTTTGGGCCTCTATAATCACTGACAGCTGTCCAGATAACTAATTTTTTAGAGATGCCCTTTCCCGGATTTCCAAACAATATTTCTTCCCTTATATTGAAAGGGCTTTCGAGATAAATTGCGAATTTTGCTTTAGTTTTTGTTTTCCAAAATTTGCACTTGTTAATTATAAATGACCTTCTTTAATTTAATTGTCTGTTTTTATTGATTTTCTCTTATTCCTTTATTGTTGTTCAATATTTCTTTTTCATTCCCTTTTTATTAAGCTCCAGAACCACATCTTAATCACTTATCATTGTTTCCCCCAATCATTTTTACATGTTTATTAATTATTTTATTCTATTATTTAGGCGTCCTTGACTTACCTTAAACTGACGACCACCCTTTAGGACACAATTACAACGTCACTTGTAACGGGTGTTTAATGGTTATTATTTTATTATACGTGTATATCATTAGGGTGTGTACATTTGTAAATCTTATTCAACTACCTTGGAATAATGTAAAAAACATTGGGTAATGTAGCAGTCAAATGATATTAATAGTTTAAAAATGCTTTATTGAAAAAACTTACACCTTGAACAAATATGGAATAAACGCATTTTTAATTAAAATAGGATAAATAAAACCAAAATTATTAAAAACATGAAAATAAACTTTATTTTATAAAGAATCGGTTAAGAAAATTTCTATGTTAAATGAAATGAAGCAAGGAATATTTGGAATGGTTCCTCATTATCTAGAATATGCTGCATGTTGGTAATGAGCATCATTTACTTCCAGGTTCCACAATTGGAGAATGTCGAACATATTATGGATAGATCAACACCAATTTTTAAATGAATTATGCATGAAAAAAATAACTTTCACAACAATTACATTCTGCATTCACACAAGTTATGCATCTAGGAATTTCATTGTCCAATCCTTCTTCGGTCAAACTGCAATTACAAACATTTTTTAAATCCTTAACAATCACGTACACCCTGACTTGACTTAAGTCTGGAAATTAGCTAAACTATCTTTATGCAACACAACTTATTACAGGAATAATCGTATCATCTAGCGACACCTTTGTCCGCTTCACAGATCTTAATTCTTTCAATTGCTGAATCTGGTTTACATACAGGCAGCAATATCAAAATTTTCATGTAACACTGTAACGTTTTAACACCACATATTCGATTGTTACACGTTCCACCGCTACTTTCAATTGTCAGTAGTTTCAAATTATTATGATTTATTTTTTATTCTTTTTTATATTAAAATATTTGCTTATAAAAATAATAATTTATCTCCAAAATAAAAAAATATTAAAACGAAAGTCTAATAAAATACATCTATTACAAAATTTAACGGTATTTTACATTTAATTTATTGTCACACAAAATATTGGCCTTTAAATGTCATAGATCTCGAGGAGATTAAATTTGTTCCTCTCAATATTTGGTACCCATTCTCCATAGTGCTTATTTAATAACGATTCAAACAAACATTGCTTTAATCGTCGATAATCCACTGCAGACGTTTTGAAACTATTGTAATCATATTTACAAGCTCCGTTAATTCCTTGCAAATATCCTGTATAAATATGTTATTAAGACAACATATTTTTATTTTGATGAAAATTCAAATATCAACATAAAAAATTGCAATTATATAAATAAAATTTAAAGGATTTCAAAAAAATTTTAGTGTAAAATTTGCATGTAATGGGTGTAATACTACATACATTGAAGAGACTTCACGTCATCTCTTTACTCGAGTTCGAGAGCTATGTCGATTGAAGGGTTTGACCAATATTAGAGAGCACAATAAAAGTAAAATAGGAATGTCTGATTTTAGAATTTTGTTAAAAAGTTTTAATAATTATTGGGAACGCGTGAAATGTGAAACATTGGATCCAAAAACTAATGTGCAAAGTGCTATGACTACGAATATTTTTAAATAGCTTGAGTATGTTTAATCATAAATTGATGCTTGTTTAGTGTTTTTAAAAATGTTTTAACTTTTAATGTTATTAAAATAATTTATAAAATATTTCATTTTTATTTTAAAATTATAAATAGATAAATATTTATTTAAAAAAAAATTAAAAAATTAGTTAAAAGTATTTAAATATATTTTTAAGTGTTTATTTATTAAAATATTAAATTAATAAAATATAAAAAAATAATTTGTTTAAAATATAAGTTAATTCATAATATTTTTAGTTGGTTTTTTGCGCCTGAAGATAACAGTTATGCTGTCGAAGAAATATATCGTACGAAGAGTATTTACTGGCGTTTTCTTTTAATTTTAAAAAATAATGAAAATTTAATGAAAAATATCAATCTGTCCAATAATATTTGTCTTTAATTCACATAATTTATGATAAATAGTTGCATCACATTTTTGTGGTTTGATAAAATATTCCGGTGGCTACTTAGCTCAAAATTGTGTTAATTTATAATTTTGAAACATAGTCTTATGCCCCATGGTTCTGATTATATCAAACTGAAATGAAAAATAATATTTAATAATGTCGTATGTTTGTGTACATTTTTTTAGAGTTTTGTCTGTAACTGATTAAAAATAGTGTAATAAAAATAAGTAGAAAATGTGAATTGTTTCATCATATTGTGTAAAAATAGTTTTAATACTAAATGACGATACTCAGATTATCAGTCGTGTTGCGTTCCTAGAAACCGAATTAAAAGAATAATGATTTACATCATTTCAAACAATAAAATTGGTTTTTCATTAAAAATTTTAAAAAATCAATTAATTTTAAAGGAAATAAAATTAGAATAAAAATATTTTAATAAAAACTAAAAAAATGACATATTAAAAATATTTGACTTTGAATCACAAAAGACATCGATGTTTTTTGATATTCACAAATATTTTTTGAAAATGAAGAAATAAGTGGTAAATATTAAATGTTCTTATAATAAAACAAATTAAATATTTATGTTGATTTTATTTTAAGATATTATTTTTTTCTCATTTTTAACAACTAAATTTACTGTGACAAATTAAGAATATATTGCAATGGATAAAGAATTTTTTTACTGATTGATTATGAATCAGATGATTTATTGATATTCACAAATTTTCGGCACCGCCTTTTTCAAGTGATATTTGTGAATATCAATAAATAATCTGATTCATAGTCAACCAATAAAATAAATCCTTTATGCCATTGCAAAATGAAAAGCAATCAGACGTCTAGAATAAGGATATAGTGTTTACATTTAGAATTTCATTTCGTTTTTGATTACAGAAAAAAACCTTGACATAGTCGAAAACACAACGAAGGTAAATTAATGAGCAGACAAAACATAAATGATTTTAGTGATAATACACATTGTTTAGAATTTAGATCATTTTTTAATTAATGCATCCTAACCAAACCTTGTGATCATTAGATTCTATTGGTAGCTGTATATGATACTAATAATTATTTTTTGTAAAAAATATATCTGGATTACTTTTGTAAAAAATCCTAACTATAAACAGTAGTACCTGCCGAAGAAGTACACCCTTTTCTACTTATTGAAGATAATGTACTTAATACATAATACATTTCTTTAATATTATACTTATTAACCCTTTGAGTGCCAACATGATTTTAAGAGGATTAGCTAAAAATGCCACTCTGCTAAAGGAAAATAGAAATTTAAAAATATATTTCTCTGTAACTTTCTAAGATATAATATATAGATATAATATATAGCATAAATAATATTTCTATTTCTTATAAATACACATTCGGAATAAAAAACCATAAATAAAAATCGACAAGTATGAAATAGAGATCGAATTTGTCTATGCTGGAGCAGGAGCGCGATCGCGCTGCTGGCATTTTCTGCCAGTGTATTGAGGAGCGCAATTGCGCTCCTTGGCACTCAAAAGGTTGACATAAGGTTCTACTGTATATTAATATTATTTTTCGCTTTTATAAGATTATCAATTATTTTTATTCAAAATTTTACTAATGGTGTAAATTTACTTGTTCTTTGATATTCGGGACGCATCGCAAAGTAATCAATGGCAGCATTAATAGATTCTTTTAATCTGAGTAACATGCACACCTTTGATAGTCTAGAACATTTGTTGTGTTCATCTCCACCAGGTAATTCATATGGAGAATTATGATGCACACAACCAGTTCTAACATCAATAATTTCAGGCAATTCAGTAACTGGATTCATATACCAATTAAAGCAGGCTCTGATGGAATAAGTGAATAATCAAATAACCTTAATAGTAATATAATAATATATTTTTAAATCGGTGAGTAATATTAGGCCCGAGGTTAACTGTTCGATGTTCTGTTTACTTATTATACTTATTATAATGAAGCCTAAAATTTATATTATTTTCTGATAAAATCCCTCCTTTAAGCTGTAAACATATTTTAAGAAACTGTTCCATTTTCGAACTTAATCTATATATATACATTCAAATTAAATGTGAATATACTAATGCACAAGTAGCAGAAGCTTAAATATAAAAAGTTTTTCCTTTTCTTTTGAATATGAAATTTATAAATGAATTTTTTATATATCAAATGTAATATTTCGCGCAATTTCTAATTCCAGACAATTTTCAATTATATTTGGCACTCGTCGATAGTGCAAAAAATTAAATCTGACCACCTCGAATACTGATTGAAAAGTTTTATTTTTAATAAAACCAAATACATTTAAAAATATCAATCTTATTCATAGAATAATTTTATAAAACTAAGATAATTAATTTATTTTTACTAGATTTTTATGATAAATGATGAAAAATAATAGATGACGTCATTTAAGAATAATCCAAAAATAGTCAAAATCAATAAATTCCCATTTAGATATGTCGAATATATTCACAATTAATAATACAAAATGATATTGAAGTGGAATTTTTTAAAATAAGAATTATATTTGAAGCATTAACTAATTTTATGTAAATAAATAACATTAAATATATAAAATTAAATCTGTGGTGCAAATTTACTTTTTTATACTAAGCGGTAATTCTATGGTTATGGCTAGAGATCGGGTATAAGTATTCAATTTGTATCATCTTTAAGTAAAATCTTACAAAAGACTAAATTTAAATCTCAAATACTGACAATGTTTAAATTAAATAATTTTACACTAAATCGAATTACAGAAAATTGAATTTCGACTGTTGATTAATCATTGGTTGTTGATAAGAAAAAATAAGTTACAAACAAAGGAATGGCTTGACAAAAATAAGGGAATCTCTACCAGCAAAATCAGTTATTTGTATAATGAATAAAAGAAGCGAGAACTCTGGAATTCATAAAAATACTCAAATAATCTCAAAACTAAGATCCGCGAGTTAGCCAATATTGCAAACCTCTCGAATAAACGTGATTTTTTCATTATTTATGACTTTAAATGTTGTTTCTGCGGAGCTTTTGAGGCAATACATAACAATTGATGAAACATGGAGCCATTACTACAACCCAGAATCAATACAAGCCATGGTTTCTCAAACTTTTTTGGATCATGACACACTAAAAATTTCAGAAAATTTTCCCGACACCATTTTTATTTATTTTTAAGATTTTTTAACAGTTTTAAATAGTTTTCAAAATTTTCGCGACACACAGTTTTGGAAACACTGGTTTAAGCATTGGGTAGAAGCTGGTTGAAGTTTAAACTACCAAAAGCGATGAAAACTATTTTCTGGGAAGAACATCGACTATCTTCAAAATGAAAACAAAAAGACCACAATTAGTGAAAAAAAAGTGATTTTTCATAACGGCGACGCACCGGTACACAGAAAGGTCAATTATACTTCCTCATCCGCCACGTTCTCCAAATCTGGCTCCATTCGACTTCCTATTTCCAAATATTGAGCTGTCAAAAGTAATAGATTAACGTATCAACGTTTCTTTTCTCAAACTGACTAGTTTAATTTTATTTAATTAAGCATTTTCAATAATATGCAGTTGATAATAAATATTTAATTATAAAATTAGTAAAGTTTTGTGCTGTGACAGACAGACAGGCACACGGATTATTATTTAGCACGTTAATCGTCAGGTTAAATGAAAAAGTATTATTTCTCAAGTAGCATATAATTGTCAAATGCATTTTGTATAGCTCCAATAATATTTAACATGTTTTCGATAAAACGTCAAATATCAAATTTTTTAGTAAAACACACAAAATCAATATTTATAATTTTATCAGTTTTATTCGACCGACATGGACGGGCTTAATTTACTAATTTAATATATTTAGACAATCAATAATGAAATTTATGAAAAATTAAAACTTACTTAGAATTATCATAAACAGAATTGATTTGATTCGAATCCGTTTCAGTTACACGTTCAAGATAGGGATCGAAATATTTTATAGATTCATAATAAGAACCTCTATTACTATTAATATTTTCAAGAGGCACTCTGCATAAGAGAGCTCTTGAAATGTGTTCATGCATATAATCTTTACCAAACTAATATTTTATTACAAAACCATTTTAAAAATGTCATTAAGTACTTGAATACTGTACAAATAAACGGGATTCATTAGATGAGATAGTAATGCACCCTGTATTCCCAGGTGAATCCAGCTCATTAGTTTATCAGTGGGAGACATTGTAACATGTCTATTTAATTTATTTTTCGCTCGGTAAGTGACTAAGCTGATCCATTCATCCTCTGAATCTGGTCGTAATACTCTAATATGTCCCGGTTCCTTCAAAAGTATATTTTGACTGTAACTCATATACATTATGGGTTCCAGCTTGCCACATCTATCACGATCAATTTCTTTAGTCGATAATCTTAACGGTTCCTGAGAAAATATGTAAAATTTTAGTTTGAATTATAACCAAAATTTTTCAGATATGGATACTATATATTAAAACCGCTTATAATAATGTAAACGTCGTATCAGTGATATCCAATCAATTATATCACATGGAATAACATTTCTTATAATAATCTATGTGCATGTCCAACAAAAATTCAATAATTTATAGAAAAATTGTTTGTATTAGTATGTATTTAAGAATGTCAAATTTAAGGCTTGTATTTTGATTTCATAAGGATATGAGCTAATCAGCGCTACTTAAAGCTATTCGACCATTTCATTTGTATATTTATCTATTCTATCAATGTTTCAACTCTGTTGACATTACTTTATTAAATAAAATTATACTCGAAAATCACAACTTTTGGGAATTTATATTTCTACTATTTTTCGCGAATTTCTCAGATTAACAAACTATTTTTTTCATCAAATATTTACGGAGTTAATACAGAAAAAATATTGAAATGTTTAAAAATTTTAAATTATGAGTAATAAATAAACATTAATAACAAGCATTTCCAAACGTACATAATATATAAAAAAAATCTAAAGGCATTTATATTTAATTTTAAAACATTCATAAAAAACCATATAAAAATACTAATGAAATTAGGGAATGAAAATATTCTAATTGTGGTCGATTTGTTTCTTTTTCTACATTTTCTATCTCTACATCGAGTGATGTTGTCTCGTGGAATAAATTCAGCAACCACCAAAGTTTCTATAGTAAAAAGCTATTGATTTTTACTTAGATTACTATTTGACATGGTTCAGAGTTCGCTTCATTTATTCAAAAATTTAAGAAATAAAATACTTTTTTGCAATTACACAAATGAGTATAAATTAAATAAAGCTTGATTGTTTGAAACCGGTAGATATATGAGATTTAGGTATCTTAACAATTTTGCAGTACATAATTTCCACTCAACGTTCCTGGATTGCATAAAATATTTTTTAAATCAGTGGTTATTGAATTGCGATATGGTTCTTCAATAAAAAAATAAAATCTATGATAGACGAGCAACTATGAATTGCATACGCTTATAAACACTAAAATCGAATTGTCAAACGACGAAAAACGAAAAAATGAAATATTACTTATAATATCGCACCAAATTTACATCAACTAAATAACCATTCGATCACAGGATAGTGAAGACAAAATACACTAACTTTGATGGACACAAATGGCATTTAACTATTTTATTAAATTCATCCTCGTTTGCAAAGAATATTATTTTTATAATTATGCAAATAATCATTTATTATATCAATATCGATTGAATATTTTAAATATATACATTATTTAAATACATCCAATTCTTTTTTATGTGGTAGATACGTTCCTCGGAAAATCGCATAAAAAAGACACGGCTTACATTGTATAAATAGAGATACATTCCATAATTTTCGAAAAGCACATAAAATACAAATAAATTAAGAGTTGGCGGAGAAATTAAAAAAACCATAAAATTACAATAAAAAAGTTGAATAACTTTTTTTGCCTTTAATATTTTTAAAAGTTTAAAACGAAACCTTGTGATTTAAATGGTTGGTTAAAGTTTGACAAAGATTAGTCCCTTTCTCAACCGAAGGGGGAAAACCGCATAAAAAATTGACTGTATATTATAAAATTATAAGGACCTTTTTTTTGTTTTTCACCTCCGATTTATTTTTATTTTTTCTTATAAGAGACGTTGTATTTTCTACAAAATCTGATTTATTGTCAAATTTTGTAGAAAATACAATGTCTTTTATAAATATGCTTAGTATGAATTTATATTTTTTGTCATAATTTAAGTATTGCAGTTTTTTAACTTTCAGTGTATTAATGTTGCTGAAACTCCCCAAGTGCAGCTATGTGCTCTGTGGCTCCTAGTTGAGAAATACTGACTTTGATCATAAAAATTGTTATATTATAAAAATATGAAATTATATTACGTTTAAATTAATATACAAGAGTAATTGTAATTTTTAAAAATTATACAAAAAAATTCAATAATAATTACATACCTCCCAATCTCGAGGAATTGATTCAACACAGTCCCCCTTTGGGGCATGACTCATATACAAATGAAGACGACAGCCGTGTTTTAAAGTTACATATCCATTTTTTCCCACTTCGAAATATACTTTCTCTCCTTTAAGATTTGACCGTTTTTTATCAAGCAAAAGCAAAATTTGATTATAAAAAAAGCATTGAAGAGATCGTTTTGCAATTACAAGAGCATCAAAATTTTTTATGTCATATCCCTGAAAATTAAAAAATCGTCATGAGATTTTAGAGTAATTTTTATTAAAACAGGAAATTTAAAATAAAAACTACATCATTTAACTCATTAACGGCCAACGTCCCATTTTTGAGACACATATCTTTTGGCGTTAAAGTTAAGATTTTTTCAGTGTCAGCATCTAATTGCATACTCTATCGAAACAGCTTATAAAAAAATCAGATTTTATTAATAAATTGGATAAGAAAATTGCGTTTAAAAATTGAAGTTTCTAAGAACCTAATGTCGAAAAAAATAATTATGGCCCATAATGGGTTAAAACAATTTTTTAATAAGTTCTTATCTTGATAATTTTTTAGATGGAAGGAATTTCAATTTCTTGGAATATTTGGTCGATGCGTCATTAACTATGTGAAAACTAATCAGGAATATTAAAATATCCTGACGAGAAAATTATAATAACTGTTTATGAATTAGAAACATCAAATGTGAAATAAATAAAAGTGAAACTACTCTCAATCGAGCTTAAAACCATATTTAACAATTTATTTCTTTATCTATCTAAATAGTAAAGCTTGTATAATAAATAATATACAGCAATACGGATTTTTCAATGCTCATCTTAATCATAAGATCTGAGTATCAATTCCTAATAAATGAAGTATCGGTATTATTTTTATATGGCGAAGAACAGCTGATAAAGTTGACATTCAGAACTGGCCAGAAAATGCATGGACTTCAAATTAATATAAAAACAATGGTAGAATAAAGGCTTTTTTTGAAGTGGTTCGGACTAAAGTGCTTTAAAACCATATTAGAATATCATAAATCAGCTTTCTTAGTTGAATATACGATTACTAACTTCCAAAAGTTTACTAGTTTGCAATCGTCAAACTTTCACAAAAAATTATTTAACTTCAACCTAATATGCCTTGATGGAGTTTGGCGTCGAGTTTAATTCAACGAGATTTTTTTTAATTTCGTTGAATTCCTATTGAAGATCGTCTATGGCAAAAGATTCACGAAAGAAATATCTTGAGGTATAATTACCTCTTTCGCTAAGAGAAAAGATAACTTTTAAAAGTGAAAATATACAGAATCGAAACTGTCTCATAGGAGCATATGAACGTATAGCAGATCATGAAAATTTAAAGAATGATGCGTTGAATTTGTTGGAAACATTTGTTAAACTTCTTGGCGGATAGTGCATTATGATCCAATAACCCAATTAAAATATGTATTACTTTAATTGTGTCACCAATCTGTTGGTGATATGACAATGATATTGCACTAGGATCCGCATCCTGCACAGTATAAAATTTGTCTTTCTTGAATGCGTCGAGATTGGACTCAAAATCTTTGGATAGTAAGTAAACAAATAAGTGTGATTCGTCCGGCTGCAATAGAAAAGCGTGCAACTTGTTTGCATAATTCTACTCTAACATGTACTTAAGTTAATATATAATTGTCTCATTGCGGTTGTTGAATTGAGTCCAGGTAGAGGGATATTGGTACATTCATTCACTTTCTCTACGGAATGCATTTTACGATGTCCAAAATAAATATTGCTAAATTTTAAGCACGATTTTCTCACCCTAACGAAGCGATCGGTGACTAATTTTTATATAAAGCCATGTGAGTATACTTATACGCGAAAATTAATAGATTTCATAAAATAAGCCAGGTATTTTTACAAATACATAATGCATATTTTGTATAAAGCTTTGCGTAGATATAGCACTAGTGGTGAGAGTAATGTTGCTTTGCATTGCCACTTTTCGATTTTAACAACGTCCACTTCATTCGTCCATTTGGTGTCTAAGTTTACGTTAAAACGGCGATTCTCATTTAGCAACGGTCTTTCATTTCATATGAGTGTCGTAATTTTTTAATAATTAAGTATCTGCCAAAATAAGGAGTAGAAAAACAAGAAATATATTATTTATTAGTGTTCAATATATTAATAGTTAATCTGATTGCGTATTTTACGGCCCAACAAACAGTACTTATATTTATTAGTTGCATTTATCTGTTCTTAATCAACAACCGTAACGACGGCCATATTACCAGGTGAAATAAAAATGTGATTTTTCGATTGAAATTATTATTGTTTTGAGAAAATCATAAAAAGAATATTATTTTAAATTTTTATACTCTCGTTCTAGATAAATAGCAAAAATAAGTCCCTTTGAATCAAAGCCTGGCTGACTGTCTTATTTGAAGTTCCTATATTTTCTGGGTTTCGAGAAATCTCGTTGGACATCTGACTTAGGAAATTGAACTTACTGTATAAAGATTATTATTATTTTTCTAAATTTACGGAACACGAATTAATTATGTTCTAGCATAAAACTTTTCAGTTTATCACTGCTGCTTTTTATTCAACTGTAATTTTCCCATAGTGAAATCAATATATATTTAATCAAAAATAATTTCATTTTCGCATCTTACATTGTTGCAATTTGATTGGATTATACGTATTCAATCAACTCAAATAATATAATAAAATTTATTGAATATTTATTTTTACGACATTTCATTCGAAAATTATTTTAAGATTTAAAGCTAGAAAATGTAATAAAATAAAAATCACTTCATATAAACAACATAAAGTTTTTAAGTCAAATAAATAAATTTCACGTATTGTTAATTCACGAAATATCTATTTTAGGAGCTTCATAATAGAATAATTCAGCATAATTTATTGATCGAAACACAGAAAATAATCAATAATCCGAATATTTTAATGTTACCAATGTATTTTATTTCATTTTAAAGAGTTATCGCACATTTTATGACAATATTTAATGTTATTTGCCTTAGAATTTTTATATTTTGCTCTTTAATAATTCTTAACACTTAAAAAAATATTGAATAAAAGTTTAAAACCTAGATAATATTAGAAATATATTTACCCGATTTTCTGCTAAGTCGTCACTTTTTCTAACTCCTTTACCAGCACCAAAAGCAACAACAGAGCCTTCTTTTGCATGTTGATCATATCTTTCTGTTATTATAAATGCAGCGTATCTGAGTATGTTTAGTTATAGATAAATAGCAACCAAACGCGATAAAACCTTTTAGGTATCGAACCAGAAAAACTCTCCAGTAACTCTTCATATTTTGAATTCGCAATCTTTCGATAACTGTCAGCTGGTGATTCATCAGAAGATTGCGTGACTTGTTTCTTTTTATTATTAGTATCAGGTATATGACCGTTCCTATTTTGTCTTTTGAGTCTTATTTTGATTTCACTAATAGCCTCTGCTGCTGCATTTTGCCTGGCATCTTTTTTATTTTCTCCTTCTCCAACAGCGAATTCATTACCACTGATTAAAACAGCGAATGCATATCGTAAATTTTTAGAATGGACGGGTTCAAATTCTAATTCCCATACCATTGCTTTGGCAATTTCATTGAGGGCTTGAGCTGCGGTTTTTTGATTTTTTAAATAACTACTAACAATATATCTAGCTGATTCGATTTTAGAATTTTCGTTGTAAAATACTTCGTCTACTGTACGAAAATCATCTTCCTCGATACAATCTTCATGGTTCTATAGAATCATTAATTATGTAAATGAAAAACAGATTTTAAGTTGATAAAATAAACATATATTATTAAGAAGCACAATTCAAGCATCCATTTTATGTTATCATCAAGGGTCGATAGAAAAAACTATATTTAGACAGGCTTAATAGCCCCACTGATAGATAAATTTGTGATTAATCGCTCTAAGATATGGAATAAACCCCCTCGTCTTTGGAAGAATTCATAACAGTGAAGCTTCAATAGTTGATAAAATTAGTTTTAGAGAAATCGACAACGAAGAATTTTTTGTAGTTTATTGGCGATTTTTCTATTAAGTAGAGAAATATTACATTAACAAACTGAACTATTTTCTAATAAACTATTAGAGACATGGTGCTATTTTTAAAAGTCCACTTGGAGAAAAGCTCTAGTCAAATGGACTGAGAATTAATTAGTTTCATATTTCCGCTTATATTGGGCCGTTATACACCTTGTGATATCAATACAGAAGTGCTAGTGAATTATACAATGACTGGGTGACCTTTCATAGTTTTGGTTGCAAAAATGAGAGTTAGTTCTAAAAAGTCGTAATATATCATTGATTGTAGATAACTATACAGCACATCCGAAAGTACAGTTACAAGATATATAACCTTCAAATGTTTCTTATATTATTCAACCCTAGTTGACTTATAATTTTAGCATCGATAAACTCATCCGAATAAAAACTTTCTGCCGTATAGTTATTCAGAGAAAACCTGATATTTTACAAGCAATAAGGCTTGTCTTAAATACTGGTCTTCTGTATCTACAGTTTCTAATTATTTTATAAAATCAGAATATTCAAATGATCTTGATCGTAATTTAGATTTACAAATTAATAAAAATTGTTTTTAATGTATGCGACAGATCAGTGAAGATGATGACTTATTAGAAGGCTATTTCAAGTAATAAAAACGCAATAGTAACAAAATGTCAAGCCTTAAAATCACTTGCGACACTGCAGCAATTTTTATCAAGCAATATTATTAGTCTTCAATTGGTCGACTGGAGGCAATAATTCTGCTCCAAAATGTAATTCATCAATGCAACAAACGCTTAATAATTGAGCATCAATTTTTTGGATTAAGGTTCAGTTTTAAAACTACTAAGTTAAGAAATTGGTCGCTGAAATATTGTAGAGCTCTTTAATTCCTGTCGAAATTTATCTTGACAGCAAGGAATTTATCTAGTTTGTCTGAAATAAAGTTATATTTCCAATTTGATTATTATCAAATAATTTAATTTACCAGAAGGATTGGAATCAATAATTGCACCAAAAGCTTTAATTTTAAAAATACGTGATAAATTTCGCAATAAAAATGTTTTTTATTACATAATCACTCATTTTACTTACTAACTGCATATAATGCATGATGCAGAAAATACATTCATTAACCAGGTCTATAGGATAGTTCAAAAGTACTTAAACTTTAAATAGTATATTAGAACAGATTTTCTTAGATTATTTAATATTAAATTATGTCACTCTTTTAAGACCAAATGAAAGAAATAATTTTTTGTCGGGACAAGGTTAATATATTTGATTTTATCAAAAATCAGAGTTATGTTTAAGTATTTCAGAACATCTACTAGAGTCACTTTTTTTAATCGAAGAAAATTAAAACGCCAAAATAAATATATAGTAATTTTTGACCCGATTTAGCATGTGCTACTTATTTAGACCCTTAACGACTGAGTTGTAACGTGGTTTAATTTTGTAGAACTGAAAATTAATTTAAATTTTTTAAATATTTTAAATTTAAATAAAATAGAGTAAATCTTACAACAGGATCTTCATAGACAACAATTGGTCTGTTTCCAGAGCACAAACTATTTTTAATATTAGAATATGCCAAAATGTTATTTCCATTTGATAACCTATTTTGAAATAGATAAAATATTCATAAATATTTTGAGATTACGTTTCATTTGTTAAAGTAGGAAAATCTTCAGCTTTCTCCTCAAAAGGTGCAGCATTTTTTACAGTTTTAGATGGTTTAAATTCATCATATTCAATTCCGCCATCAGGTGCTTGTAGTTGAAATGCTTTCTTCTTGTGTTTTGATCCATTTATGTGAGTTTGGTATTGCTCAGGTGTGTTCATAACACCAGTTTTACAGTACGAACATGTGTAAGACATTTTATATTGTATTTAGTAATAAATTATTAAAATTTAAACACATACAATAAATATTATTTATCAAAGTTTATTATAGAATTCCTATTTATCTTGATCTTTCTTATTTAATAATGAACTGGCTAAATAATATTATATAAATAAACTGATAGAAAAATTAGTTAACTTTTTAAAATTTAATTTGAAGCCAATATATTTTTTTAAGAAAATTGATTTCTGAATATGTTATAATTTCACTTTAAAATGTTCAATTATTGGATGGGTTAGTGGTATAAAAATTATATAATAATTATTCCTTTCTGAACTTAACACTTGTTGGAAAACAACGTTAGTGGCATGTTTCTGGATTACAACAAATGATCTTTGATATTGTGGGGTTAGTGGTTTGCAACCTAGTTCCCATGCATATGTGGGGTTAGAGGTTTCTAACCTTGACCCCTTTACATACACTAATTTCTGCCCTCCAATGGTTACCCGTTGCTAGGCAACGTTGGAACTGTAACCACTGGTTATGAGACCGCCAAAGGTGAGCTCTAACTATAGAACTGCTAAGGCCCGGCCTCATGGTGAGTCCAACGCGCTACCGATAGAAGGTCTACGTGCGATTTTCTACCCCTGTCCCTTTCGCGTGTATCCGATAATTTCAAAAAATCTACTGGGTCTCTACCTAAATATACTATCTAAATTGTTATAATTCATCATTATTACGACCATTTTCGAGAATTTAGGATTATTTATGTTGGTGGGTTACTGGGTTTTTGCCATTTGTTTAAACCACCTTATTGTTGCCCCGGTAACGCCATACAAATATTACTTCGACTACCACTCGGCACCCGTTGCTAGGCAACGTTGGAAATGTGTTCGAGTGGGTGGATTGTCTGCAAAAAATGAGCATTATTACAAATACTGTAATTGCTCGGACAACCCTCGGGTTCAACGAGCTGTCGTTAGAAGACCTATGCTCGCTTTATTCTGTCCCTTGTGTGGAAATTCAAAATTCACGCTGACCAGTAGGAGAGGAACACTATTTCGACGACACAGTGAGAGTATTCACGATTTTCGGACGACCATTCCATTTATAATCATATCGGGAACATACTGTTTTAGATTTAATCACAATTACGATTCTATTTATTAAAATAAGAAAAATAATTAATGTGTCATGTTGTTCATTTAAATCGCTTTGTCCAGTAGACGTGCGGCTCTACGGCGGGCACGTTCTTTACGTCCCGGGCGGTACTGCTTGATGGGACGGTTGAAGAATTTTTGGCTGGTGTGGAATTGTGGATCTGATTCTGGTAGGGCAACTGGGATGGGGCAAAGATAAGCGGGTAAGTTACCGCTTCCCCTCCCGACTAGCAGCCAAGGCGACTTCCAGCCCTCTGATTTGTGTCCGGAGACTCTGGTTCAACTGACGCTCTTCTACCCAACCCTTTTGAGCAGCTGTCAGGCGTTGGTAGATGGGTTTGAGTTTGGCCGGATCTACCCAGGTAGATTTCACTTGTTGTACTTCCCTGGTGAGTTGAATTATTTGTTCGTAGAGGGATTTGTTGTCCTGCTGGACTCGGGATAATTCCTGTTGCAATAATTGAGTGGGTTCCATAGCTAATAAAAATAGGATTAAGTATGGTGATTTATGATAAGGGTGTGATCGCGCCATATTAGCGTTACTTCAAACAAAATTCGTATAACAATGGAATAATGACAAATTTTTAATCAGGCAGAAAACAAAACAAAACAATTTACAACTTTTATTCCTAAATATCGATGAACAAATAATAACATAAAATCACAATTCACCAATTTAGTTTTAATTATCCATACACAAATGATAAATCAAAATCAAATCGTCACTAATCGCAAGGTTGATTTCTTTAGGGGAATCGGCTCGCTACCCACTCTTCGGGTGTGTAGCCTGAGATCGACATCGTTGGCCTTTTGGTGTTGCGGGTCCGGGCCGCATTGGTTGGTGGGATCTGGTCCGGGGAGATCTGGTGGGGGTGCCAGTAGGAGGCCGCGATCCGACCCGCCAGAAAAATCTTCCTCTACATTCGCCAGATGCTGGTGAGCTCGGGTCACCTGCAAATCCGTGTCGCGTTGTTGAGCCACCAGAGTATCCAATTGCTACCGGGCCTGTCGATAAATTTCCTCTGGCGAGCTCCATTGGGTGGCCGTCCCCATTCCCAGATTATCCCGGTCGAGGAATTTCAACGGGGGGAAATCGGGACATTTTTCTTGCCGGTATTGGGCCCAAGCCCATCTCCAGCGATCTGCGAGGGAAATTGTGGAGTTGATGGCTAAAAGTAAATATCATTAACCTGAGTATCCGCCTATGAGGACACCTTCATAAATCATTATGTCTATTATCCCGTTACTTTGCTCTGGTGCATGTGTAATACGATATCCAATATTGGTCCGCAAATCATTAATTCCATTAAATAGTTTATGCGCAACAAAAATTTATTACTCTATTATACTTTCTAGATCGTCTTTTACTGTCCCCTGTCTAAGTAGCAAATTATGAAGTATCGAATGGGAACCTCAAATTTAAGCGTAAGCTCCTTCACGAGTTTTTTCGGGCTTGTTGGTCAAAAATTCCTATCTCCTTCCGCGTCCTTACTGCCATCATCTTAAAAATCTGGGGATATTCTGAAGATCAAATAGATTCGAACTTTAATTTGGACGTGGGGTCGGTAGTTCCCAGCTTTCCATTCTGCTAACAACTCAAAAAATTTGTTTGCGGCTAAGGGGACATTGTTTCGTTATTTACTAACTGTGGTTCAGGTGATTTAATTAATTATGTTAAGCAAAACAATGGTTATGAATTATAGATAAATTATTTAACAAAATTAGAATAAGAAAATTAAAATAAATAAATGAAATGAACAAATAAATTTTTTCAAAGCAAATTACCAGTAGTTGCGGGGGTCAATTCCCCTGATACTTCTCCTTCCGAAGGCATTCCCGATTTCATCGTTACTTCGTACGAATTTAGCGAAAATTCCATGATCATAAAATAAACTTTCCAATAATCGATTTATTTCGGAAAATCTCAGTACTCTGTAAATATTTATGTTAAAAGTTACCAATCGATTGTCGTATTGTGATATTTATATTAATGTCACTATTCGTAAGTGGGTTGCGTATCCTGCCGAAAATGTCGAAGTTCTACTGGTGGGTCGGCAATTACGATTATTGTAGGACATCTCTAATGATCAATGGTCGACTATTCAAAACTTCATAACTATTGACTTTCGGCGATTATTGGTAGTTTGGAATTCCATCTCGTTACGTGATTGGGTAAGTTCTGTTTTCTATTAATTTTCCTCACGTTAACAATTCTTTCTAGATCATGTTGTATGTCTCCGTTAATCATGCCGAGAGTGGTTTTAGAAAAAAATTCGTATTTAGGTTATCCAGATCTATTGGAATTATTTTACCTGGTGCATTGTGCTAGTTATATCAGTGCTGCATATTCTGTAAGTGGGGTTAGGGCTTTAATTAATCTATTTTCGCATAATTTTGTTGAAGTTATAGGAGTTCGTGGGTTCTATTATTGCAAGCATCTTACGCGAATTTTGGAGGGGTTATCTTGATACGTTTAATGGAATAAATTGATCTGCTCGACGAGTTTTTATTTCCTTACCCTATTTAGTTGAACCCAATGATGTTTATTTTGTTTCCACAATTAGATTTTAGTCAAGTTCGATGATGCTATGAGGTTATTCAGAAGAATGCGTTTACTCGCCATACTGGGGAATGTACTTTGACTTGGAGTTAGTCTACTTTACTGAAATTATTGGGTGAGTTGGGTTTAGTTATTATAATTATGTATTAATCGGGTTTTTCCTCAATTATTTAATTAATTTATGATTCCCCTTTTTTAAGCCCATGCTAATTATTAGTTTATGAGAAAAATAATCATTTAATTACATAGCGGCGTTGCGTCGAACTCGATTAAATGTTTTACTTTACTAGGAGTTTGAAACGAATGATTATAAATCTACACATTTAGGGTTCAATCGAATTTATCAATTTATTCCATTTCAGATTAACAATTTTAATTTATCTCATCAACGATTTCATATTAACTTATTATTAACGATTTTATTTTATTCCATAACAACGAATTCATGTTAATTTATTCATATCAACGATTTCGTGTTAATTTATTCCCCGTACCCTTTTCCCTTTAATAAGCCTTAGGCACATATTGTGTTCATATTATATTTAATGAGTGCCCACTGGACTACTCGGTGTGATGATTTTGAGCCGTGTGTAGACTAATTTAGGTCGAATTTACAGAAATGAGAAACGAGGAAGTAGTCAAAGACTTCTTCCTTATTTCTCTTTTCTTCTATACGGAATAATATTGACATTCCCACCCCTGCGTTCCGCACGCCGGGTCTTCACGGGCACAGATCATTGGCGATATTCCACGCACTTACACAAATCTGAGTTATATGTTAATTTTACTAACTTGCGGTGTGTTTGGCTGTGGGCCGGAAAAATTTCGACAGATTAATTAGTTTTATGAAACAATCTTTTTAACATTATAAATATTTATTAATATTAAAAGCAAAATACAAAATTACTTGACCATAACAATCCATTAAAATTTCATGAAAAAAATAAATACATCTCCCCCCACGCCGACATCCAAGCAGAGCTCTACCGAGGTGGCGAGGAGGTGACGTGGAGAGAGAGTTCCAAATAAAACTACTTCTCACCTAAAATAAAATAATTCACAATAGATTTTCAAACAAAATTCAACAATGATTTTGATTCAAAATGGTTTTATGGTTTGAAAAACGGTTAAATTTTATGTGAAAATGTATCGGTATTTATACCTATTTTCTGTCCCTAACCTCGAGTGTTAATTTTGATGTAGTAAAACAAAATTCGCCCTTGTTTTTTTCTAGTGTATTCTATTCTTTATTTTTATTATTTTTTAATTTATTTTAATAATTTTTTATTAGAATTTTTATTGAATTATTTCTAATTCGAATTCTTTGATTTAAATTTCATTTTCATGAACTTTTATTAATTTATCAAATTTTAGTCGAATTTGTTGGGTTTTCATGTTATGTTTGTGTTTGTATCGTGCGGATCTTGTTGCATTTTGTTATTATTTTAATTTATTTTTATGTTCATTTATTTTATATGTAATTATCTTTTTCTCATATTTTTGGTGGGTTTAATTGATGTTTTAATAGGTTTATTTTAAATTTGCTTGTTATGTTTGCATGTGTGTTACCGATCCATTTAAACATTTTCCAAGGCCGTTTGTGTTTTGGCCCAACAATGTATTTAAGAATTAAAGAACTAAGAGTTTCTAATTAATTATATTTTATATTACAATTTTCCTATCTTCTTGTCTGGTTTCTGCGATGTGAGCCTGAGTTGAATCTGGACCGATCCCGAGCGTATGAATGCTCTTGCCGTCTCGTGGGGCTTGCATGTTTCTCGGTAGCAACTTTCTGGGTATTACCAAGTTCATGGACGTTGTAGATTCTACTAGAGTGGGATCATTCAATTCATAGGACACTCCGTAAGGTGGAGTGTAGCCATCGGCGCTGAGGATTCTCCCGGCTGCAATATCCGCGTTTATCCTAGCTAGATGCCTTCTAGCCATGGTCATCTGCCAGTTAGTTTGTTGCTGGTGAATTTCGAGACGATTGAGGGTGAATTCTACTCGTTGTCTGGCTTCACTAGCTGGATTGCGGCCTGACTCTCTCTTGATAGCCACATATGGTAAGTCCACTTCATCGTGGTCGCCAAGACGACCCTCTCTGGATTCCCTCACGGGGAAGATCGAGAATCCCGCGTCCCACATAGCCTGTCGGTATCTGGCTGCCGTTCGTGCCGGGAAACGCACCGTAATTCTGGATGTATCGCTCCAGGAATCGTCTACAACAGCGAATTATGATAGGCATGATTTCATGAATGAGTTGATGATTGAGAAAATTTAATATGACTTTCACACTAAAAGTTAGGGAATATCTCGGTTAAGTCGAGGGAAAATATCAGGATACGTATAATTTACTTATGTCTTAACTGGTTAGCGGTGTCTAGCCAAGGCATTTTGGTGTTTTAAGTTTCATCTAAGGTCATTTAATTTGATTATTAGGGCGTTTCTATAAAGAAGCAACGAATGTCGAAGTACTAGGCGAATCATTTGTTAAGATTTAGTTCGGTTGCGTTATCGAATCCTATTTATTGTGTTTCTTTCCATTTGCTTGACACTTGATCGTGATTAGGATGATCGTGATTAATTCAGTTCTTTGGCTAGTGGCGTGGCGAAACCGGATTTGAACGTAGTTCTGGTCATTATTCAAGGTGTGGAAGGTCTCGGATTTTCACATTTATTCTCCGACTTAGATACGGTGCGAGTCATTTTTCGGTATGCGGATGATTACTTGATTATTTGCATGATATCTATGACTGGATGATATTCCGAGTAACTCAACAAAATTATGAGACGATTCATTCCTCGTTTGCTAATTTATTGGTTATTAATGGTGTTTTATTTACAGGATATATGTGAATGAATGAAGTACCGGACAGTACGGAATGAAACAAAACAAATCATTTCTTATTGAATAATTTATTTGATGCAATCAGTATTCTTATGAGAGAATTTTTCATTCTATCATGTTAGGCTCCTCCGTATTCGTTCCTTGGGGAGGTTCCAGAAGCATTACTCGGCAAACTGAAGGGTCACACGTATTTCTCGGAAATAAATGATAAATAAAAAAAAACTTTTGATTGAATGAAACTATTCCTTTGCATTCATCCTCCTTTCTCTTTATTCGCTCCTCTCTTCTGTCTTCGCTTCGTCGGTGGAAGTTGTTGCCATCGGTTGTCTTCGGAGTCATGGTTATGATGTTCTTTGGCGTATTCATCTCCTGTGCTAAATTTCAGTCGTGATAACTGATTTATTCCTCTCCTGATCGGCTATATATACCTGCATATGCCGGTGTGGCCTTTAGCCGGTATCGATCAATAAATTTTCTGTGATTTGACATTTTTCAAATTTCTCACCGTACTGGAATTTTAATGTAAAATCGGTTATTTTGTGCACCACTTCTTCTGCACTGTCACTCATTTATTGCTGGAGTGCCATGTCATCATTCAATATTTAGAGAAGAAGCCTATCAATTGAAATTAAATGTATTGTGTTTAGTCGGTCAGTATCTTATTTAATTGGTATTATACAAAGATTCTGCTCTCTATTATTCACTCAATCATTAGTAAAAATACAACGATCTATATTTATGCATGATTTTTAGATTTACTTTAAAAATTAAATACAAGGATTTTATCCATTACCCTGTTTAATAATGGCGGCTGATTGTACGAAGTCTCACTTACTCTGGTACTGTTGGCATTGTACGGGACCATTTTAATTTGCCTTATTTTCATTGTTAGTACCGCTATTCCATTACAGTTAGGGTTTTGTATGATTACTTTTATTTCGCCTTCTATTTTAGATTAACTATATTTTGGAACGTTATTCGGTTAGGTTCTCCTACTAATAGTTTATAGATTACTCTTATGTTATTTTAATAATTCCATTCATTTAACTTGTCTCTCTGTTCAAACTTGCATCTAAGTAATATGCACACTGAAATTTTTTTGGGGTTAGTTAATTAATTACAAAACCTTCACGCGACTTATTGAGATCGTTATTTAAACAATACATTTACCTATTTAGACCGTTATTTGGATGTTTTAGTGATTCATTTTACGTTGACTTTATCGTCGTTGAATGTTCATATCCTGCCACAGGCTGATAACTCGGGTTTTTAAGTCAAATTATTCATTTTACGTCAACATTATCGTTATTAAGGCTTTTAACTCGGATTATTATTTTTGATTATTCATTTTGATGATTGATTTTCAACGTCGCAACCATTCTCTGCTCTTTTCCCACATTCACATCCCCTATTTGATCTTAGGATAAGATATATCGATTTTATGATATTACGAGTGCCCACTGGACTATTCGGTGTAGATGATTTTAAGCCGACGAGTAACGTGATATTAGGTCGAATTTTCGGGAGATGAATGACGAAGAAGCAGCCAAACGACTACCCTTCCACCTTCCATCTTCCCCTATAAACGGCATGAATTGACGTTTGGGTTCTTGCGCTACGCATGCCAGAACTTTCACTGGCACGAGATTTTGGCGGATGGACCGTACTTACACCTCTCAATATGTATATAGATTTTGCTGACTTGCGGTGATGTTTCGGCTGTGGGCCGGAAAAATTTCGACATAGCATAACGCTTTCTATCAATTTATATATTTCACAAGACGTTTTTTGCATCATAGTTAACCATCATCATTCATCATAAAATATTTCCCCATAAATGCGTCCAAGTAGAGCTTACTTGAGATTGCTTGGAACGCAGTATGGAATAATTGTTGATAATGGAGATTGTCCGCTAGAAAACTTGAATTTGCTTACAAAAGTTCGCACACACTTTTCAAAAAATTTTTATTCTGTGAAAATGAATTGGTATATATACCTATTCTGTGACCCTAACCTTGCTTGTTAATTTTAGTGTGATAAAACAAAATTTGACCTTGAAATTATTTGTTATCTAACTTTTATTTTTATTATTTTTCTTGATTTAATCTGACAATTTCTTTCTTAAATTTTTAATTGAATTCTTTCCAATTAAAATTACTTTATTTTGATTCAATTTTTCCATTAATTCTTTGCGTTTACGTTAATTGTCATTTTTCGGTCAAATCTTTATGTTATTTTGTTATTTTTATGTTAGTTTCATGATAATCTTGGAGCACTTTGTTATTATTTTAATTTATTTTAATGTTTTTGACTTTATATTTTTATTGCATTTTTCTTATATTTTAAGGTTGTTGAATTAATGTTTATAGGTCTGATTTTAAATCTGCATGTTATATTTGCGTGCTATTTCCAATTCATTCAAACACATACAACCTTTCTTGTCCTCCAATGGTTACCCGTTGCTAAGAAACGTTGGTGCTGCAACCATTAGTTATGAAACGGCCAAAGGTGAGGTCCTCTCTCAAAACTGCTAAGGCCCGTCCTCCAGTTGAGTTCAGCGAGCTACTGTTAGAAGGTATGTGCTCGACTTACACTTTTCGGTCCCTAACGTTCAAACAATCCATTTTCTACGTTTCTCAGTGTACTGGAGCTTCATTATTTATTAAAACAACAAAAAAGGGAGAATAATAATTAACAGATTACTGGATAAGTAATTTATTTTTATATGATAACAAATTTACAATCATTAGTCTATCATAGCATTTTTCCGGGTCATTTATTCTTTCTCTATATCTCCACTGGGCTTATTTGCTACTAGTAGGCGCCATCGTCAACATTCTGATCTTATAGGGCGCGAATGGAGTCGGTTATTTTTGGTCATCTGGATGGCCATCTCTCTCGCGGTAGGCCAATTGAGATGGGGCAAAACCAGTGGGTAGGTAACTGCATTACCCTCCTGACTAGCAATTAACGCTACCTCTCGTCCTCGTATTTCAGTACGTAACGCCTGTACTATTTGTCGCTCCTCCTGCCAGCCGCGTTGAGCTGCGTTCACCTTCTGATACAATTGCTTGACGCTTCCCGGTTCGATCCAAGTTGATTTGATTTCCTGACATTCCTTGCTGATTTGTAGTATCTGTTGGTGGAGATCCATATTTGTTTTTCGCAGTCGGATTATTTCTTGATTGATGACATAGGTGGCATTCATATCTGAAGGGAAAATAAATGTGAAATATAATATTGTACGACGAGAAGAAGTGACGGAATCATTTCCCACTGTTATTAAACATCCCTTAGGGTGATAGTGTTATCAGAATTCGAAATGATTTACGCGAAGTTGCGGTCGCTATTGATTAAATTGTGGATTTTCTTTTCGATTTAGCATATGATAAACATTCCTTGTTGAAATTTTACAATCATGACTTACAACGCAATGGTTAATTTAACTAAACTAGAATTTATTTAGTATTACTTATCAAAGAAATTTGCTTTATGATAATGAATTACAACACAGCGAGTTCAATTAACTAAAGTAGAATTTATTAATTATCAAAACTGGTTTATCAGACTTTTTAGGTTGTCATCAATGTGGTTTCCGGATCTCTTGTCTTGGAGCGGTTTCATATATTGATTCTGCTCCTTCCTCATTGTGTGTTGCCACTGGTATAAATGCTCGTCCCTCCTGTCCCGGTGTCTTATCGATCCATTAAATAATTTGGCCTGAAGGATTACGTTGGTTGGCGCTCGCATTCGTGCTAGCGCTGGATCCTTTAACTCAAACAATACGCCATAATCCGGCGTGTACCCATCCGTGCTGGATATTTCTCCTGAAGCAAAAGCAGCATTTATTTGTTCCAGTCGTCTTCTGGCCATTTAAACTTTCCATTTAAACTTCCAGGCGATATAAGGAGAACTCGGCGCGTTGACGCACTTCTCGAGCGGGATTGTGACCAGGATCGCGCTTAATGGTGATACTGGGTAACTCGATTTCGTCTTGTCTTGAGTCCAACATTCATCTCCTAACGTAGCCAGACTATAGCCTGCGTCCAACAAGGATTGTCGGTATTGTGCCGCCATATCGTAGCTACTCGAATGGCCACCCTAGTGCATTCTTGGTGCATTTGTGTATAATTTTTTTTACTTTTATGTCTCTCGATTTTATTTTTAATAATATTTCTCTCATATTTTAGGGTATTTTACTTGGTGTTAAACGTCTGATTTTAAATCTGCATTGCTGTGTTTGCATGCTATTTCCGATCCATTTAAACAAATCCTTGTATTGGCCCAACAACTGCATAATTTTTACTGATGTGAAGTTATCATTTTACTCTGGTCATTATGTGCAGTTACTGAGTATTTTGATTAAATTTAAATCTCCTATTCTAGTCGGTTTATATTTTTACGATTACTAGATGATCCTAATTCGTTTAAAGTTTTTTATTTTATTCTATTTACCGAATTTTTCTGATTCAATTAAAATTTCATTTTTATCGTTGTAAAGATTTCGCTAGTTTCTCCCACTCACCCCCTTAGACATTTGATCTTAAGGTTATACATATTTATGCTAAGAATTTATGTGTGCTCACTGGACTACTCGGTGTAATAGATTTTCAGCCGTGAGTCAAGAATTTTTTAGGTCGATTTTTCGGGAGAAGGATGACTGAGGGTCAGCCAAAAGACTGATCCCCTATCTTCCCTCTGCCCTTATAAGTTTTCGTAATTGACATTTGAATCCGTCGTTACACACTACTGGATCTTCACAGACACAAGATATTGGTGGATATACCGACACTTACACATCTCGACTTGTATGTTTATTTTAATATCTTGCAATAGGTCTTGGCTGTGGGCCGGAAAAATTTCGACTTCATAACACATTTTAACTTCTGATACATATAATTGATTATTATAACATCAGTACATCATATATCATATCATCATTCTTTATTCCAAATTACCCTCACTTGGTAATATAAATCCACAACGTTAAATGAAATTGATTCGTAGTGATCGTAAGAATCCTTTCAAAACTGGTGGTATTCCGTAAATTCAACTGATTTTTTGCTGACAAAAAATGATAAGAGCTTTTTGAAAGGAAAAAGTGATCACTCACAAAGGGATTATAGGTTTCTTCTGACAAAAAACAGTTTAGCTTTTTACAAGAAAAAGTGATTTCTCACCAATGCTTAAAATCTTGTGAAAATAAATCGGTATATATACCTATTCTGTGACCCATACCTTGCGTGTTCTTTTTGATGCATTAAAACAAAATTTGACCTTGGTTTTAGTTGTAATATCTAATCTTAATTTTATCGTTTTCTACATTAAATCAACAATCTATTTTATTTAATTTTTAACGGAATATTTCTTATTGAAAATATTCTATTTTTCTTTATTTTATTTGTTACTTGCTAATTTTTATGACTTTTTCATTTGTTTTTGTTCAAATCTTTATGTTATCATGTTATTTCTATGTTGATTTCGTGCGGATCTTGATGCTTATCCGTTGTTATTTTAATTTACTTTTATGTTCTTCAATTTTATATTTAATTACATTTCCCTCTTATTTTAAGGTTGTTTACTTGATGTTAATAGGTCTGATTTTACATTTGTGTTGCTGTGTTTGCCTGTTATTTCCGATTTATTTAAACAAAACCTTGGTCCAACAATATTGTTATTTGGTGTTGCCAGACAATCCAATACAAAATAGTGTCGTTACCAATCTTTACTCGTTGCTAGACAAAGTTGGGACTGTGTTTGAGTGGTTGATCGTCCGGCAGAATTAAGCAAATACTGTGTTCGTACTTGATGGGTGATGCTTGTTTGTATGCGAATGTTGATAAACATGTATACATAAATATTAATAATTATGAATTGAATGCAGATTTGTATAGTGAATGGTGGAGTAATAAATGGCGATTGAATGATTTAGTTTGATATTGACTGTGATAAATCTGTTTATAATATTAATAATATAAATGTAATTAATGATATAATAAAATACGATAAATTAAATAGTAGGCCGAGCGTGACAATATTTATTTATAACAATAACTTTTGTTGTTTATTAGATACAGGAGCAAAGATTAGCTTAATAGATAGAAGCGTGTTGTCTAAAATAGGGACAAATAATCTTGAGAAATGTAATACCAAATTAAGATGTCCTAACGAGTCACCGATTGAGATTGTCGGTAAAGTTAACTTATTGGTTAAAATTCAAGGTATAAAAGAATCAAAGATAGTTGAATTTATCGTTGCTCGGGAAATATCACCAAAATTGATTGGATGAATGGATTTTTAAAAGCTTTCGGTTTTAAACTAAAAATTGAAAACAATTTATCGAATAGTGAGTCAGAGTTGAACAATGCTACTGAGATTGTCGGCCAATTATCCGTGCCAATTGTCTGCTCGGTAGTCGAGCTTGTAATTCTCGTTCTGTAAAGATCTGCGGAGCGCAGCGCTTTGCTCGGATAATGTAATATTCAAAGTTGGTAGACACGATTATGGGCACAGAAGTCTTTGGCTGTCGATGTGGTGATACTGTAACGGAGAATTTGGGACGATAGTAAAAAGAAAACTTTTCTAAAAAATTTCCTATTTAAAGTTTTATATCAATTAAATTTTAATGGCTTACGAAAATAAAGTTATTAATTTAATATTTCGATTGTTGATAACAATTTACCGTGTGTTGTCTTAATTACTTACAAAACACAGTTGTGAATTTAGTATATTGATTGCTGATAACAATTTATAGTGCGTTGTCCAGGTTAGCCAGAACGGTAGGCGGTGATCAATGAACCGGCCTACAAAATTTGAAAACTACGTTTGTACGATTTTGTATAAGTTATTCGTGACTTTATCTGCGGCGAATGTAATTGGTAAATCATAAATCTGAAATTCATGTACTGCTAGATTGAGATGAGAGCGGATCTACTTATCAACTATGTATTTGTGCAGCTTCTCGTTATTTTGTTATTGGATATTTTCCGCCGAAATTCATTATGAAGACATTCAAATGAGTAAAATAGTTTTGTTCGATCTTAATTATTAATTTAGTTAACTTTAATGGTCGTGCTATTTACTAGTTTCCTCGTGGAATAAGTTGTGTCGTACTGGTTTTCTTTGATGGCAAATGTTATATACTAATCGACTAGGCTAACGTTGGGTCGTCGTATCATTTTGTATGATTTTCCACGAGTTTCGCCGGCTGGTGCTTTCCCGCAATGTTTTTAACCATAATAACCCATTGTATTAGAGTATTCTTAGAACTTTCTTCTCTATCCCTAGCTGCCCAGTCGTGTTATAAATCAAAGAAGTTTTAATAAAAATTCCACTTAGTGTCGACCAGCGATCACCCCTAGTCCCCTTAAATGATGGCGCCCTTCCCGTATTTTAATTTCTGCTCGTCTCGACCGACGTTTCAATCAGCCTTTACGAGTGGTAAAATTGTGCCCTGCGGGTAAAGTCCTGCGTCTTACAACCAGGCCTCGCCGCGAACAACCGAGTTTTCAAGAGTGCATGGCCAGCAACCACAACTAACGAAAGTTAACTCGTTAACCGGATCACCGACCTACCCTCCTGAGAGCTATTCTCATACATAAATATAATATTCACCGGGACCCTTTATGTAAATAAGCAAATATGCATTTATGAACATCCAAAGATCGTTTACAATAATGTTTATTTAATTATAAAAAACATAAAATTACTACGACATTAACATCTAAAAATGAATAACCCTTACTTCAAATAAAAATCGATCGATCAAAATCAAGTTTTGGTGAAAAGTAGTTTTACAGTAAGTTAAGTAGAGTTAAAATTGTAGTTTAAAAAATAATGAATTTGGTCACTGTTTATATAGTAGTTTTATGTATATATGCGACCAATAGGCGATTTTTCGCCATTTTAAGGGCTTTTTATTATTTTTGTTAATTTTTAAATAATTTTATAATTTTTTATGCATTTTTCTTTATTTTTTGATATATTATTTTTGTTGTCATCAAATTTATTTTTATATTAATTTTTATACAATGTTCTTTTTGACCCTTAAAATTTTGTTTCTTGGTCGCCGCTTCTGCCTATGTTTTTTCTAAACCTTATTTTGCAAGGTTTTGGCAGTTCATTTTATTTCATTTATGTTTCTTTTTGCCTCTGTATGCATTAATCGATTTTATTAATATATGTTTTAATTAATTTTGTTATATTTTAATTTGTTTATTTGGTGTTTTTATTTTATTTTTGGTTTCTGCTTGCGGTCCATGTGTATGTACAGTGCCCATTTTCCTTATTTTTATTTTTTGTTTTGACTCATATTATATTTTTGTTTTAATTTTGGCTTTAAGCCCAACAATTTGCAGAGTAGAGGCCCAAATTTTTTACCACCCGGAGCCCCGACACTGTTAAAACCATCTCTGATGTCATTAATGTTCAATGAAATAAATGATTTTGTTAAGGTTCACCCAGTTATTGTTAAAATTATTTTAGATGTAATCACCATATTTTACACCGAAATTTCAAACTTATTCAACTCAACTTGCGCTTGGTCGTAAAAAGTGGGCAGGCAACAGCGAGCGTTCAACGTCGCACAATAAATAAATATATGTTTAAATAACAAATAATTTATTAAACTCATAAAAATATTGAAAAAAAATGAATTCATACGTCAAGACAATTTCTGGTATCCTCTTAAAAAAATTCTGATTGCGCCACTGACTTTTTTAAAAATTTTACCAAACTGATTTATAAATATTTAAGTTATTACAATTTTACAATTTTTTTCATTAGATATTACAAAAAACAAACAATAAAATTCATCGAATAAATGAATTAATGAAAAGAATTAAATATCATATTTTACAATTTAACCAGAAATTATGAATAATTTTATTTATTATATTACTTACAAAATACATCTAAATTTAGTAGTATATTAAAAATAAATAATATAATAACAATTATTCAAAGTAAGTAGTTATTGACATATCAGTACTGTCAACGTGCAGAACGGTAATGGAGAGTTGTAGAATTTACTCTGAAGATCTGTCTGCTGATAAACGCCGTTCTCACGTTCATACAAGAATACCGATTCCTCTAGTGTCTCCACATAACCAATACATTTGATGTAAAACTCTGAGGCTGAATTATGTTTGACTACTGATGTCTGTGACAAAGCCAATGACTTTTCATATTAACCTCGGTCACGGGAGAGTGGACATTAACTCGTTGGTAGTAGTACTGATTAAAACACGCATTTAACGGTCTCTGATCACCATATTGTTGTGAATGATGTGAACACTGTTTCAATAGCGCCAACTAGCAGCATTACGCTCAATTTTATAGTTAACAATGGGCTCGTGGCGCATGGGAATCGCATTCGCAAAGAACTAAGCAGTGTTATAAAATTAGATTTTTGATATGCCTGGGAACGTGTATGATAATTATTTGATAACAATTTTATTGTCGGTGGCTTTTTACGGCTCATTAGGTTTTGTTTCTCATGGCAGTCAAATTTCGTTTAAATTGCTGAATGCAGTTCTCAGGGAAAATTGAAGTGTAATTTAAAATTTTATATAATATTTATTCATTTTTAATGTTTAATAAATGGATTTTTTTAAAAAAAATTCTGCAGTAATTAAAAACCCAGTGTTGTTTTTGACCAATCAAATATAATTTGGAATCGCAGATAATGCTCTAGACTCTAGAGTCTAGAGAATAAAAGTGTTTGAATTTTTACGGGTGGGTAACACGTTAACTGCTATGGGTCTTCTGGGGGGGGGGGTTGAAGTATCCAGAAAAATACTGCTATTCTCACAAATTGTTTTCCTAGCGGTTGATGTGTTAAGGAGTAAAATAATACGAATTAGTTAAAATAGCTTTGATTGCTTATATTATATAATATTGTTTGGATTAATAAATAATAAAAACTTTTAAAAATTTAAGTATTATACAAGTAATAAAATATTTTATGAATGCATTCTTTAAGATATCAAATTTAAAATTATTTATAAGCCCGTTGTCTCACGGTTTTTGTTACAACGCTACTCTCTTTCAAATTGTAACTGTAATCGAGTAATTAACTCAAAATTTTACAATAACTTTTAATTTCAATCGACAACAGACTTTTGCTCATAATATTTGAAAACGGACTTCTGTCTATCGATTGATAATAAAATAAATTCATTTTTTAAAAATAGAATTAATAGTTTTGAAGTGGTATGAAAACGAGTTGGCAAGTTTATTATTGGCAATTGTATTATTTCTTTAAATTAATTATTAAATTTGATTTTTTTTTCAATTAACAGTAAATTTTAAGTATCAAAAATTTAATAGGAATTTAGTTCAAAAGAATTTCAGTAAAACCCTTTATTTGTTTGATTTACCTTTCATCTGCTTTCTTTTTGACATTTCATTTATTTTCATTATCTATGCAACTCAAATCAAATGCTGATTTGTTGTCATAATGAAAATAAAAAAAAATATAGAAAAGAATTTTGGCTTATAGTGTGGATTAGTGTTTAAAAATACACTGCCTAAACCAGTGGCTCCTAATATTTGTATACTCGTATCTCACCAAATATTTCATATTTTTTGTGACCCTCATTGTTTTATTAATAATTTATATTTGTTAAATTATCTATAATAAATTGATTTTTTTATTATTGCTTAATTTTTTTATAAAATAAATATAAAAGATAACTTTAATTTTTTATATCTATTAAATTTTGATTAATTTGGCGGCCCTTTGGCAAACTTCTTATGGACAGCCATGAGGCCGCTGCTCCTTTTTAAGAATCACTGGTCTAAATTATTTTAAACAAAACAACCTAGCAGTTTTCAGTTTCTACTTACTAAATAAATATATAAATGGGTTTACCTAATAAATAGTTTCTCCCAAAAATGTAGAGCTAAACCAAACATACATTATGTCCTGTTGGGTGATACATTTAGGAGATTACTCACAATAAATTTATAAAAACTAATGAAATTTTTTTTACACAAGTCTGTAGTCAACAAATGTCATTTTGACTCTTCAAATACTGAAAAACAACAAACATTATTTCAATCATGCAACTTTAGATCCCACGGTACAAAAATAGGAACTTAATACTTTCGTTTCGACAAAAAACTTAGTTCTTTTGAAGAGCATGAAGATTTATAAATAAAAAAGAGCACGACTCTCAAAATAATTACTTATGAAAGTATAAAACAAACATTATATCTATGCGAAAATTTTTGTAAAATTAATATAAGTAGATTTCTCTTTAAATATTTACAATTGGACCCTTAACATAAACAAAATGAACAATAAAGCATTGTCATTGTTGTTGTTGTTGCTGTTATTATAATAATAATTATTATTATTTCTAATGGTAAAATACGGCAACTAGTTTGGTATTGATATCGTTTATTATATTTAGAAATCATGAAGTCGCCAACAAAACGAGATGACGCCGATCCAACAGCAGTTGGGGAAAACGGGAAATTATTCATAGAATTGAAAGTTATTTTACTGCCTATCGATGGGACTGGAAACAATCTTTAACGCTTTTGAATATTTTATTAAGTTTTTT
Organism: Schmidtea mediterranea; assembly: GCA_022537955.1. Classification (NCBI taxonomy): domain Eukaryota; kingdom Metazoa; phylum Platyhelminthes; order Tricladida; family Dugesiidae; genus Schmidtea; species Schmidtea mediterranea. Next base: position 93,732,571 of record CM039680.1, read on the forward strand.
TCTTTTCCCAATCGTTCAGATAATTTATTTTAAAATAAACTCAACTTATTTTTTAATATTGTTTATTAATTTAGAATATTTGGTAAATTTTGGTATTTTATGCAAATTTATTATTATTATATCAAGTGTTAACTAGCCAAAAATGACGGGAATCATGAAAATTATAGTAAATTACTATTAGTATTCTTATAAATATTTATTGTACTATTTTGTATTATTATTATTATTATTATTATTATTATTATTATTATTATCATTATTTATTATTATTAATATTTCCTACAAATTTGACTATGAATCAGATTTTGTAGAAAATATTATGTCACTTATAAAGAAATCAGTGGTGAAAAACAAAAAAAAGTCTTTATATTATTATTATTATTATTATTATTATTATTATTATTATTATTATTATTATTATTATTATTATTATTATTATTATTATTATTATTGTTGAGGATACCTAAATAATGGAATAAAATAATGTAAAATGATTGGCGGAAACAATGAGAAGTGAGTAAGATGTGGTTCTGGAGCTTAATAAAAAGAGAATAAAAAAGAAATGTTGAACAACGAGAAAGGAATAAGAGAAAATCAATAAAAACAGACAATTAAATCAAAGAAGGTCATTTATAATTAACAAGTGCAAATTTTGGAAAACAAAAACAAAAGCAAAATTCGCACATTATCTCGAAAGCCCTTTCAAGATAAGGGAAGAAATATTGTTTGAAAATCCGGGAAAGGGCATCTCCAAAAAATTAGTGATCTGGACACATGTCAGTGATAATGGAGGCCCAAAAGGAATTAGTGTTAAAAGATATCAGAGATTCTATTCGACATCAGTAAGTGTTATTGAATGATGGAGTATAAAAAGGAAGTACAATTGAAATCGTGACACACAAAAAATAAGACAAAACTTGTGAAAGACAAAAACTACGAAAGACAAAAATTGCGAGAGACAAGAAATTTGCAGGAGACAAAAAATTGCGGAAGACAAAGAAAGACAAAAAGAAATTAAAGATAAATTTGAAACAGAAATTAAGCAAGGTCAAAGCAAAGCAAAGCAACTAAATCAGAGTTACCGATCTCAGAAACCCACCGCATTAGTCAAGTGATTGTAAAGCCAATTGATCCGAAAAGTGCTATTCTTCCCCAATGGTCGCAATAAGCATTAATTGTGATTGATTGATAATTCGTTGTGTCATTTTAAAGTGGAGATAAAGTGTATTAATCAATAAAGTTTATATCGTTTGGAGTTCATTATTGTTGTTTAAAAGCACGATTGGAGTCAGATTGACAATAATTCCTATTCGAATTCACCGACAAAACCCCAAAATTATTATTATTATTATTATTATTATTATTATTATTATTATTATTATTATACTCCATACATTTTAATGTGATTTCATTTTACGCCAGTTATTATTTTTTTTATCATAAACAAGATCCTTTAGTTTTTTCTGAAAGCCATCAAGGTGAAACTTCGTAATTATCTAATTTTGAAATACCTTTGAATAATAGGTTATTCATTTTCTAACTAGTGTAAATAACAATGTAGAGTTTGATAGAAGGTTTAGATCTTGTATATTAGTACAATGAGTGGAAGAAATTACGAAACATTTAAAATCGGTTAACACAGATTACGAACAAGATGCCGTGAGATCTACATGTGACAATTCTACTGTAAGCATGAGGTAGAAATAAACGATTCTTAAGATGACGACTTTCTGAGTATGTGGATATCGAAATATTTAAAATCGAAGAAGATAAATTTACAACTGGAATCCTTCTCGAAAAAAAATTAAGGCAAAGCTTAATCACAACAAGGATTTAATTTACAACTGCAAAAACTCGTTGAAGTTAATTGGAAACTACGATCAACATGTTCGTAAAATTAAGACAATTCATCAAGCAGGCATTTATTGAATTCTGAAGGACTTAAAGACATCCGCAACGTACTCAAGCCTCTCAAATTGACAGTTGAAGTTCTAAATCGAAAGATTGCGAATTGTTAAAGTTAAATATCAAGATAATTTTTTAAATGAGCAGAAACAAGGTTGCATGATCGAATGCATTCAAATATTGTACCAGAATTACAAACTTTGAACATTTTTTAAATTCGGAAATGGATTCCAACGGGCAATTCACAAGAATCACCTTTAGATAAAAATGATAACATTTTAAGGATTCAGAAAGAATTAAGTATAATTTTAAAAAGCGCCGAAGAACCCGGTACTGAGATCGAACTTCAAGATTTTGGAAACCTAAAACAGGAGTTTGTGCTTTACAAAACAAACCAAATAAAAGAACGAACAATTTTCATGAAAGAACCTCTTAGGTCTCTGTCAATTCTTTTACCAAGATTATGTCACATTCAGGAGTCAAGTCACTAAATGCTTTGGTGTTCCTAAAACGCAATTATGAGAAGAATCAAAAACATTAATTAATAAAGAGGCTTCTGAAGAAAAATATTTAATTTTTTTGCAATTTCTAATTAATTTTTCTAATTGTGGAAATTATAAGCAACGGAATTGTGATAAATTGGTGAATTTAGCAAAATAAACATAAAATTAAAAGTTTTATGGGTTTTTCTATCTCTTAATTTCGTACCCGTCGCCAAACCTTACCTGACAGGTTTTCGAAAATTTCGACTTGTGCTTGTCAAGTTTAAAGAAATACTTATTTCTCTATTTCTCTCAATGAAAATTCTAATGTAACCTCGTCAAATTATTATGTTTTATCATTGTTATAGGCCAGTTGACAGTTAATTGTGCCCAATAAAAATTATATTACTATTCAATTATAGGTAGACACGAAATGTGCTGATTTGACGTCACATTTGTCAGACCCCTTATCTCATTGTCACAAATCACAAATCACCCCTTGCCCTAGGTGCGTGACATTATTTATGGATGGTCTCACAGAAGAAACCATCGAAATATGTAAGTTTGCCATAGAAACTTTTACTATTAAAAGTGAGAAAGTATAAGAAAAAATAAATTTAACTATTACAACGCATTATAAAAAAGGCATAAAAACTTTCAAAGTGTGGAAATGTTCAGATGAATAACAACTCGACTACCATTTTATAATTATAAATTATAAATTCAAAATTAATCTGACTTATTTTTATAGAAATAAATCCAAAAAATAACATATTTGTATTTCTAAAAAGCTTAATAGTCATTAAATGACAGATGCACTGTGGCGTGTTTACACAGGTGCATTAGACGAAGGCCCCAAATCTTGAAGAGTCCTAAATTGAACTAAATAACTTGTTAAAATTGTTGGGGTTGTCGGTGTTTTTTTAACACCAATAATGAGCTCCAGACAATATAAACTTTATTGATTAAAAAACTTGGTCACTACTATACAATGACACAAAGAATTATCTGTTATAATAACAGCTTGGTGTTTAATACAACCATTTTGGAGGAATATCACGTTTTCAATACCAATTGGATTTCACAATCACTTGACTACTATTGCGGGTTTTGTGATCGATAAGTTGCTTCTTGCTTTGACTCGAATTTATCCAATAACTTTGATTTCTTTGTTTTCACTTTCTTTCTTCACACTTTTGCTATCTTCTCTTCACAATTTTCTGTATTAATTTTATTTTCTCCTCAACTACTTTCTTAGAGTTTCGTTTTAGTTCCTGACTCATGTTTCTCAGTTTTCTAGACTTCTAATTCTCTCCTGATTCCATTTGCGTTTCCTTTTTATACTCCATAACCCAATGGCACTTACTGATATAAACTTCAATTTCAATATATCTTCCTGTTGACATCATTTGGCCCTCTTCCGTTCTCTTAATATCTTCGAAAACTGTTTAGATAATCTATATTTCGAAGACGCCATCTTCCAGCTTCCTATGTAATCCATTTTCCTTATCTCGACCAGAATATCAAGTTACTTCACTTTCAATTTTGTTTTTCATTTCTTCTTGTTTGCTTTGTAATTTTTAATTAAAAATGACATTGACATGTTATATTATTTAATTGTCTGATTATTTTCTATTATTTGTTATTTCTACATTTGTTTCTATTTTCCAGGGTTGTGGAACAACACACCTTTCCTGTCACGTATTTCCCCCAATCATTTATTAAATTAATTGTGCTTATTCACTTTTTATTATTTAAATATCATCAAAAAAATTATAAAACAACATGCGTGTCTTATATGACTTATTTTAAATATAACATATTTTATAATTTTACAGTTTAGCTTTCACGTTAACGTTTATTATTTGAATTAATTAATGGTGGGCGTTGCTGAATTGGGCTAATAATATTTAAACTTGTTTGCACTTGATGAAGTTTACTCAATATAATATAAATATATGTTATTCAATGTGAGATAAATATTATTAAAAATTATATAATAATAAATATTGATTAAAATTTCAGATTAAATCTGCCACAATCAAACGTAGCCACGATTCTGGAGCTGCAAAACGAAAGAAGCGTGAGCATGCGATAGAGAAGCTAAGTAAACAAAAAAACTCGCTTGATGCATTTGTAAGTCGTAGACATGTTTATAGTTTGTAATATGGCCCATACGGATGATAGACAAAGTTGTCATTTGCTATCTTCAACAAATGTGAATGTAATAGTCTTTGTTCATTTTACACAAGCAGTATGACCATTCCAACCACTATATGACATCGTCATGTCTAATTGAACGAGATTATTAAATAACAGAGACTAACGTGACCAAAAGTGAATTTCCCTTTGATCTCAACACAGAATTAAAAAATTAACGATGAAGAGCCTCTTTATTGTTTAGAAGATCAGGAAATTCACAATAATGCATTTCCTGATACTGAATTAGTATATTCTAAAGATGTTTGTCAATGGCCTGATAATATAACTTAAAAGTTGAAGGAACAATTTTTGACTCAGAAATCAAAAGATATGGATTTTGAAATTAACAAAACCTGCGTGCCATTAAGGTTTATGATAGAGATAGAAGATACAATCAATGCTTTTCCGAGAAAATTCTTTACTTATGTTGGACGTATAGGAATTTTCAGTTTACTATATTACTCATCTTATTGGTGTGACCTTCACGCTTGACTACTAGGGATACCTTCCTGATACGCCGCACGATTTTGATTAACCATTGCGTACCCATGACCGAAATCATGTTGGTACTGTACGCAATAGCCGAATGCCATTCGAGCAGGTGAGCGCTATTACTAGCACTACTCCTCGAAGGACCTTCGCTTACCCGGATTAGTTGCTGCCGATAGAACGACTTACGCTTTTTACTTCTTAGCTTGCTTCTAGCTCCTGGTATTTATGTTAGTTAATCGTGGAAATCATGCACAACCATCCCCAGTTTACAGGCTCTATCTGACAATTCGCCGCTATCCCTTGCCGTCATTTCATCCCCATTAGTTTAAGTTAAATAGTTCTGACCCAACAGGAAGAGAAGAACACAAACAAGCCAGATTAAAACATCATATATTAATAGGCATATTTACACAGGCAGATAGGTTACACAGATAAGCTTCGGAAATGAGTGAGGATAGCTCGTTTCCAACTCAGTCCTCTTCGGCGTCGATGTCGGTAGGCAGGCATCTTCGCTTGGCCGGGCGGTATGGCGGGGGATTCTCATTGTAAGCAGTCTCCTTGCGGGTGGAGGGTCCCGCAACTTCCGCTTGGGAAGAGGATTGAGGCACGTCGCCGGTGAGCACGGCGATATCTTCGAGATCTAGCACCAGGTGTTCCAGAGTGCGGACGACCCTCGGAGGTTCTAGATCCTCGTCCACTAGATTTATGTGGATGGATTGGGTTGGTGATTGAAGCACTACCGATGGTACGTAAAGAATGTCCTGATCGAGCCCCGGAATCTCGAATTCCTGGTATGGGGGCGGCAGGTCATCGATCCGGTACGGGCCTTCGATGGGCTCCGTTTCCCGGCGACGACGGTTCCGATTGGGCCGTCTGTGGGCCGGGTTAACACTAGTTACAGCCACAGTCGCTGCTAGTAGAGGGGCGAGAGTTGATGGGATTGGGGGGCGTTCGGCAATCGGAAGATGGTGTTCAGGAATTATATTTAGTTTCCGAGCCCGAACGCTCCCCGGGATGTGAGTCCTGAGCTCCTCGTCCGTGAACGCCTGGCGTAGAGCCGTGGCTTGTTCTTTAAATAGTAGCCGCTGGCTGCGCGACTCGGCGATCAGTTCTTCTCTGGTTCGGGTTAGCCTTTCTAATTTTCGGTGTAGGCCCTGAGTGACTTCCGGCGAGGACCAGGTGCCCTTGATCCTTTCATATTTGGTTCTTAAGGAATTATACTTCGCTTCCATTTCTTCGAGTCTTTGACGAAGTGCAATAACCGACGGAGAAAGTCGGGGGATCCTTGCGAGATTATTCACTGCTGAGTTGGAGTTAGTATTCATTCTAGAGAAAAAGGAAAATTTCAGGAGATGGAGGTTAAGTGAGAGATGGTGGGGTAAATTGACGGAACAGTAGCAGGAGGGTTGTTCAAATGTTTAATTGATTTATTGACTCCCAAATTTATTATTCCCCGTTATGGCTTATACACGTTGCGATTTCTGCTAACCATTAAATTATCAGCCGATTAGGGTTGCGATTGATTATCGTTGGATTGGGATTTTTTACGAAACCGTGGAGTAGTATTATAATGTGGTTACGTACCTTGGGCAAGTCGGAGTCATCGTAAATTATATTACTACCACTATTATGGATGTTACTAACGTGATTAAAATTCGTAAGTTTCATTATAAGATCATGCTACTATTATTATAACGTAACGTTACAATAATTTGATATTATCATCATTAATGATTATTACGGAATTTAAATTGACACAATTTACTATATACCCATCCTGCTATTGTTACGTTTTAGCCCTATAATAAATTTCACTCATGTTTCCATTATTAATGACTTTCTGCTACACTTGAAATTAATATAGTTCGCCAAAATGATATAATATTATTACCAATTAATAAATTTTACCGAATTGAAATTAATAAACTCACTACATGCTCATCCCGTGGTTATTATGATATTTATTATTATTAATTACATAAATGTTTTCTATTTTAGTGATTATTAGTAATTTTTAGTTAACGAAATTTGTTGAATTAACACTAACATTATCAGAACCTATCATCCGTCAATCCGGATTATTATTATGAATAATCTAGCATTAATAATTCTAGTGTTACTATCGATCCTGTTGAGAAAAATTGGATTTTTAAATGATACATAAAAGAAAAATTATTTAAAACAAAAGTTATGCGGGTTAAGGTAGTTAGCAAAAATTTTATATTGATTCTAATAATTACACTTACAAATGTCAGATCCCGACATGTATTAACTCCTAGGGTCCTTAGTGTTTTAGAATTGCAGAATGTTAGATCCACGATATTGGATTGTGTAAAATTTAGTTATGGCGGTGACTATCGATTGATATTCACTATTTGTGATGAATGCGTTAGATATAGTGTACTGAGAATTTGCAATGATAATTGAAAGCGGAGGTGAGCGTGTGGTTATTGATTTTATCAAACTTTATGTAATATTGTTTAGTAGACTGTGCTATTCGCGGAAATTTTCGATATGCAGATCGTACAGGTGAATGGATTCTTATCACGATGGATACTATATCTGAAGGAAGATTCCGTCAGTTCTACGGCTTCAATGGCCTATGAGCAAATTGCCAACTTTCATATCGTTATCAGTTGTACTTGACAAATGTAATGCATTCTGCCTATCTCTCATCACAGTACTTATCGGTTTCTTGCGGATTTTAAGCAAATCGAGGAAAATATGTAGCGTGAACTCATCGTCTCCTCGGAGTATACTTATGGCGTCGGGCGTCAGAGACATGGATCTATATTTCCTATCGGCCATACTAACTATTCATGACGATTTTCATACAACTCCTTTGTGATGGAATTTTTCTACTAGACTGGAAAATGATTTTTCGTGTCTATCCGTATTGTGGAGTCTATTCTACTTAGCGTAATCCTGTCTAATGTTTTCAGAACGAATAAAAGTTATGCGACTTTCGTTTTAAATTTTTAACTTTATTTTCGGCGATAGTTCTGTTAGTCAATTGTCAATATCTATGCCTATCCCTGCTACTCGTTCTCTGTTTATTAATTAGTTCGAGATTTCTAAAAATTGTTTTCTAGATCAATCTATGATCGTACTTAATATCCCCTTAACTGAAACAACGCCCTTCCCTTGATTTTATTTCTACTCGCTCCGGCCACTTTTCAGCAGTCGCTTCGAGTTATACAACGGCGCCCTGTATGGAGGTCCTGTGCGTATTGCCAGACCCTACTGCGGACTGCCGAGGCGTTCACGAGGCATGACCCGCGAGCTCAACTAGAGGTTTTCACCCACCAGCCGGCACGAGATCCGTCCCATGAACTTCTATTGACATACGTACTATATAATATTTAAGGGACTCGAACATAAATAAATATATGAAAGTAGGTAAAGATAGTTAATTAATAATGAAAACGTAGAACATTATGAGCATTGAAAACGTTTAATCAAGTAAAAGTTTTACATTAAAAGAAAATAAACTAAAATCAATACAAATCCTTACTTTTGATAGTTTTAATGATATCGCAGAGATAGTTCAGTTTTTTCAAAAATTTGCATAAGTTAAAAATAATGAATTTCGTCACTGTATATATACTATTTTTATGCGTGTGTGCGACCAATGGACGATTTTTCGCCATTTTTAGGGCTTTTTAATTATTTTAATAATTCTAAACTGTTTTTATTATTTTTTGTGTATTTTTCTTTATTTTTTAAAATACCATTTATATTATATTTGGATTTTATTTTTGTTATATTTTTAATTTGTTTTATTTAATATGTTTTTCATTAATTTTTGGTATCTTCTTGCGGTGCGTGCTTATTTTCAGTGACTCGTTCCATTATTTTTACTTTAGTCTTTAATTTTTATTTTTGTTTAAATTGTGGCTCTGAGCCCAACACTTACAAAAATCAAATGGAGCCCGAGAAAAACGTGAATGGTTGAGTTATAGTGAAACAACCGGCAAAATTTATTGGTACATTTGTAAGTTGTTTTCTAAAAAGAGAACAGAACTAACGAATTGCTATTTCGATTGAAAAAACGTATCAACAGCCCTGACTGCACATAAAAAAATTCATAAGACCACCGGTGGTCAATATAAATGTATTTAAAGCACTTGGTACAAGAAGGGATCATTGATACAGAAATGGTAAAACAACTTAAAAACAGCAGTAATATTGGAGGTAAGTTCTGAAAAGGGTAGTTGCGATCGTGAAAACTACTTTATGCCCAAGGGCACAGAAAATCCAGAGATTCTAAAAAAACGGTAACTATACGACTTGTCTTGATTATCTTACTGAATTTGATCTATTCCTGGAGAACCATATCCAAAATTTTGTGAATTGTGGAAAATACAGTTTACGATGAATTTATTACAATATTGTGGGACAATTTAAAAGCTCAATTTAGGTGGCCACGTATTTTACATTGATTCAATACTTTATGTAAGTTATATTGATCAGCTCACTTGTGTCTCTGGGTACGTTCTTTCGGACGGACAAGTAAAAGAAAGATTCTTTTCTTACAATTATATCCAAGATCATGGATATTTATTCTAAGTCATCATTGATATTCTTAAGAAATGGGCATCGATATTACAGAATGCAAAGGCCAAAGCTTCAACAACACAACCAATATGTAAAGGGTATACACTGAATTGCAAGCTCATATCAAAGCTAAAAGCCCGACTGCAGAATACATTTCATGTGCTAACCAATCACTCAATTCAGTTAGTAATGATGCTGAGTCTTGTGCCACTGCAGTGTCATTATTTGGCTTTGTTCCAAACTTGCATATGTGATTTTCAGCATCATCCCATAGGTAGAAGATTTTGGAACAACATCTTAAGAAAAGTTCACTGTTTGTGAAAAAAGTTTCTGATACCAAATGGTCTACGACAGCAGATAATGTTCTAGCTTTAAAGAAAAGCTACAAGAAGATAAAAGCAGCGTTTTCTGATTCAAGGCAAAAACCAGTTGACAAACCAGAGACTAAAGCGCTAGTAAGAAAAATGGAGTGGCACGAGATAGCTCTAATGGCAGTATGTGCAATTTGTTGCTGCAATGAATAAATGCAACGAATAAATCGCTGCATAATCAAAGATCATGTATTTTGAAGATAGTTGAATTGTTGATTCGTGAACAATTTTTTTACAAACCGTTTGAGAAAATCCCTCAAAAAATAGAGAGGAAGACAAGACATATACTTGGTATTGAAAACGATATCATTGCACATGAAAATAAACAAACGAGAAAACGTACTTTGTATTTTGACAAAACTGCCGAAAAATGATGTGATGTTAAAAGGACGAGAAAAATGCATTGTTGGTACCTTGAACATTGTTTGTGACAAGTTAGCTGTGTAACTCGGAAACCATCTGAAAGTCTATGAACCATAAACAGCCGTTTAGCCAATGAACAATCTAACAACAGGAGTGATAGAAACACAGTAAAAACTTTGATGGATACATTCAAGAATGACATTGACTGTGACATGTTTGAGATGAGCTTGATCAATTTATGAGGCTTGCCAAAAATTAAAACATAGCAAATCCGCAACTTCTTTTCACTTTTGCTAAGGCTACACACCACTAGTCTTCTCTCGGTGTACATGTTCAAAGGGTACAAAAAAGTGTGCGCATAGGGCCTCATTTTCTGTAAAAGCGCCACTGCAGATGCATAAATTTCACTAAATTTTCAAATTTTTTCAGTTATTCTTTTTCTTATCAAGATGGATTTATAACTTATATTGTAAGAGTTGTTATTGAGTTGAAACAGATTTAATAATTTGCTAATAACTAGAATTTACTGTTCAATTATTTCATTAACCGGATAAATGCTCTCTACCTTTTGGCTGTGCTCATTCCAAACTGTCTCATGACTGTTTCAAAGACATTCCAAATAATCCCGTATGTAAAAAAATAAATAATAGTAAGTTAGGTATCTTAATCATTGAGATTACAATATCGACAGATTTGGGTATGCTTGTGTGTAAAAACTGAATCATTTTTAAGGTAATCTCAAATGAGGCTAGATGCGCTTAAAAAATTTAGAAGTTGTATAATTAGTTCAGCAAATGTTTGGTACATGAATATTTTTGATTTTTAAACCTCTATTTTCAAGGAGACGATCTAAAGCGGATTCTGGACCCACCGCTATCTGCACCACTGTTATAATACATCATTCACTCTATTAATGAATTAATTAATACTTCTTAAATCAAATTAAGACGAATAAATTTTGTAAGTCCGAATCGACCTGAAAATCGAAACGGCACGAATTTCATTAATTTTAAATATTTTTTAATTTTATAGTCACGACTTTAACAATATCAATTTTTTATTATTATTTTAGTTGTTTATTTTACAAAAAAAATAAACATATTTTCGCCGTAGATAAAATAATTTTTTGAATTATTTATTTGTCTTTCAATAAATTCCGCCATTTCTATGGAACATGCTTATTAAAGAATAATTTATTTAAACACTTTATTGTAATTAAAAGTAAATATTATACAAATAAAGATGCTATTTGATTATTTAATATTAAGAATTTAAGGATTAGAGCTCTGCAAACCAAATTCAGGCCACTTCGGTTTTCACGCTGTTTCGGACTTGCATAAAATATATAAATTAAGACATTAATTCATTCTACGAAATACTTTTATTTTAACCATTCATCACTGCTTAATTATAAGTACACTACTGCCAAAAGTATAAGAAATATTCACCGTTATAGCATTGCCAAACTAAAAGAGATATAAGTATTAAATGTGTACTACTCTTTTAATTATTTAGAATTGATTTTAAAATTTTAAGAATTCACTCAAATTTAACAAAATTAATCCCATGCAAGTTCATAGTCAGAATTTAACTGTTGACGATTCAGGTCTAGAACCTTTCTCTCATGGATGAAGATATACCGATCACAACTTTTCTTACTGATGATTTTAAGTTGAACTTTTCTGGAACCCTAAAAAAATGCGTAGGATTTCGTATTTATTTATTCACAGACATGTCTTTAATAATTAATATAATTTATCAGACTAAGCTACATTATTTAAAAGTTTTACTCTTTAGCCTAATGGCCTTAATTGCATCCGTTATAAAAAGTCACTATTATATTTCTAACTTTCACCGATGCACTCCATTATCTACTTATCAAGTCATTAAGTGTGATTTACCATTTTAATCCCTAAATAGATGTTATCATTAAGTGATTTATAATAACCACTAATGCGTTCACGTTACATAAGAGGAAATCCCGCATTGTGAGTTTATTAAATTTGTGCTGATATAATATGTATATATTGAATTATGCACACTTGAAGTCCATTAGTATTACAACTGTTATCCCATTTCTCATCACACCTTACTTAAGCTTACTAACAGATCATTGACATAATTTTCTTTTCCAACAGGTGTGGTCATTTCAATTTTCAATAATTAAGGATTTTCTTGAAAGCATAGATTACCTCATCTGTCACAAGAAGATCAAAGTTGCGCCAAGGTCAATAAAATACCAAATGGTCAGTTGGAATAAAATTACGTCAGAATAGTTTGATTGATACTTAGTAATTATTTTGCGAATTATAAATCATTCTTATTGGCGGAATAGCCATCCAATTGAAATCACTAACAAATAAGTATTGAAACAGAAATTCATTTATAAATAATATTGATAGATGTCAGAAAAGTCAATCAAATGTTACCAACAGAAAACAAAAGTTTCTGCATTTCTAATCAATTGAAATTCGGAATTGAAACGATTCTTAAGAAAAACGAAACAATAACTTATGAAAACATTTATTCGAGATGCTATGGATTTCCAACACAACTTTCTTGGTTAATGAACCGACCTCACTTTTGGCCCAATACGAAATTTCTCGACTACGGCGTCAATTGGGTAAGTCAAATACTGAATCTCTGTCATCGAAATATTTTGTCAAATTCCAGATTTCTAAACCATCAATAGAATACGTAAATAATGGAGCTGGAATAAAAAATCCATTAGCCGACGAAAAGAATTTAATTTCAATACTGGATGCTACTAAGAACAAAGGTAGGAGTTGAGAAATTCTCTTTGATTTTGGATTTATAATCAACATTCAAATTAGACGACCGCATGAAAGACGTTTTACAATGCTCAACATGCAAGAAAGAATTCACAAACAGTCGCTTATTCAACAGGCATATTAAAAGTCACAGTAAAATACGCAAATATCTCTGTAAATATTGTCTCAAAGGATTCAATGACACTTTCGATTTGAAAAGGCACACCAGAACTCATACAGGTTGTCATTTTAATAGTTTTATGCCTGATAATTTCGTATAATTTCTTTTCCTATTAATTATTGTTTTTTTGATAAAATTGTTTAAAAAAAATAATTCGATTAACATTAAATCTCTACGCCAGAATGACTATTTTACCAAGATTAAAAAAATTAATTTCTTTTTAAATTCAAGTTAATCGCGTATTATGTAGTTCATTTTTTCTTTATTCAATTTAGGATAATAAATATTTTGCAACAATTGCATAGGTACGGGAGGGTTTGGATGGTTAAACTCTCTCCATAATAATTTCATCGAACAAAAGCGGCACCTATAAACATATCCATAGTAACCATAGATATTAAATAAATAGTATAGATAGATGAAAAATAGCAAAATAATATATAATATTTTTTTAATTGCATTAACCTCTTTCTCATAAAAAAATTGTCATATGTAGAATCAAAAATAGTTGTTTTAGTTATACTGTATACATATATTAATAGTAAATCTTTGGACGCGTAAGTCGACTAAAGTCGCACAAAACCAATATTATTTTTTGTTTAACTCATCCAAAGGGTTAAAGTTTAACCCTTTATAATAACATTTTATTTAAAAACGGAACGATGTGGAGCCTTACCAGCGTGAGGCCTTGTTGTGGCCGGCTCTGTTTATGCTGTTAAGGAAATAAAATCTAAATTTCAACAGGCCTCTTTTCATAAACATACATAGTGTATAACATGAAACATGTTTATATTTTTTGGGTTAGTTATAATCAAACGCACTGTACCTATGTGGTATTTTATAGTATTTTAATATAACAGTATTTCTATTTTACAATATAACACAAGGTTTCCACCAGGATTTGAGTATTGAAGAAGTGTTCTTAATTTTTGGGGAGAGAGCAAACAAGTAATGAAAAACTCATGAATTTCCAGAAACAAAGATGATGTGTATTTTATTATGTATATCAAAAATGAAATATGTCATGACTTCTTTTTGTGCCACTCAAATGTATATTTTTAAAGGAAGACGTTAATGTCTGTACTGTAATTATTGTCTTTGTTTGAAATTCTTGCTAATTCATCAGGAATTTCAGGGGTTTCTTGAGATATTCGAAACAAACTAAAAGAAAGTTTAAAATAAGTAATAATTAAATCCTACAAGCTCGTATTATCTTGTATATACATGTATCATAGATCTCTGGATATACAGAGGTATATGGCATGTATGCATAATACAGAATACGTTGCAAAATGATCAAATGTGAGACGGTTCCTTTCACTGAAGAGAACGCGGTTCATATTTGAGAAAGATCTCTCAACACTGGCTGACAAAACTGTTTTTGTTAAGAAGGAAAAGTAAAACCTACCATAAAGCACTATTTCAAAGTTAAAAATATAAAGGTCCTATTTTTTATTATATAAATTTTTAATGGATATAATAAATTAAAATTTACAAACTATATTAACGAATATATTACCACTAATATGAAATAAAGATGTCTCATTTCAACGCTTGCATTAGCATCTACTTGGTCCGAACAAAATGCCGCTTTTTTAACATCATTTTTAAAAATATCTATCTTTTATTTTAAATAAAAATCAAATAGTTTTAAATTATAATAAAAATATACTTAGAAAATAAATATATAACAAATATATACTTAGAAGCATGTAAAATAAAATTAACCAATCAAACTGAACTATAAAATATTTTTTATACACTCCAAAGGCTTCGACATAAATTGAAGGGTGCGTTCTAAATTTTCACAACGTTAAGCGAAATAACGTTAAACCGTACTAATTAACCGTGTAATTAACAGATTTTAAAAGACATTTAAAGAATGTCTCTATACCATTAACATAAATAATTGTTTTTTGGAAAATTCGTATCTTCCGAAGACATGGTGGTCTCATGGACAGTCAGACCAGCCCACTCTGTTCTACATGTTTTTAGCCAACTGATCAAAAGTCTTTAATTTCCGAATACTTTTTCATTCTCTCAATTCCATTTAAAATACTGCGATCTGGATCATACTGTAAAATACTTTCAGTCAACCTACACAAGGTTTCCAATTCCTGAATACGCATAATAAAATGATAATAAATGTCATTAAAATCACAAATCATTATCATAGATGGTATTTATGAAGGTTAAATAATTTCAGGTGTCCGGCCATATCATTGCCAGAAATGTTTCAAATCTTTCACTCAGAGATGTTCATTAGAAAGTCATTTGAAAAAACTCCACAACATGTTTCTGCCTTACGGTTACAAAGAACGAAGAGAGAAAATATTCATTTGTGAAGAATGCGGTTTCAGTTCAACGAAAATTGACGATTTTTGGCAGCATATGTCCGACAGTCATCCTTTGAACTATTTGAATCGGAAATCTGGTGACAAACCTTAAATTTTAAATTGATGTCTGTAAATAAAGTGACTTGATTAATTTTGCAGCCTTGTCCATGCAGAATAATTTATTGATCATCCACATGATATCACCTAATGCCATATAGCGGTATACACTATTTCTAAAATTAAATGCTATAAGCAGACAGTTTTTACGTCACACTCAAGTGAAATCTTTCACGATTGCATAGAAAATAGTCAATATTATACGCACAATTGCTTCCTTTTTATTTTCACGATTTCTTATTAGTTCTATATAAGATTACATGATAACATACTTATGTAAAATACATATAATTTTCGATAAGGTGGCGCGGCCATACAGCCATCCTAGCTTCTCCTACCTGGGCCTGCATCGACCACTAAACATATTTTTTATGACAGGTTGGATTTGGAAATGGTGTAATGAGTTTGATTTTTTAAATATGTTTAAATTTATTATTTACTTATTTATTTTTGTCTCGAAAAACAGTATTTTGTCATAGACAACGTTGAAGGAACATAAATGACTTACAGGAGCGGTTCAAACCATTGTTTAAAAGTTCAAATTTCATTTAAGAAATATTTCAAGGTTGTTCATGAAGCCATAATAGCCTCCTCATCCCCTTTTTTAGTTATATTGCTAATCTGCTTGACTCACTGACACTGATATTTTCCGTAAAGTATAACTTTCACACTGATCTCTTTTAAAATTTTCTAATATCCTGTTTTTTGGTTATAAGTTAGTAGCTTAGTAAGTTTTTAAAGGATTTTAACTGACCAAAAAACTTTCAGTAAAAAATAGTATCTTATTAAAAGTAGAAGCTTAGTAAAAACAACATAAAAATTTTATTTAACAGTTTTTATCATCGCTTACAAAATTTTCATAGTCTTTCGGTTTTTCATTAACTTCCTCCTCTTCCATAGCTTCTTCATCAAGTTCCTCTGTTTCTTCATTATAAAACTCAATTGATACTATCTTAAATCCATTCTTGATGGCAGAAACTGGAACTGCATTTCATGCCTCAGATATTTAGCGACAGATCTCTTTATAAGAAGCTCGCTTTAAGTTACAAAATTTCGTGTAATATTTGAATCCATTCACCACCCAATTTTCCAAGTGTTGACCATGGTGACAATGTCTAATACCTGCTACTTCTTCGTGAATCCACCTGTAATAATGACAATAAGTGTTCCAGAAGAAGAAATTTTGATTTCACCTCATCCGTGCGATGTCCAGGAGTTCAATTAATCATAAGAAGTGATTTCCGAATGAAGAATGACATTTTTCTCTTCATCAAAACTTTACCGTGCCACATCTGAATCTCACTGTAAGTCATGCAAATTTTCCATTCATCAACATGCTAATACTCTGGTCATATTTGACAAACTAAAATTATTGCACGGGCTGTAAACTTATTTCGCTACATAAAGCTAAAAACCCAATAGCCAGACCCATTGAACTTATTAATTTTCATTTGCAATGCTTGTGCTCGAGCTTATCTTAAAATTAAAGACCCAGAGACCAAAAAGCCTTTCTTTCTTTGTTTTAACATCCATTCTTTTAGATTCAGTTAGTTTTCTGGCCATTGGATTTGGAGAATTCTTTTTACTACCTTGCCTTCTTTATTTCCTTTCGATTTCATGATTTCCCTTTCATTCTTCCATCAAATGATAAGACTTAAAAGTAGTCCATAATGGTCAGCTACCTTAGAATTTGATGTGTTTTGCGCTGTGATGTGTTTCACAGCATTCAGCTTAAACTGTTGCGTATAAGTCCTACGCATTTTCTCTGACCTTCTTAACCCAATTAAATCTAATTATTTAAACATTTCTTTTAAAATTTTTTTGGCGGATATTTCAAAAATATATTTTCTTAGCAAAAATAGTACCTTAGTAAAAAAAACATTAAAGTTTGGGGCTCTAAAAATTGGTACCGCCTCAAAGCCTTGCAAGCGATGGCGCGCAAGCAATCCCGTGCAGATAAAATATAATTTATTGTTTTAGTTTATTTTGCGGATCAATTATCGATTATATGTAATATTACCATCACATATTTCAACATTCGCATTGCAGCTTTCTCGAAAGCACTAAAACAATAATAAGATTGCATCGAAATGATTCACCATACGCATATAAAACTGAAATAGATTTTCATAAATGATTAGTTCCTTATCGAAGGTCATTGGAGACGTTTCGATTACTTTTGCGGATTCAGATTTTGTGGATTTTTTTGGTTTTTATTGGATATTTTCAACAGCAGGTAAGAATAAAATTTATTGTACGAAAATGTGAGTTTTATATTAAATTTTTCATGTCATGTTTATAAAAAATGTGTTTTTCTAAATCTTTTATTATTAAAGTTAACGGAATGAAATGCTTTTATTATGAATAAATTACCATTTATTTTTAACATAATCCATTTTTTATTTCGTTTTAGTATATTTTTACATGTTTTAGAAATTAATTTTTCCATATAGCGGCTACGCGGTGTCACTCACGAAGAATCATTTTAGCGGGATTGCTTGCGCGGTTTTAGGCTGCGCCACTTTGTATGGTCAAGCTAAAAATTGTTGGGCTCAGAGCCACAATTTAAACAAAATAAAAATAAAAATTAAAGTTAAAGAGCGGAAGTAATGGAAGGAATCATTGCACATAAACATGCACCGCACAAAGATACTAAAAATCAATAAAATAACAGAATAATTAAAAACAAAATAAAAACATAACAAAAATTAAATAAAACAAATAATTAATTAAAATTCGAAAATGCCTACAGACGCAAAAAGAAAACATAAAGAAATAAAATAAACTGCCAAAACCTTGCAAAATAAGGTTTAGAAAAAACATAGGCAGAAGTGGCGGCCAGAAAATAAATAAAAAGGGCTAAAAATAATATTACAAGAAAATAATGATAAAAATAAAAGTCAAATATAATATAAATTATGTAACAAAAAATAAAGAAAAATATACAAAAAATAATAAAAATAATTTTAAAATAACAAAATAATTAAAAAGCCCTAAAAATGGCGGAAAATCGCCTATTGGTCGCACACATGCATGAAAATACTATAAATACAGTGATGAATTTCATTAAATCTAATCTTATGCTTTATTGAAAAATCAATTTTTATACTGAAGCCTTGTATTCAACGACTTAAGTAAGGAACTTTTTCATTGTCATTTAGTATAATTTGTTTTTTTTATGACACATTTCATTTAAATTAAATTTTTCGACGTTCACGTCTCATTTCATTGCTCTGAGTTTATATATTTATACGTTCGGACCCTATAAAATCATATATCATTAATGTATAGAAATAGATGGTCCATGGGACCGACCGTGTGCCGGCTAGTGGGTGAAAATCCTTAGTTGAGCTCGTGGGTCATGCCTCGTGAACCCTTTGGCAGTTCGCAGTCGGTTCCGGCTTTGTGCACGGGACCACTACGCAGGGCGCCATTGTATACTCGAGGCGGCTGCTGAAATTGTGGCCGGAGCGAGTTGTTTAAAATCACGGGAAGAGCGGACGACTCTAGTTAGGAGGAAACTAAGGTGGATCATGCTTTGATCAACAAAATTTTCAATTATTCCGAACAAAAATGTGGAAATAAAAACCGGGCAGCAGGGATAGGGTATAAGTTGAAAATGACGAAAAATTTTTGTGAAAACCTCTATTAAATAAGTAAATCAAACGATAGTGGGATAATTTATTGTAAATAACAAAAATGATAATTACTTTTCCGATAAATGCTCCACAGGAGAGCAGCATGATTGACCATTCCGACTATTGAAACCGAAATAAAGAAACCAGCGAGCGAAGTGTCGTTTTCAAAATCCACCATCATCTTATAGCCAAGACATTCACCATGAATATAGATAGGAGATACGGTAGACGATATAGGAAATCCGCATATCCAGTAGGGTGAGTAGACGCGAATCATAATGCAAAAATCCAGAATAGCTGTACTTTCCATAAAACGCGCAAATCCATAGAATTATATTCACGGTCTGCTAAACCTTTACAACACGAAGAATTTTCAATAAATGCACTAATCCGTGCAAAATTTATGTAGGCCTCGCGAATTGTTTTCATAAAATCGATAAGTAGCTAACGTTAGCATAAGTTACTTGATCTAAAGAATTTTTGAGTCGCTTGGATTTAATCGTTTTAGTATCGGGACCCATCGCGAAAAGACGTAAGCTTACATGTTATTAGTACATCATTTTATATAAGTTAACCTTAAATATAAATCTTAATTTTGAAGTCCGTAAATTAATATTCAACGTCTATTTTAACCTTGAAAATTATAAATCATCATTACTTTTAATCTGGAAAACTGCGGATTACTATTCAACGTCAATATTAATCGTGAAAATTGTAAATTATCAGTAATATAAATCTTGAAGACTATAAATTATTACTAAATAATAATAGTAATCTTGGAACTATAAGGTATTATTAATTGATAGCATTAATCTTGAAAACCGTAAATTGTCATTAAATGTTAATATCATTCCCGAAGACTATAAGTTATCATTAAATGTTAATATCCATCTTGAAGACCCAAACCCTTATTAAAAATTAGGAACTCGCTCCACGCGATGCACCCGAGCGAAAGCTACTGTTGGACATTCGAAAAATTCGTTTTGGAGTCAGGTACGGACGTGAGCTTCATTTAGTGATTGAAAACCAACCCAACCTCGTAAAATCTAATCCCTATCACTTAGTATGGAATATTTTCAGGTTAATACAACTGTCAATAAGGATTGTTTTGACGAAATTGATAATTATGGCGATAGTTGGGTTACGGATAGGAAAGTTAACGACAGTAATAAGGTTTTTGACAATAACTAGAGTAATGATTATAATAATAGCGCCAACCATGAGTTCGAATGACTACCATGATTACAATATCAATACTAGAGAAAGGAATACCTCTACCATTGGTTCAAATACGTCTAACATTCACGTAGGTAAATTTCCTCGTAACATAACCAATTTTATTATCCATCTACAATTACAGTCGGGGACATTAATCGATTAGGTCAGAGTATTCCGCCAAAGACGGAGTAAAATTTTCAGGGTTTTGTTTACACCAATTTAGGGACGACCCCGACGGCAATACGAGGGAGACCCACCCAAACTACTGCCGACATACTCCACTTATCGACAGAACTTAAATTCTATAAAATTTTTGCCTTATCTGTTATTCGTGTTCAAATTTTTTTTTTCTTTTTTCTACTAGTATGAAAAATAACGATGATTCCACCAGTTCAACGAGAATTCCTCGCCTGCCTCCTTCAATCGTGGCAATCCGCCACAAGTACGAAGATCTAAAAATCCAACACAGAGACCTCCAGACGAAACATGAAAGGGTAAAAGGGACCTGGGCTCCACCAGAAGTCGTCAGGGAGCTCAGGCAGAAAATCTCCCGACTTACCCAGGCGCGTGACTAACTAATCGTCGAGTCACGCGCCCAGCGTCTACTGATTCGCGAGCAATCGGTGGCGCTTCGACAAGCCTTTTCGGACACCGAACTCCGAGTTCGGGTCCCCGGTAATATCCGAGCGGGGCAACTCGATATCACCTCCCCAATGTTGAAGATCTCTCTAATTCAATAACTAGTGTTCCTACATCGAGCACAAATCCGACGCACTCACCACCTTCAGCGCCAGTGGAAGTCCGGGCAAACTCTGCCGCCCCTACGGCCCGCCATCGGCCAAATCGAAACAAGCGGCGTCGAGATCGACGCCGACAAGAAGAAGCACGTCTCCGAGAAGCTCGGCCAGCGGAGGGGGTGTACCAAATAGACGATTTGCCACCCCCGTACCAAGAGTTTGAGATCCCGGGACTCGACCCGGACATCTGTTATGCCCCGCGGATTATGTTCTCCTCCCCCCCAGAATCGATCCACATTAACTTAGTGGACGAGGAGAACGAACCGCCTCAACTGATTCGGTCTCTAAATAATCTCGAATTGGACTTGGAGGAAATCGCCATCCCAACGGAGGAGGTTCCCAATATCGGCCCCGAGGCGAAATGGCAGGGCCGTCTTCGCGAAGAGACGAAGATTTTCGAGGAGATCCCCCGCCATATCGTCCACCAAAGAGGAGATGCCTCCCAACCGATATGGACGCAGAGGAAAATTAAGGCATCCATTCGATTATCCTAGCATTTCACATACTGGGTGATTCAACATTTGTTAAAATTAATATAGTGTTATTTTTATGTCTCTTGATATTTCGTTTTATTCAAATTGTTTTGATTCTGTTTTTAGTTAATATTGTTAAAGATTTCTTTCTTTGTTCCATCGCTCGAAAATTGGCGTATTGGGGCGAGGGAAATTATAGGCGCTCGTAGATACGGGAATGATGTTTTTCGTGGTTTCCTCACTGGAATTAAACGGGATTATGGAATTTAAAAGGGTTTTAGAAATAGGAGCGTAAGTCCTTCCAACGGCAGCTAATAATCCGGGAAAAACGAAGGTCCTTCGGGGAGTAGTGCTAGTGATGGCGCTCACCTGCTCGAATGGCATTCGGCTATTGTACACAATTCCAACGTGATTCCGGTCACGGGTGTGCAATAGTGATTAAAATTATGTGGCGTACGGAGGAGTTACCCCTAGTGATGGAAAGTGACAGTACAGGATTAGGGTGACTCAAGGGTCTTGTGTTCAACACTCCCCTACGTCCAACAAAATTTACTAAGCTAGTAGCTTAGTAATCAACTAATAACCTAAAAATATGAAATCGCTTTAACATCCGATATCTTTGATTCCTGCATTCCGAATTTGATGTTTACTTCGACTATCCTTTATCTACTCTCTTATAAATACCATTCAACTAATAAACTTTTTCGGTTTCTACTAATTTCGTAATCAATTTTCTTTCAAATATTCTTTCCGTTAAACAAATGAATTTTTCAAACCGAGTGGTTGTAGAACACATGCTTGACTTTCACATTCAGTTTATTAGTATAGTAGCAGTATATCTTATATACCTAATTTGTTAGTGAAATTGTCTATGTTTAATTTATCTATGCCATTAACATAAGCATAAGACTGATGAATTAACATGATAGAATCCCGATTTCCACTTATGAGTGAGATGATCACATAACCTAGCGATTGACTGACTCATGTGATTCTGTTACTTTGGTGAAAACAGAACTTGACAGATATCTGAAATGAATGGGTAGTAGTTAAATAAAAATGTATAATGTAAGTTGTAACAAAACTCTTATTTTTATAATTGTTAAACTTGTTGTTTAAATTATACGTCGAAACACGAAATTAAAAATGAGAATAAAAAAGTCAATAAAGAATTGATATAATAGCTTTATTGTTAATCAACCTTATTGTTTATTAACCTGATATAGTATGAGAAAAAACAGCCATTTTCTTCTGAGATTAAAGATACAAAGTAGTCTCGACAGAAGACATCGATTAATCAACCAAACCAAGATGGGCTAATCCATGTTGGTAATGTGTATGATAGCCGAATGCTATTCGAGTAGGTGAGCATTGTTTCAACACTACTCGAATAACCTTCGTATCAGGTTCAAAGCGGCTGCTAGAAGGTCTTTAGCGTTATTCCGTATTCCCTCGATCTCAAAATATACCTGGTTCCTTAAGTTTAAGTAATGGAACTTGATTGGGGAGGTATCGAATATTACTGATACGAACCAAGTTATAAATCTAAATTACAAGCTATAGGGTTATAGAGAAATCATACCACTGATAGTTATTTAATGCAAAAAGGAAAAATTTATATATTAATTTAATTAATTCTACTATTATGATTTAATCACCTCTTATCCTACAATTACCTTAAATTTGGAATTAACTATATTTAATTTACAAAATAAATTACTAAACAATACATTTTATTTTTTAACTAAAGTAAAACCAAAGAAAATTTATAAAGTGTCATAATATGTCATAATAGACCACGGATGTTGAGCAAATGTACTAATCCAAAAGAGATGTAGGATTATTCGTCCCCGTCGATGTCTGCTGGCAGACAATGGCGCTTGGGACATCGCGAGGTCGGATTTGGTGCTGGGTGCCCTGGAAATCTGATTCTTCGCTCCTGAGGTATTGCGGGTTCTACTACTGAGATGATGAGCGGCGATGATCGTACGCTTGTTGGATACTCTTCTCTCATAATCGCATTAGACGCGGGAGCGATATTAATATGCACGGGAGAATCACTACCAGACGTGCTAATTGTGATTTGGGTTGGAGCGGGGTGTGAGAAGATGGGTTGAATGGGTGCATACAATATCTCCTCACCGGGTTCATGAGTGATATCTTCTAGATAAGATGGACCTCGGTATTCCGTCGCCTCCGAATATTCATTGCTCCTCAAATTTGATAGGAGCAGGGCGTTTTCGGCCCTACGCCTCTGTCTCCGGCGACGATTTCGGTTGGGCGTGTGTCTTTGGTTGCCCGATACTATCCCCGCTGTAGGCATATTATTACTTTGGCTGGATGTTGGATCTCCTACATGGGATGGCAGATAGTGCGCAGGGATTATATCTAATTGTTGCGCCAATTGTCTGCTCGGTAGACGAGCTTGTAATTCTCGTTCTGTAAAGATCTGCCGAAGCGCAGTGGTTTGCTCGGATATTGTGATCCGCTGGCTCCGAGTTTCAATAATTAGGTCATCACGGGCACGAGAGAGCCGCATGATTTTCTTGTAGAGCTCCTTGGTGGCTTCTGATGAACACCAAGTGCCCTTAACTTTGTTGTAGTTCTCTCTGAGCACGCCATTTTCTCGTTCGAGCTTCTCGAGCCGCTGATTTAGAGCCACAGTCGATGGGGCTGGGTTAATCCTGGGGATACATGGTAAATTCATGGTGGTTGAGAACGAATAGAATGCTTCCAGAACAGGTTTTTACGCGAATGGTATAAATATTTCATGATTCCAACCGATTATGAGAAGTCTGAACTTGATGGTTACGTAAATGGTTTCGCGAATTCTTTTAATGTGGTTTCGATCTAGATATGTTCCTAGAGAGTAAACACTATTATGAGCACATAAATCTTTGGCTGTTTGTGGGGTGATACGGTGACGGAGAATTTGGGACTATAGTAAAAAGAAAACTTTTCTAAAACAACATTTTATTTAAGGTTTTATTTAAATTTAATGGCTTACAAAAAAATTTTAAGGTTATTGATTTAATATTTTGATTTTTGATCTACTGTGTGTTGTCTTAACTACGTAAAAAACACAGTTGTGAATTTAAAATATTAGTTACTGACTGTTATTTATGGTGCGTCGTCCTAATTATATACAAAACGCAGTTGTGAATTTAGTAGATTCATGGTCAATAGTAATTTACGATGCGGGGTCCAGATTAGCCAGCACGGTAAGCGGCGATCAATGAACCGGCCTACAAAATTTGTAAACTACGTTTGCATGATTTTGTACAAGTTATGTGCGACTTTCTATCTGCGGGAACGAAATTGGTGAATTATATATCTGAAAGTCATGAGTTACTAAGTTGAGATGACGGCAGATCGGCTTATTAACTATGTATTGAGCAGCTTCTCGTTATTTGGTTACTAGATATTTTAGTTATCTCTTAATTATTAATTTAGCTAACTTATATAGTCATACTATTCCCTAATTTCCTCGTGGAATAAGTTGTGTCTTACTGTTTTCTTTGTTGGCACATGTTGTGTACTTATCGGCTAGGCTATCTTTGGGTCGTCATAATCATTTTGTGTGATTTTACACGAGTTTCGTAAGCTGGTGCTTCCCGTGATGCCTTTAACCGTGATATTACATCGTATTCAAGTATTCTTATCCCTAGTAGCCCGATTGTGCTATAAATCAAAGACGTTTTTTGTTAAAAATTTCACTTAATGATCGATTTACGATCACTCCTAATTTCCTTAAATGATGGCGCCCTTCCCGTATTTTAATTTCTGCTCATCTCGACCGACGTTTCCATCAGCCGTTACGAGTGGTAAAACGGTGTCCTCTGGGTAAAGTCCTGCGTCCTACGACCAGCCCTCGCCGTGAACAACCGAGTTTTCAAGAGTGCACGACCAATAATCGCAACTAACGAAAGTTAACTCGTTAGCCGGATCACCGGCCTTCCCTCTTGAGAGCTATTCCCATACATAAATATATAAATATTTGCCGGAACCTCTCCATATAATTAGATAGAAATGTGATTATGAACATCCAAAAATTTTATTTAGTTACATAAAATTACTAAAAGCATTAACATAAAAACAAAACCTTACTTCAGATAAAAATCGATTGATCAAAATCAAGTTAAATAGAGTTAAGTTGTTTTAGTTTTTTAAGTTGTAATTGTAGTTAAAAATAATGAATTTGGTTACTGTTTATATAGTGATTTCATGCCTGTGTGCGACCAATAGACGATTTTTCGCAATTTTAAGGGCTTTTTATTATTTTTATTAATTTTAAAATATTTTTATAATTTTTTATGTCTTTTTCCTTATTTTTTGATATATTAAATTAATTTTTATCAACTCTATTTTTATTGTAATTTTTATAGAATGTTTTTTTTAGCTCTTAAAATTTTGTTTCTTGGTCGCCGCTTCTGCCTATGCTTTTTCTATATCTTATTTTGCAAGGTTTTGGCAGTTTATTTTATTTCATATATGTTTCTTTTTGCCTCTGTATGCGTTAATCGATTTTATTAATATATGTTTTAATTAATTTTGTTATATTTTAATTTGTTTATTTGGTGTTTTTATTTTACTTTTGGTTTCTGCTTGCGGTCCATGCGTATGTACATAGCCCATTTTCCTTATTTTATTTTTTGTTTTAATTCATTTTACCATTATATTTTTGCTTTAATTTTGGCTTAAAGCCCAACAATCCGATAAAATTCGGGCGCGTAAAATTCTAATGAACGAAAAATCATCAAATATAGTCTATTTAGCATTAAATAATAAAAAAAGTATAAAAAGGGTGGAAAATACAAAAGAAACATGTAAAAAATAAATAAAAAATATTTAAAAAGAATTGAAAAACATTAAAAACTAGAAAAATTGACCAATTTAATCAAATTAGCTCCAAATTCATCGAAAACGCTTATATTCTAGAAAAAACTACGAGAAATAAGCATAGTAGGTAATTAGAACCTTTAATAAAAAAGAATCACGAAAGCCTTGAAACCAGGAGAGAAGTGATGAAATATAGTAAAAACGTGTAGGTGTTTTGATTAATCGCATCAAAAATAATGATAAAATTCAATGATAAAATACGGTTTTGAATGATAGCCCGGAATTATTCTCCCTTCGCTAACGAGCATTGTTGATTATTGCTAACCAACCTTCAGCACTTCAAAACCTTCCAACGCAGGGATCGCGAGTTTTTACTAACCATCTTATCGTGAATTATCTTATCAAGTGCTCCCTCTCCATAGACCCCTACTTTGAGTTCATCACTACCTTGATTAGCCGATCAGACCCAATCCAAACCTGACCTTCAAATCATAACCGGAGTTATGAAGTTTTTCCCACCTTCACCAGATTCATGCACGCCTGTCTTAACTACATCCCCACTATCAATCACCACTATACTGAACGGGGGTCTTATAGTTATACATGTTATCAAGTTACATTTGTCCAACCCTACCTTAGTAAGGCATTGCACCCTGATACCTAGTAGATCAATAATCAGCATCTATTATCCAGTTATATTTGTCCAACCCTACAAAATAGGGCGTTATACCTTGATAATTGCTTTATCATTAGATTACTAGAGCTGAATTACTTCATATTGTTATTCTTGCCCATGTATAAAATAAGATATTTAAATGAAACCCGCAAGTTAATCAGTAACAAATGAAACCTTTTGCATTCAAATCATTACTACTTGATTACTCCTCAGTTATAGATCATTAACCCACCAACGTTTTAATATGCAATCCTTATATCCCGATACAGTAATATAAGAAAAGCTGTGGTTTAATTCCCCGTAACCTCAGGTGACATCGGATCGAAAATATAATACGCGCAAGCTGGATAAATCCAACTCACTTGCCCAACCTTAGAGGTTGTTAGCCCGTGTGAATATTAATCACTAATATTTCTATTAGCGAATTTCCCTAGACGTATGGAAGGTTAAGTTCAAGACTTCGCTGTTACCTTTAAGATAAATGTAATCCGAATATCATTCAGAAAACCCAGTAACTTGATAATCCATCCCTTGTTTATCCATCTGATCGTTCCATTTCGTATGGATATATAAGTTATAGACGTCGCTGTTACCTTAATAGAAATGTAATCCAAATATCATTCAGAAAACCAGTAACTTGATAGCCCTCCCTTAACTACCCATCTGATCATCCAAGCCTTTAATAATGATACCTGTAAGGGTCCCATACCCCTTACAGCCAGTTATATATCAATTAACTATGGATAAATTTGTAATCCAGAAACTGTAAGTGAGCAGCAGTATTCCGAAAAACTAGTAATTGATATTTCCCGGCTTTTTAGTATCACCCGATCAATATAATTGCTCTAACGCGCAGTCCGGAATGAGCGACTCATCCATTCCACTTCCTTACCGTGCTTAAAAGGTATACCACAAGAGTACCACTCTTTATAGCCGATGGCTTCGTTGTAGATTTCAGTAGTGGCAAAAGAACCAAGACTAAATCTATTTGTGTCTTCCCATCAAACTTGGTCGCAAACCACGGCAGTGCGAATAAACTTCCCAAAAAAACACGGCATCAAAGCTGAACTAGATTTCTCTAGCCGTACAGGTAATAGCCCGGATTCTTGCTCCCTTTTTACGGTTTCACCACTCACAGTCCCAGAAACCTTAATGCCAAAAAACTTCTCATCTACTGCCCCAGTCATTGAATCCTTCCTCCAACAAACCCCACAATCCGAAAAATTATAAACTATTTTGAGAAGTTTTAAAATAATTGATTTATTATCTCAATAATGATAATCTGCTATTCATGATCCTGAATTTATATATTCACTCACTGCAAATGGCAAAACTCGAAATTGTGATCAAATTAATTTTATTAAGTTTGTAGTTGACTCATTTATTATTAAAATTACTCTGAATGCAAACACAGTTAATGAAAAGAAACGATTACAAAACCTAAATTATATTTTGTTTTGTGTAATTTTCAATATTTATCAGTTTTAAAACCTTTTTGTCTTATCAATTAATTAATCTCAAACTTTGATTCAACTTTATTTCATATCTACCAAGCGCCATCCGGACCTGACTAATTGATGAGAGCGCCAGAAAATTCAAAGTACCTATGGTGTAGAATTCTCATTATTTTAATTTTAGTACTATATATATATATATAAGGCAGTGCTGGACAAACAAAAATCTGTACGTTTTTCAAGTTTTATTATTTATCTTACCTTACGTACTCTCTCAAATTTTATTTTATTATCATTTTCTGAAGTTATAACAGTTGGAAACCATAAAAAAGTAAAAATTGATCTTTTTATTGTTTTTTATATATTATGTCATTTAATTTATATTTAATGTATTTTTAAATGGCAATTCAATTTAAAGGGTTTTCATTGATATTTTTTTAATTTTTTTATTTGATGTTCACTAAAAATATGATGTTACTATGATCTCGCCGGAAATTTAATTTTGCGACCGAGTCTCCATCGCAGGGAATAAAATCTATTAGGATGCTTTTATCCATTAATAGAACACAAGCCATTAAAATGATATTAATTTACCCCGGATAAAACCGGTGGTTAGCGGGAAACTCGCGTTGAAATCGTTTGCTGGAACTGCTCAGTATTCTCCATTCCTAAATTCTATCGCCAAACCCTCAAAAGAGCGCGTGGTTGCCCTGAAAAAGGTCTATATATAACTGACTATACACATTAATAGAAAAATAAGTAAAGTGACTAATTTATCAAAAGTGAATTGAAAGAAAAGAAAAAGTTACAAGTTAGAACAAACAGTGATATCCACAGAATGGCATTAAAATACTAGACGGAAATCGAAATATTACATAAATCGACGATATTCACGAAATTATTAGACTAAGATATACTCGGTAGCATGTACAATTATTACTATCAATTCAAAGTCAAACTAATTTATCCCTTAATTATATTCTAATGTTCCTAAAACCCAAGATTTTAATTTTCGTGACCATTGAATAACCTATGATGAAGATGAACGTTGTTTTCCTTATTATTTAATCTACGGTGAGAATAAAGCTGACTAAAATATAGAATAATTTAAAATAATGAGAACAATAACAATTCATATTAAAGTTTATTAGAAAACAAATTAAAAATTACCAGATGAAGGATCATAAGCAATAAATTCCCGAACGATTTGTAACGAAAAATATAAATTCAAAACTGATCATTGTAAACAATATGATACCGAAACTCATTTAATTTAAATTCATAAATCCACTCTGAAAATATCATAACGAATCAGAGAATTTTCCTTACGATAATAAGTTGCCATGGAGATTACGTCTACGATAAGAGACTAATCTGAACTATTACCGAATACATAGTAATATTATCATTTTATTTTTATTTTATTATCATGGTCACTCATACTGAACTTATTATTTTAAATGCCAAAATTTCGGTAACACTAATATATTTAATGTAGCATTCATTAATAGGGTTACCGTTAATAGTTATCGTTTACTATCTTTATCATTAAAAATATTGATTTTTATCGTTATTAACCACGGTGAAAATACCAATATCATTATAAATTTCATTTTATCATTATCATATTCACAATTAATATTATTATTGTCATAATTATTATTATTATTATAACTATTATTATTATTATTATTATTATTATTATTATTGATATTATAATTATAATTATTATTATTGTTGTTATTGTTATTATTATTATTATTATTATTATTATTGATATTATAATTTCTATTATTGTTATTTTAGTTGTTGTTATTGTCATTATTATTATTAGTTATTACTATCATTATACATCTTTAATAGGTTTATCAAGGCCCTTAGTAGTAATATTGTCAATAATATTACTGTTAACTTTATCAATGTCATCATTACCACTATTTAACGTTATTGAATTACCATAATTCACATTTAAAAATTCATAGAATGATCATTAAGATCATATTAGGTTCATCATAGTATTCATTATATTATATTAAATAGTTTAATGCATCCATTTATGAACATTGACTCATATTTTTGAACTTACGTACTATAACTTGCCGCGCCAACGACTAATTTTCGAATATCTTTAACCAAAATGCATAGTAATGAGGCGAGAACCATGGTGTCCTCAATAATACTTCTATCGCATCGGCCAAGGGTTGATGGGTTCTAGTATTGTTACAGAGACCTTCCCAAAAATCATACAATAAAATAAATTACAGTCACCCTCATACGTCCTCTCATCCAGGTGATGTAAAAGTTCACTAGAAAAATGTCGCTGCATAGATTTATAGAGATTTAATTTTGTAAATTGTTAATATATATTAAATCAGTGGTATGTGTTATGGCAACAATCATTAGGTTTATTTCAGTGGATCAAACATCACAATTGTCCGAGAGATTCAGAAAAGATATGGCGAAATACCACTCAGTGGCAAATTTGCAAAATCAGAGGGCCGAGGCGCTGATACGTCGATGCCGACGTATGGAGCAGATCTAGATGAGGCCCGAAGATATAACCAAACTAAGAACGGAAGTAGAAGAACTACGAGCGATATTGGCTCAAAAGAAAAGATCCATGGCTCGAGCGGATCAGAAAGTTAAAGAACAAGAGAAGGAAATCGCGCAATTAAAATTTAAAGATGAAATCCGAGCTGGACTTGTGCAGAACGCTCGAGAATTTTGGAATTAACTTACACGACACGTCCTCAAGTAAACTACGAGTAAGTCCCTACTTAAGCGTGTCCTCTGCAAATATGATGTGTGTGAATGAAAATGTATTAATTATGTCGTAAATGCCAATTATATGCTTCAAACGAATCAGGTTTCATTTTATTTTTGTCGAAATTTTTCGGCCCACAGCCAGCACATATCGCAAATAAATAAAATCAGTCACACTATCAGATTGTGTAAGAGCGGTTTCTCCGGCTATGATCTATGCCCGTGAAGGTCCAGTCGTGAGTAACGACGGATGCTAAACGTCAATTATTCAATCCTATAGGAGCGTCAGGTAGATAGAGAAGTAGTCTTTTGGCTGCTCCACTTTCTTCCTTCGTCCGAAAAATCGACCCAAAATCATATTATACATAACGGCTAAAAATCATCAACATCTAGTAACTCAGTGGGAACTCCTAAAATCCTAATATAAACATAATTCAACCCTAGGATCAAAATTTGGCAAATGAGTGAGTGGGAAGAGTCTGAAATCTATTCAACGGATTTTAAATGAAAAGTTAATTAATACTAAGAATAGTTAGAATAAATGTAAATCAAATTAATAACTAAAAGTGATTTTAATCAACCACCAAATTTAATTCATTAAGGGTAATTTAAAAATCAATGAAGGTTTCCGTAACAAAAGTATATTCATATCTAAAGATAATTAGACAAGATCAACATTACCCCAGAACTACATAAGAACTTCCATCAAATAATCCGATTTAGTAACGAAGTTGATCTTGTAATTTCCTAATAACAAGAAGCCCCATATAGTTATAAATAGGTTAAATACATAATCAATGAGTAAATATAACAATATAATAAAATTTAACAAGACACTAGAAATTAAAAAGAGGCAAGAGAATCAGTTCGAGATTTTCAATTAAGATACTTCGTTTCAAATCCGAGATCTAAGTAAATCATAGTTTCCACGATCCTTTATACTGTGGTTAGTTTGTCCAGAACAGGAGTAGTAGAATGATTCACATACATCTTCATCATCGTCTCCCTTTCTTAAATGAAATCTACACAGCCAGGTCTATTTTACAGGTCCTGAAAACATGGTAAGATATACTCATGATAATCAAGTATAAAATAAAGAACTCACCCAACAGCCATAACTTTTCACGTATACGTGCAAAGGAACAGAATAAAAATCGAGACGCCCAATATCGGACAGACGAGTAAGACTAGAAAAAAAAAACAAGGTCACAAATCGGCAAAAAAGACACTTCCTAATTACCTGAAAACATGCTCTATTCTGCAAACGAAAATAAATCATATTTGATATTCCAAAATTTACAAAAATCACTATTACTGACGCATAACAACCCACACAATCACGCTTGGCATAAACACACGTACCACCCGAGCAATACTACATAGCTAGTTCCACTGATTATACCACCACTTGTTTATAGACAATTACGGCCCCGCATTAAATAAATAATATGTCGAGCGTATTGAAATGCATACAGGTAAGGTCTGCCAAATTTGATCGATGTCGACCTACTAGCAGCCACAATAGAATCGCTGGTATTCTAGAAATAATTTTTCTCATTAACGTGGTAGTGAATAATAATCCACCGCAAGTCAGAGAGGTTTTCTGTGATAGATTTTTGATGATATACAGTAATAAAATGATTTTATTTTATGGTTAGCTGAAAATAAGCTGATTTAATAGATATATATATAAATAAAATGCGAATCCCCAATTTACATTAATTTGAATATGAGACTTACTATACGAACGACATTGACCGCTTCGACCACGAACACTGGTGGTCGGGCAAAGGAGGCAGAACAGACGACGAATATAAATGCTTCCCAATCTCCCAATAAACGTCATGAGAATCCAATATTGGCCCCTGTAAAAGATAAGAACTTCGTATTTGCTATTAAAGTTCTCTAAGACCATACATATTCATGCACAATATTGAAACTAATGACCGAGGTACTGTAGAACAGTAACAAACAAGAAAGCAAAGCCACCGGCCTAGAGGAAGGCACAATTTAATCAAGGAAACAAAAGGAATGTAATCAAAATATAGAATTATTGTAAACCAAATATGCCTAATAACACAGATTTGCACAACAAAAAATGATGACGGTCTATTTTATTTTAGTAAACGATCAAGCACGAGGAACCGATTATTGGCAGGATGAAGACAGAGTGACTATTCTAGTAGCCCCCAAAATGGTAGAACAATATCGGCAATCTTTGTGGGATGCCGGTTACAGTCTGGCCACGCAAGCAGATGACAGTTGGCCAATCAGAAGGCATACCAGAGGAGACGAGATAGAGGTACCCAGTCTCAAAGTGCGAACCTGGCCGAAACCCCACTCGAGAAGCACGCCAGTGTGCAGAGTTCTCCATATATCGTCTGGAAAAACTCGTAAAGTTCCAATGGAAGGCTCGACGACATTTGGAACGAATAAATTCGGCCATCGAATCCGAAGAAATCCAAAACACCGACCGGTATGCGCCAGAATGTTTAAATTAATGCGATAAAGACGACCAAAACAAAAGGAAGTTGGCATACAAGACGAAACAAAAGACTGCAAATCCAACCTACGCTATAAAGTGCAATTGAATGGAATCTGGCGGGGTGGGACATCGATTATGACCTATTCTCTACCATGAAACGAGTAAAAGATTCGGTGAAAATTTTATTAAACAACCAATTCTCCTAAGGCCAAATTGCCTATTTCGATAGGATTCCGCGGAAATCGCTGTTAAGTAAGGTTATTTACATATTCTAAAGGTCCTAAGTTAGGGTACGTTTGACCATAAATTAAGGTCTAATATAATACGACATATACCTATGTAGTTAAAACGCACATACTTACTAGAAAAGTACAAATATTAGGGTCGACTTCCATAATTTACGTACATTTACAAAACAAAATATAGTTTGGTGAGAAAACTAGCATACAAACACGATTATCCTACGCACAACGATCACATAATGAAAAACGACATACTTGGGACTAATATTATGGACAGAATCATTTGTTGTAAATATATATATATTTAAAAATTATGTAATTTTAGGACTTTACAAGCATATTATCGCATTCCACCCTTTTGTGAATGGAGATGAGAAAAAAAAATTAATTTAAAATATATTCTAGTTTAATAATTGTAACTTTGGGAAATGATCGTAGAAAAAAACATTCAAAAATTGCACAGTCACGGAATAGAGAGGAACTAATTGCAATCAGATTAAAAATTTAATAGATTTCAAATTTGTGTTTAACTTAAAATTAATCTTGATTTTTAAATTCATCGAAATACAAAAAGAAGAAACACGACCATTGAATTTAAATAAAAATATTCTTAACATTAAAAAATATTTTAGAAATAATTTAACAATTGTAAATTTAATGTGCGATATATCATAACAAAATTACATTCCATCCATAATACTTGTCCTTGTCCCACCTAACTTATGCACTCGGGGAGTTAAAAATGAAGAATTAACTTACTCGGGACATCTACACTGAAGTCCGGCAGGGTAATTCCAGTTGTGGATCGGATCGGGGCACTTCTGTTAGATTGATTTGTCTGGCGTTGCATGATAAGAAAGATTTTTATGCACTGACTATTTCAATTTAGCCATATCCATATATTGGCTAGACTGTAATGCGTGTGGCTATTGGTGTGTCGATAGATTCGACCCACGCAGAAGGTGTATCGTGAAAGCCGGGTTGATCGATCATTAAGAGAGATTCTCGGTCTAGTGTGTGTGTGTGTCGTCTAAAAATTTGGATGTGCTCGTTGAATTTCTGTGGCATAGTGTGCGGCACGAGATCGATAGATTGAATTAGGAAATATGAGTCAGAGAGATGTGTCTGGTAAGTTTTGATTTATATAAGTTTTAGTTTATCTATCACATTTCAGACACTTTAATTTATTCGCATTCTCGTGGCAAATGGTTCTCATAGATCCAATTCGATCTTAAGTATTATTCGCGACTAGATATTTTCGGATTTTAGTTCTTTACTAATTCAGGATTTCTATTTTGCGGAGTATTATCAATAGAAGGAAGATCTTGTTTCCTGGTGTTGTCAGATCTGGGTGGAGTTGTTTTAAGATAAATGTTCCTCGAGTGTTTATCTATGATCGAATTTAATTTTTGTGAAGAGTGAAGATCCTAATCTTACACACGCGACGCTACAGTGATAGTCATTTTGGATTTCAAAAAACCGTGAGTTTAATGTCGTTATTATTTTATTTAACTCTTACTTTATTTTACGTAGATAGCAAATAATACTAGGAAAACTTATGGTGATCGCAACGGGATCCGGCTCATGCTCCTTTTTTGCCCTATTCTCCGGGTCGATTCGAAGCAAGATTTATCCTCGATGGAATTGTTCATTTTGGAAATTTATTCTATCTTATTTGATAAAATTTTGAATTCATTATTGGAATATTTTTGTGTCCGTTATGAATAAATGAAGTTTTACTTGTTGTAGTAAGAATTTTTCAATCTTAATATTTATTTAAATCGATTTTTAAAGCTAGTAATAGACTAAATACCCAAGTCGCTTGAGTAGTTAGTTTACCAAATTTATTCATTAACATTTCAAAAGTTTTGTAGATTTTATAGCATTTGGGGAAGCTGTCGTATTTACGTCAGTCAATTCTCCTCATGAATAGTTTTGTTGAGTTTAAACTATATTATTTTAATACGGTTTTTCGTGACACAATCATT
The DNA here is from genome assembly GCA_022537955.1 of Schmidtea mediterranea. Lineage (NCBI taxonomy): Eukaryota > Metazoa > Platyhelminthes > Tricladida > Dugesiidae > Schmidtea > Schmidtea mediterranea. Next base: position 93,768,921 of record CM039680.1, read on the forward strand.
GAAAGTCCTTAGAACTTAACTTAACTTCCCTTTTCTTTTTCTTCCTAAGATTTTATTTTGAAGTCGTAATAATTTAAACTATATTATTTTAATATGGTTTTTCGTGACACAATCATTGAGAGTCCTTAGAACTTAACTTCCCTTTTCTTTTTCTTCCTAAGATTTTATTTTGAAGTCGTAATAATTACCGTATTTGATTTAAGTGGTGGGTTTACTAGCTTCAGCTCATTTCATTATAGTATCTGTACAATTTTATCTTTCCCTTCGAGTAATTTTTTTTGAATTCTCAAGCGGCATCGGATATTTAGAGTATTCGCATAAATTTACGTTTACTAGGGCAATGCTATTGATTCTTATCATAGTATTAAGCGGTATATCAACTGCATTACTTTATTTTTTGCGGTATTTTATCGACTCTCAGCTTGATGTTGGGCTTTTTGATTAACGATATTAACTCATTTTTTCTAAGGGAATCTACTTATCTTATCAACGTGATGTTAGGTGTTTATAGCCGCTATATGCTTTTACGTATTATTCAACCATCTTATTGATTCCTATCAGGATTTCAGAAGTTTATAACTGTAAGGGTATATAATAATTGATTATTGGATTTGATGTAAACCGGTATCTTTAACTTCAAACCTATATGTTATTTAAATCTCTATTACAATACATATTTTAAGCTCATAACAACGATTTCGTTTTTTTATAATTTCCCCGGTACCTTCCCCTGAATTGACCTTAGGCGCAATGTGTTTATATTATAATTAGTGAGTGCCCACTGGACTACTCGTGTGATGATTTTGAGCCGTATGTGAATATAAATTTAGGTCGAGTTTATGGAAATTGAGAGACGAGGAAACAGCCAAAACACTATTTTCTCTTCCCTCTCTTCCCCTATACGGAACAATATTGACGTTCCAGCTCCTGCGTTCCGCACGCCGGGGCCTTCACGGGCACAAATCATTGGCCATTTTCCACGCACTTACACGAATTCGAATAGTATGTTGGATTTTAATAACTTGTAGTGTGTTTCGACTGTGGGCCGGAAAAATTTCGACAATACAAAACAAATTTTATGCTATATAAACATTTTATTAAAAGAAAAAATATAATTTACCCGACACATTCATAAAACAAGCATAATTACACCGCTCCCCCCACGCCGACACCCAAGCAGAGCTCCATTGAGGTTGCGAAGATGCGACGTGGAGTGAGTTTTCAAATAAAAACTCTCACTTACATCGTGAAAATAACGTTCGAGCTTTGAAAAACTGTTTTACGAGTAAAACGATTAAAATTGTGTAAAATTGAATCGGTATATATACCTATTGTACGACCCTAACCTTGCGTGTTCTTTTTGATTTAATAAAACAAAATTTGACCTTGGAATTTTCTGGTATATTCTAATCTTTAATTTTATTATTTTGAGATTTTATTTGACAATTTTTTCTTTAGATTTTTAATTGAATTATTTCTAATTCAAATTATTTGATTTTTATTTCATTTTCATGAAATTTCGCATTTTTTAATAAATTGTCAAATTTCGGTCAAAATCGTGGGTTTTCGTGTTATGTTTATTTTTATTTCGTGCGGATCTTGTTGCATTTTGTTATTATTTTAATTTATTTTTGTGTTTATAATTTTATGTTTAACTGTTTTTCTCTCATATTTTGGTAGGGTTAATTGATGTTTTAATAGGTTCGATTTTAAATCTGCATGTTATATTTGCATGTGTGTTACCGATTCATTTAAACATTTACAAGGACGTTTGTGTTCTGGCCCAACATGTGTAAAGATTATGTAAGAAAAACAGGTCTAACAGTATTTGTATTAGATGTAACAAGTATGTATGCGGAAAGTGTACATTGAATATAGAGATTATACGTAAAAAATATATTGAAGATAGCAATGAATAAAAATCTATAGCTTTTTAATAAATAATTTATAAAAAATTGCATTTTAATATATCCATAAAATTGACGGATTTCATCAAAAAAAAGTATACAGTCAATGCCAGTAAATCTAGCGCTAAAATATATTCTAGTTACTAAAATATATTTATGTAATAAGCAACATTTAAATATACTATATAATATAATACTATTATATAATACTAAATAATGCAACCAGATATTTTTCATTGGAATGCAGGGATTGTTCAAATCAAAATTTTAAAAAAACGCTTACATAGAATTTTCTTAGATTATTTATTCGTGCATTAATATAATGCATTATTTATTATAAAAATTTAAAATAAAATTTATTTCTAATAAATTAATTAAATAAAATATTTTTTGTATTACAAATGATTTGATACCACATCTGATACTACAAGTCTCAAATATAATATGAAATAGAGAAAACAGGAAAGTTGTGAAAATGTTTAAAGCATTACATTTCCAATACGGGAAACTTTCCAGACAGTCTTCAGTGCGGGACTAACAAATCTTGGATAGTCCTACATAATCCGGGACTTCTGGTCACTTTATATTAATATAATTATTGTTAATTAATTTATGATTCAAAGTTCAATTTTTTATTCAGAGCAATTTTAGTGTTGATACATTGGATTTGTCTGGCAATTGGATCTATCCTATCGGATCTATCGCAATTGGTAAAATGTTAGAAGAGAATAATTTTATCTCAAAACTGGTATGTAATATTTTATGATAAATTTAAAAATCTTGAGAATTCTGGTTTTTTAATACGTTGATTGTCAAGTAAACTATTAATTTCAATCACTAATATAATGAATTTTAAAATAATTAATTTAATAATAAAATTAAGGGGACTATATTTTGAAAATAATATTCATATATAATACTATATGAACTACTATAATTAGGAGAAGGAAGGTGAGTAGATGGATATGTCCCGTTCAGACCACCGCCGTTACAGGGGAAAAATATTAAGATATTTTTTATTTTTATATAGGTCACGAAAATTATACGACTCATTTTAAAACAATGTTCAATTTAAACCACTAATAGATATTGTTTTATTTAATAAATATATAGATCATAGATACACATACTATATATATATATATTCATATTTGGGTACTTGTTTTTTATCCGACCACCAAAAAATTATTATAATAAGTAATAAAAAACAATGCATGAAATTACATTTAATTAAAAATGAATATAGTCTATTATCCCGGTGATCAGAATGTTACAATGCCATCCGTGATTGTGTCGAAAGGAGCAGAGTTTCTCATTTTCACAAGATTTCTTCACATGTACTCGCACAGATAAGAGTCTATCATATGACGATGAGTCCGCTGTGGCGTTTATTTCTTTCCTTTGCAGATTTCCATGACCGCTCGATTAGTTGGGTGTTACCACTGATAGTAGGATCAAGGAAATGTAGGATGTGATTTGCGGTTTCATGAATGTAACCCATGCCAGCTGCAGAAACTATTCCATTGTACCCGCACCACTGATCAGACATAATTGTTGTTCCCGGAAGAATGTATTGGGTAATTAAAGGCATCAGAGTGGCAGCACTTCTATCGGTGACAGCCAACATAAAACTTTCTCCGGTATCGCGACTGATGTCTCCAAAAATCCACTGATGATGTGGGAGCTGCCTGCCCATGTGATTTTTACGTGTGTGAAGAGGCTTTAGTCTATTTCAACTATGGTGTTAGGCCCTCCAATAATTATAGGGTTACGTAGAAGGCTTTCTGCACATACCTCGCGCATGGACATGTTCCAATCAATCACAGCAGATTTTGAGGTGTCCAACTCATTTTCACAAAAGTTGATGCTAGTCAGTTCTGTTGGGGTTAACAAAATGCACAAAAGTAAAAAAAATGGAATAGCAATGATATTCGAAATAATCATTAAAAAGGCAAAATCAATTAAAATTTTAAAATAAATATTTATCGGCGGAAACGTGTATGGGCGGATGCCAAATGACGATACTAATCCAAATATAATAAAATTGAATCGATTAAGGGTCCCCAGAAGGAAATATTTAATAAAAATAGAAATTAATTAAAAATTAATTGGCTAATGGGAAACCCGAGCTAATTGGGAAGTCCGAGCCAACAGAAAACCCGAATAGTATGAGAAACCCGGAACTTCAACAAATTTGAGGAGTAACTAATAAAAATGAAAAATAACTTTATTTATTTTTACAATCATTTTCTTCAAATATGAGCTCGATTCACGTCATCAGTAGGGAATTCATCCATTTACGGAAAGTTAATGTGGATTTCCAAAATCAGTTACTACATATAAGCAAGGAATGTCAATCAATCAAATCAACCTGGATTGAACTGGGACGCGTGAAGAAGTTATACCAAAAGATGAACACAGCTCAATGCGGTGGCGAGGAAAAACGACAGATAGTGCAAGCTCTAAGCACTCAAATTCATGGTCTGGAGGTAGCGTTAATTGCCAGTCAGGAGGGCAATGCAGTTACCTATCCCTTAGTTTTAGCCCCAGCTCAATTGGCCTACTACGAGGGAGAAAAATCCACTCAGGCGACCAAGACCAATCGATCCCATTCACGTCCTGGAAGATCGGAATGACGACGACAACGTCTACAAGTAACAAATCAACTAAATGGAGGTTTGGAGGAAGAACGAGAGATCCAGACCAATATTTTGGCCCATAAATGATTATTAACATTGTTGTAATATTAAATAAATAGTCTCGTCTAATTTTCGATAAATATTGTTTTCCGATTTTGATTTAATAAACCGAGAAACATAAGTCGAACACAAGCCTTCCAACGGCAGCTCGCTGAACCAAACCGAAAGCCGGGCCTTAGCAGTTTTAGAAATAAAACTCACATTTAGCGGCTTCAGAACCATTGGTTACAATGCCAACGTTGCCTAGCAATGGGTAACCAGTTGAGGGATGAAAGGTTGTATGCCAGGGGTTCAAGGTCAGACATCCACAAACTCCCCGTACAATTATTAAAAAATTTAAGAAAAAGTATGGACCTGCACAGGACGCCATAACTATTGACCCAGTAATGCAATGTTGTTATCAACGAGTTCCAAATGGCAAACAATAATATTTGTGGTGGGTTTCTGGGTGTTGATATTTTGAAACTATATGGTTGTTACCCAGACAACCCCACTCGGCACCCGTTGCTGAGCAACGTTGGAACTGTGTTCGAGTGGGTAGATCGTCTGCAAAAAGTGAGCGCTATTGCTAATGCTATAATTGACCGTACGATCCATGGGTCCAACGAGCTGCTGATAGAAGGCTTGTTCTCGATTTCGATTTTTAGGTCCCATTATTCTCCTATCTCTTTCAAAGCTTAACCTATACTCTCATATCATTCATTGTCGTGTCCATTCCCATAGTCCTTCTTATCGTCGTCCGTGTTGATGATTATTCTGTGGCCCGTACACCCTTTGTTATGTTAAATATTCACACACTAGCTCTCTTACCCTTATCCCTATTATAACTACAATGTTCCCTATTATTATTACTAGCATTATCATTGCTACTATTATATGTATTACCTTTATTAATTGTTACTACTACTTCCTTTATTATTATTTTTATTACTATAATTACCATTATATTTATTGTTATTACTACTATTATTATTATTACTATTATTATTATCATAATTATTATCATTATTATTACAAGTACCATGATTATTATTATTATTATTATTATTATTATTATTATTATTATTATTATTATTATTATTATTATTATTATTATTATTATTATTATTATTATTATTATTATTATAATTATTATCAATATTAGTAACAAATTTTTGTGTAGGGATTCGTCCTTATTCCTCAGCTTTAAGAAATATTTTTCTTATATAAAGATTTAGCCGTAATCCATCCGTATTTTACAGTTTTCGATAAAGTATTCTTCTTAATTCGAAAAATTTGAGCAGCGTTCCGCTCTTATTTTACAGTTTCATAATAATCTTATACCAACAGTTGAGCTGCATTTCACTTTTATTTTACTATTTTCGATAAGTATTTTAATTGATTCGGAAAATTTGAGCAGCGTTCCGCTCTTATCCTACAGTTTATAAGAATATTATACTAACAATCGAACGACATTTCACTTTTGTTTTACTATTTTATATAAGTATTTTAATCATTTCGGAAAATTTGAGCAGCGTTCCGCCCTTATTTTACAGCTTTTATGATAAATGTTTAACTATTTCCGAAAATTTGTGCAGCGTTCTGCCCATATTTTCCGTTTCAATTCAACATAATTTATTTACTTCTTATTTAAAAACATTATTTTTCATGATTTTGGTCGTTCGGATTAATCTTTTTCCGATGGCTATTCATTTTAACTGTTGCAACGATTTCGCAATTTTCCCCGCTACCCATTCCCTCTCTTTGTCCTTAAGATCCATGTATGTTCATTTCATAGTTAATGAGTGCCCACTGGACTACTCAGTGTTAGTGATTTTTAGCCGAATGTTGTTAAATTATTTATGTCGATTTTATCGAAATTAAGTGCAAGAAAGTTGAGCCAAAAGACCCACTTTCAAGCTACTCTCTTTCGCTATTTAATTCAATGATTTGACGTTTGGGTTCCTGCGATCTCACGCCGGAACCTTCACGGGCACGACTGTTGGCGATTGTACATGCACTTACACCGTCGATAGTTATGTGTAATTTTACTAACTTGCAATGTTTTGGCTGTGGGCCGAAAAAGAAATAATAAATAAATGTTACCATCCTAGTTGAGTAAAAGTTTCGAGCATAGTACGGTTTATTCGACATGAAATATTTCACATAAATATCGGACGTCTATTGGCATCATCATTGTTCATTGCTTCATCCTATACATTTAATCCAATTGGACAAGAAATTCATGCAGTATTCGCGCATTAGCCAAATATTCCATTAAGTATCCATCCATCTTGCTTCATTGCTTCATCCCAATACATTTAATCCAATTGGACAAGCAATACATGAAGTATTCACGCATTAGCCAAATATTCCATTAAGTATCCATCTACCTCGCTTCATACAGCAATGTACAGCAACTGAAAGTTGTCATGTTCAGGCAAAACACTTACTAGTGTTAATTGCTTGAAAGCACGGCTCTCAGTTGCAACGCACACCAACTCAGTTTAGACAGGAATTTTTTCTCTGAAAATTAAGACTGAAAATTTGTCAAAACACATCAGTATATATACCTATAATTTGGCCTTAACCCTGCGTGTTAATTTTATTGCGATTAAACAAAATTCGACCTTGAAATTATTTGTGATATCTAAATTATATTTTTATTAATTTCTTAATTTAAATTGGTAATTTATTTTTAACATTTTTAATTAAATTTATTCAGCCAAAAATATTTTATTTTTATTCATTTAATTGATTAATTTTTACTTTTATATAAATGGTCATTTTACGGTCAAATTTTCTTGTTATTATGTTATTTTTTATGTAGATTTCATCCGGTTCTTGATGCATTTTGTATTTATTTTATTTTACTTTTATGTTTTTGATTTTATATTTATTTATATTCTCTCAGATTTTAAAGTGTTTAGTTGGTGTTGTATATTGTATTTTAAGTTATCTTGGTGCTGGGTTTTTATGCTGTATTACTGATGCATTTAAACAATTCTCAAGGCTATTTGTGTTCTGGCCCAACATTTGTATAGAGTTGTCAGGGTAACACTTACATATGGTGGGTTACAGGGTTTCGACGTTGGTTTAAATTATTCCATGGTTGCCCCGTAACGCCATACAAAAAGATGCTAACTGCCACTTGGCACCCGTTGCTAGGCAACGTTGGTAATGTGTTCAAGTGGTGGACTGCCCGCAAAAATTGAGTATCATTAGCTAATACTATAGTTGCTCGGACAATCCTCGGGTTCACGAGCTGTCGTTAGAAGACCTGCGCTCGCTTTTAATTATTGGTCCCTTTGCGTCTAAATTCCTATCGTCTATCCAGCTGGTTCATCGGCGTCAGTTTGAGAAGACAAAATAATAGTGGTTTTATTTAATTCCTCACAATGTTATTATTATATTATTTTATTTAGAAGAACAAACATTACTAGTACAGAAATGCAATGAGAGATGTACAGAAAACAATAAATTAACAATAGTCTCTTTCTCTATGAAGTATATTGATTTGAGAGTCGAGCGGCTCGGCGCTTTGCTCGCTCCTTGCGACCCGGTCGTCGACTAGATGTTGAAGTAATTGTTGGAGTAGGGTTTTCGACAGGGGTCGGCATTGCGGATGGGGTCGGATTCGACTCACGGTACGCTAATTGAGCCGGGGCGAAAACTAGAGGGTAGGTTACCGCTGCCCCCTCTTGACTAGCTGACAGCGCTACCTCTAGTCCCCTGATTTGGGTCTTCAGACTTGTCACCAATTGTCTTTCTTCGGCCCACCCTTCTGGGCCGCGGCTAGCTTTTGATATAACGGCTTGACTCTAGTGGGGTTTACCCACGTAGCCTTGAGTTGTTGCATTTCCCGGACCAGGTGTAAGAGTTGATCGTGGAGATCATTGTTTGCCTGTTGTGCTCGAGTTAACTCGTTTTGTAGTAACTTTATGGGATCCATTTCTAAAATAGTACGAATGAATTGGATGGCAACTAATGCAAATATGAATAGTTTCATTTAAACAATTTTTTAGAATGAAAGTTATGATAATAATAGAAGAGAAAAATAGTTTGTAATACTAATATTCAAATCATCACAACAAGAATTAATCGTCAGCGAGAAATCGCTTGATCCCTTCTTCTGGCGAGTAACCAGGGATCACGATTACCGGCCTTTTAAGATTTCTAACTGGCCTTGGTGAGGGTGGGTATCTACTGGCTAACCGTCCTGCCGTCAGATCATCTTGGACGTTGGCCAGGTGTGCTGTGGCCCTTGCCACATCTTCTTCGACTTGACGTTGGAGTTGGAGGAGGTCCTCCAGAAGTTCCTGGGCTTGAGTCAAGATATCCTGAGAAGGATTAGGCTCGTTGAACGGCTTCCGGAACTGCCGCATGAACTCTTCTGGGTTTATATCTTCCGTTGGTCATCTTCAGGCATGGAAGGGTATCGTTCTTGATACACCCGGTTCCATGCCTGTCTCCATTGTTCTACTATATGGGCGGGTAATTCGAGCATAGCCTCGGTTGGTCCTGAATGAAAGAAGGAAAATTATTTTTACTCTGTACGTGCATAATGTTGCTTATCAATTTGACGGAACTGGGGTATCTTAACTTCAAAGTATCTTAACTCTCAGAACTTGGAGAGGGGTCGGTGGGACGATCATTCGTCTTTCTATCTCATTCGATTCTCAGTGATTCTCTAACATTAAAATGGATATTCGTTTGGACGTCTACTAGATGTCTTGACCTTGTATATGCCAATTAAGTGGGCGACCGGTTAAGTTATGCTTGTATAAACTTTAAATCACTTAAACCCTTAAACTAAAGAGTACTTCGACGATTAAATCCGAAATAATTAAGAAGAAGTAAGGTTAACGATTATTATTTACAAACAAAATTAAATTAATCAAGATCACTAAACTAATTAGTGCTTGGACGATTAAATTCGAAAAATTAAGAAGAAGTAATCTTAATAAAATTAAGAAGGAACAATTTTACTGACTATTATTTATGAACAAAATTAAATTCAAGAAAAAATTTAAGAGGAGATAATCTTAATGATTATTATTTACAAACCAAATTAAATTAATCAAGATCAGTATTAAGTTTTAGAACCGGATCTATAAGTGAAATACTTGTACGTTTGATCATAATGAATGTACTATGGATATCCGGATAGGCCGGAAACGTATGGCATTCGTGCTTTGGCTATTGTAGCGGATGTTTACGTTATTATGGAGGCTGATTTGTAAGCTAGTAAATTTTCTCAAATCAATAATTTACGTATCTATTTTAGGTACCTTGCAAATCATTTCATGGTCGACGTTCATTGTGACGAGTTGCAGTGGTTCGGGGATTTTGGACTAGTTACTTATCTGGTGCTATCGGGGCGAGGGATCTTTTCAGTAAAGATGATAATGTTTTATAAGTTGCGATTGGTCATCTGGTAATTTATGTTATTAATTACTTAATTTTCTCGCATATATTTTTTTTTAAGGGAGTTTTCTTGATCGCTAATATGATGGATCGATTTATTTCAATTTTGATTCGGCTTCTATTGGAATTTTTTGTTGAACCATTTCGTTTATCTCTTGGATATCTTATGCATCATTTTGGATTTGGGTGAACGAGTAGTGGTAATTTTCTGATAATAAATTTTAAAAAATTTTTCGTTCTAATATATTTATAGTAACTTGTAGTTGAAGTAATAAGGGATTTTATCATAATTAATTCGAATCAGTTATTTCATCGTCAACATTAGTTGGGCGGGTTCAAATCCTAGTCGATAATATTTGATGTTTAGGTTGCCATAGTATTTATATTGTTTAATTAAATTTATATTATTATTAAAGAGAACTTGTCCATCAAATCGATTTAATTCAGTTTAATATTTATCCTAATTCCTGAGTGTTAATGGTTGACATTCTCCTTCAAAAATTTTCACTGATATTTAAATAACTTATCATGAGGTAATCACAAAAATTTCTCTCGATAACACTTTACCTTTAACTATAATCATTTGTTTTAATCTTCCTCAAGTTTTCATCGATCGTTGTTCCAACGTTGGTTAAATCAATGAGCTATCTCGGTTTCGTTTGATAATTAATTTAATAGAAGTTAATCAATGTTTACTTGAATTTTAATCCTTTTCTTACAATTACAATTACACATTTTTACTCAATAATTAATTCAAGTGATAAAATTTTCGCATTACTTTAATTTCTGCTTCTCATTGACTAAATCGTTACTTCAAATTTGATTAACAGCTACATTGGGTTGAATTAATAAAATACAGCTACATTAATCTGTTTGAAAGACAAGTTCAATTTAATTGTACTAATATTTTTCATCTAAGTTATTTCAAATTATTAATCAATATCAACGATTTGATTTTTGTTTTTCTTATTCCCCGTGCCATTCCCCATTAATAGATCTTAGGCGCATAATATGTTCATATTATATTTAATGAGTGCCCACTGGACTACTCGGTGTAGATGATTTTGAGCCATGTGTAGTATGAGTTAAGTCGAGTTTACAGAAACGAGGAACGAGGAAGCAATCAAATGACTTCTCCCTTATTCCTCCTTTCATCTATAACAGTAGTTCTTAACCGGTGGTGCACGCACCCCTTAGGGGTGCGAGCTTGAATATTTTGGGGTGCGAAATTGTAATTTATAATTGATTATTTCAGCTAACAATTAAAATTTATAAAAAATTTGTTACGCACATAAAATAAATAAAAAATATGTTTTGCATAATGTTTGTTTTTTAATTTATATAACTCAATAATTTCTAGTAAGGGGTGCGAGAATATTGTTTGAAAATTTTAGGGGTGCCGGTAGCTAAAAAGGTTAAGAACCACTGATCTATAAGGATAATATTGACGATCCAACTCTGCGTTCCGCACGCCGGGTCTTCACGGGCACAGATCATTGGTGATATTCCACGCGCTTACACGAATCTGAATTGTGTGTAGATTTTATTTACTTGCATTATGTTTCGGCTGTGGGCCGGAAAAATTTCGACATATTTTAATTAACAAATTATAGGTATATATGAAACAAATTATACATAATAAAGTTTATTAATTATAAGAAAAATATAACAAGTTACCCTTCCAATTCATAAAAATTTAGCATACATTCACATAATAAACCAAATGCCTCTCTTCCCACGCCGACGTCCGAGCAGAGCTCTACAGAGATGCAAGACACGGGGCGTGGAAAGAGGGTTCCAAAATCAATGATTCTCACCTAAAATTTCTAAAAAATTCAAAATAATGATCTCGAACAGATTTAAAATGTTTAAAAACGATTCAAATAGTTTGAAATATTTTTACACACGGTGTGTTTTTCAAAAATGGTTTTTAAGGTTTGAAAAATGGTTATTTTAATGTGAAAATGGATCAGTATATATACCTATTTGTGTGACGTGTGAAATTTGATGCAGTAAAACAAAATTCGACCTTGTTGTTTTCTAGCAAATTCTAATATTTATTTTTATTATTTTCCGATTTATTTTATAATTTTTTTATTTAGAATTTTATTTGAATTATTACTAATTCAAATTTTCCGATTTAAATCTTGCTTTAATGAACTTTAATTGATTTTTCCAATTTCGTCGAATTTGTCGTGTTTTCTTGTTATATTTGTGTAGGTATCGTGCGGATCTTGGTGCATTTTGTTATTATTTTAATTTATTTTTTTGTTTCTTATTTTATATTTAATTCTTTTATTTCTCAGATTTTATATGGTTTAATTGGTGTTTTGGGGTTTTATTTAAATTGCGTGTTGTGTTTGCGTGTGTGTTTCTGATCCATTTAAACATTTTGAAGGCCGTTTACGTTCTGGCCCAACATAAAACACTCGGGGGTCCGTAAAATTGCGACCCGCAATTTCAATTGGTTTTAAACTACTACATACAATTCCGTTTTCGATATTCGCATTCATAAAAAGTTTTTACGGTATGATTAATCATTAAGATAAAGATGGACTTAAGGTCCTACTACGATACATAATCAAATAAAATCAGATAGTTCAGTTTTTTTTTTTTTTTTTTTTTTAATATCAGTGCAAGTTTTGTAATATCAGTTCAAATCACTTTTGATCAGTTCGAGTTAATCAGTTCAAATCAATATCAGTTACCGTAACTCAGTTGTATTTGTTTTCGAATGAATCACTGACGGCTTGGGTTTCGCTTTCGAGCTGGGCTGATCTTGAGGGGTGATTGATAGAAATCTGCGAGAGTCTTGTCGTTTCGTTGGTTTTGTCGATTTTTCGAATTTGGGTGAACATTCTTCTGACCTTTTGAATTTGGGTATTTTGCTTTCGTTTGTTTTTTGTTAGGCCGAGGATGAGACAGCATATAAAGAGTATTATGTTGAATATTATACTAATCAGTAGTATAAGTTTGATTGATAGATTTGTTGTATGGGGTTCGTTTTCCTGTCCCACTCGTTTTCCTAGTTGCTTTTTAATTAATAGGACGATTTCTTGGATTGGTTTGTTATTGGGATTTGCTTTAACTGTTCTTTGAATTTGTCTGATGACAATTTCTAGGGCTTTCTTTATCTCTTGGTTCTCATTTTTTATATTGGCTATTTCTTCATTATTTTTCAGTAGGGTTTGTACCATTATTTGGGTTTTCTCGATATTCTGTTTTATCTCATCCTTGTTCTCTTTCATGGGGCATTGTATACATTGTAGTTTTATTTGTTGACATTCTTCATTATCAGGATTGATACAAATTTGTTTGAAATTGGCACAGGTACTGTCTTCTCTTCTGAAGGGTTGGGATTTCTCGCATTTTTCTAATGGGTTTTCAGTATTACACTTTCTCATCATTATCATCATTATCATTGTGATCCATAACGTTGGGTTCATGGTTTTCATTTCTAATATATATCAATCAATTTTTACGTCTATTTACAATTTTATTCAACTATATACAGTGGAGTTTAGCCCTTTTTACTCTTTCTCTCTTTCTGGGGTTGAGTGTCTCTCGCACTCTTCTTTAATTTTATTTTCTGAAAATCTCATTATCAGGACTTGGGCTTTTATTAATCGCTCGGTTAGTTTTGGGAGTTCTTTTAATCGTTCTTTACCCTTTTTGATTGTTCTTTGTTGATTATGAATTTTCATTTGAAGATTTCTTTCTTTTGTTTGTTTTCTCTTGAGTTGACGTTTATAATTGACCCGCTTGGTTGTTTGTTTTTCCAGCTTTCGCCTCGTTTCTTGAAGCTGATCTGTTAATGTTTTAATTTTCTCTTGGGCTTGTTGATGGCTCTCTTTTATTTCTCTGGCCTCTTTACAACTGTCTTCTAGTTGTATTACGTATCTCTGTTCGCTTTTTCTGCTGTCTCGCATTCGTTCTGCTTCGGTTTTCCAATAGTCTTCCAGGATTACGCGGGTTTTTATTTCAGCTAATTCTCGTTTCAATTGTTCGTTTTCTCTCTTTTGATTTCTATTTTCTCCCATGCTGGATGTTAGTTTTCGCTTTATCGTATTGGCTAACTGTTTAGATTGTATTAATTGTTGATTTATCCGGGCGATTTCTGATTCTTGCTCCTCCACTATTTCTTGCCACTCTTTTCTTTCGGCTCTCCACTTTTTACTATAATACCTCAGTGGGTCTTGCTCTATTGGTTCTACTAATTGAATTGGGCTTGGTACGTATTCTCCGTCTTTTAGATTCATTCGGATTTTTATTTCATTTGGATTCATACTAAATATACATCGATTACAAAAATTTTTTGTTTTTTATCATTTTATTATTTTCACTATTTTTACACTTTTTACAATTTTCTTATTTAGCTTTATATTGTCGTTTCGTCCGTTTCCCCGAATCCTTCGTCGGGTTCGGCGGGTACTTGGGTTGGGATTTCGGTTGGGTATAACGGCATAAGCAGGATTGGTGGTCGGCTCTGCAAGGTATTTATTTCTGCACGCAAGGCGTTTGATATTTGTATCTCTTCGTCTAAGAGATAAGCAAGATATTCCGTATTTTCCGTTAGTTCTTCCACTTGCGTTTCCAATCGATGCGTATTTTCTAAAGCTTTTAACTTTTCAATCTCTTTTCTCAGATTTTGTTCATTTTCCTCATATCCTTGCTTTATCGTTTTGATCTCTGTTTCCACTTGTTCCTTCAACTGCTCATTAACTTCATGTTGATGTCTCAACTGGATTTCTTTGAATACTATAACTCCTCGGTGTCCATTCACCTCCTGTTGGAGTTCTGTTATTTTCTCGTTTAATTGTTGGATTTGTCGTCTTTCAGCCGTTTGTTCGTGTAGGGTTTCCGTTATCTTTTGATTTAGCTGATCAATCCATTTTCTGAGGTCCTTGTCGGTTTCCTGAGCCTTCTTATTGTATTTTGTCTGGCTCGCTCATGATATTCCATTGTTTGGATTTCCTCGTTCAATTCCTCGATTGTTTCTTTCTGCGCTTCGACTTGTTCCCATAGCTCCCAATCTTCCATATTCAATATCTTCTTGGGTAACAGTCTTATCTCTTTCTTGGCTTCTTGGTACTGGTTCTTCCATCTTCTTGCTTCTGATTTGATCCACTTTCTTGTCTTCCGTTTTTATTTGTTGTATTTGTCTCTGTTTAAGAGTCTGTTCTTGTTCTATTAGCATCTCCTTCATTCTCGTTTGTTGCCATACTATTTCGTGATCTTGTTTTTGTATATGTTCCCATTGCATTGCGTTCTCGATTTTCGACAATCTATACTTGTCTTTCCACTTTCTCGCTTCCGCCATTGTTTGGATCACTATTCTTTCCTGTCTATCGTCTCTGGGCTCTCTAATTTTCTTTGATGGTTTTGGCCCTTGATTTCTCAGCTTGTTGATTTCCTTTTTCGCATTCTCCCATTTAGCTTTGTAAGCTCTTACTCTATCTTCCTCTTCGGCTATTTGCTGGATGTAGTGTCTAATTCGTGCTTCCAAATTACTCCTTGAGTTTTCTCTATCCTCTGTCCATTTGGCTTTCCAATGGAGTGCTTGTCGTTTTGCCCATTCTTTGGCTTGTTCCAAATGGGTTCTCTTGGTTTTCTCTATTCGATATTGGGTGCTAATTTGCCCAATTTCCTCCTGCATTTGTTGTATGATCTTTATCGTCTCATCTCCTTCTTCTCGTATCTCGGCTTCTTTGTCTTTTATCACTTCCCGCAATCTTTCGATTTCGCTTTGCTGATCCTGCTTCTCCTGCTCTAACATTCTGATCTCCTTTCTTTGGTTTATAATTCTGGTTTGGTGCTGCATAGATTCTTTCATCATTTCCTCTTCTCGCTCTTGGTACGTTTTCTCTTTTCCTTCTGGGTAGGTTACTTTTTGTTCTAGTTGTTTTTCCCACTTTTGTTTCATCATTTTCGTTTTTAGAGTTTCTTGTGCTAATTCCTCCTCTGCGATTAGTAGCATTTCTTTTAATTGTAACGTTCTTTGTCTCCATAATTCTACTTCCTCACTTGTTACCTTTATTGATTCTGATTGATCTTTGATTGCTGGTTTTGACTCTTCAGTCTCTTTCACAACTTCTTTTGTCTCGTTTAGATTCATAATTGTTTTCTAAATATTAATAATCGATTATTCTCTCCTTTCAATCATCTCAAGATTTTATCATTATTTACATCATCTCGTATTTTGTGAATTTTTGGATTTTTATAATTTTTTGTTTTTACATTTATCTTTATTTACATTTTTACACATTACTTCCCTTTTTATCTATTGATCAGCGAAACGGAATCCTTTGATCCGCCCGTTGATCGGCTTTGTAATACTGGACATATATCAATTTTATCCCACATGCTTCACAGTGCATATGTCACAAGGCGTTACTAAATTATTTCCACATGTTCTCTCATGAACTTCACCATTTGATAACTGCTCAGAAAGGGACTTCTTTGTATCATTGATCCGTCTCGATTCTCTTTTGAGTCGCTTGAATATCGCTTGATCTGTCGGATTGACTGCTTGTGTTTGGTCATACCACTCTAAATATTAGCATTCTTTCTTTATTATTTTTTCTAATCTTTGGTATCCACCCTGATATACTTATGGTTCTCGTTTTAGGTCGAATCTATTATCTTCAATTGACTTGGTTTGTAATTATTATTCGATTTCTTTGACTCTTTTTCGTTGGCCGTATACATGCATTTTCTTTATGTTTCTAGCTTTTTACATTTGATCTGGTACTGGTTGTTGATTTTTTGCATCCTTCGCACAATATTCATCTTGTCTGTTTGACAATACTTGGACTCGCAAATTCCGCTGCCCTTGGATTTCTTTGAGGTTTTGATTCTTTCCTTCGAATGTTCGTATTTATGTCTCTTTTTCCCAGATTAATTCTGCTGGTCTTTCGAAACTTCTTTATTAATGTTATCTTTTTCTCACCTCCTTTTCATCTTTGTCAACTTCTAATTGTCGAGTCTCTGATCGTTATCGCTTGGTTTTAAATCAATACTCTAATTCAAATGGGCGGTTGAAAATTTCTCGGTTTTCTTGTTTAGCTGGTCTCTCCTATTTCCCATCTTGCGAGTTTTCCTTTACAATGAATGATGATTATCGTCTGGAGTTACTGGTCGTTCGATAAAATAGAATCTCGTTGCGCATTTCTTGACTTTGTGATTCGGTAAACACTTTTATTATCTTTAAAAGTTAGATATCTCTGTTCCTCTTTTCCTAGTCTCGTTTTCTCACTCTCATTTGTGAGTATATCGCTTTGTATGATTTCGTGGCCGGTCCTGTTCCGTCTTGTCTTATAGTTATTATTGCTGCTCGCAATGTGTATTAATCTTATCTCTTCCTCTCTGTTATTTTCATAGTCTCGGTCCATATCAATTCTGTGGGTCTTTCTTAATCTTGTTATGTTATCTTTGCTGATTCGCTTGCATCTAAATAATGCGTCATTATTTTTGCATTTTGTTTTCCTGATTTTTGATTAATTTGTAGTTTTTTGATTTTTATTTGGTTTTTATTTTTATTTACATTTATTTACACCTTCTTTTTTCTTTTGACAACGTCGCTGTTCTCCACTTCTAACTTTATATACAGAATTATATCTGCAAGAATCCTTCTACTCTTAATTTTTCGTGGTTGTGGATAGAAACGTTGGTGTCCAATTGCTGTATTCGAGTCAGGTTGTTGGTCTTCCCACTGTGTTCATTTACCTGTTCTGATTGGATTGCCGGTAATCCTCATACGCCTGTTCTTAGTGAATATCATGTTTTGTTTAAAAGCCATGCTAATAGCTCGTCGTAATCTCCTCTTCTTACTCTGATGGAAGACACTGATTGGTGCCCGTTGGCATTCCCATCTCCATTTGGATATAATCTAATCGCCCAATTTGTATCATTCCCAACTGTATATGGTTGGGACTATCTAGGAATTCTCTGTGTTCCATCTTTTGCTCTCTGGAGCTTTTCTGCAAATTCGGTTTATTTTCCCATATGAATGGTGCTGTAAGATTTTTCCGGCTATTAGAGCCGTCTTTCTAATTCTTTAGGGCTGTTGGTCATATTTTGCATTTTCTTTTCCGTTTTTCGACCATTTTCTTGAGTGTGTCTCCTTGGCTTCTCTCGACAATTTCTTTCTGGACTCAAATTATATTCTCTCTATTATTGCCTGTTTTGGAATCATTTTCGCGCTTCGTAAGGCTTTTACTTGCCCTGCAACCTTCTATCGTTTCATCATGATTTCGGTATGCTCATACTTTTTCCATCATATGCTTTTTGCATTTCATACAATTAGGTAGTTCGCCTTTGACAATTGATAACTCTAACGGGCACTTGATTGGTTTGCTATACACTTCGATCCAATTTCTTTTCAATTTTGACTTCTCTTTTCTGTCGCAGTTATTTCGCATAATCCCTTCGTATAGTCACATATTTGTTCCTCTTTGATCGGTTTCCATCTCCTATTTTTTATCCAATTCTCGATGATCACAAAGAATTTCGCATTTTTCTCTTCTCTTTGATGCACACTTGTGTTGTGTTCTTGCATAGTCTTGTTTCGTGTTATGATGGTTTGCATTCGTCTCGCATGAATCTCGCTATATTTCGCATTCGTTTGGCGTGACTTTTTCGGCTTCTTCCATCAGTCCTTTCCAATTTCCACATTCTTTTTCACTTGGCCATGGCACTAATTAGATTGCTTGACTTTCTTTGTTGGCTGCTTTATCCATTGTTTGCTAGGATCTATCTCTTTCGATCGTTTCAGTCACATCCAGGCATAATTGTTTCTGTCTTCTTCACTTGCTATCGTAACAATCATGTACTTTATGCATCCCACATTTCGTTGCGTTGCCAATCATAATTTCGTTTACATTACACATTTCAATCTTCTATTATATATGTTACACTTTATTTTTTCTTTTCATTATTCGTCTCGGTAGCTTATGATGGTTCTTCGCTCCTCTTATTCTTTCGATAGTCGTCTGCATATTACAAATTTTATCAATTATTCGACGTTGCTTTCTTCTTCGTTTTATTCTTATAATATTTACATGGTAGCTTCTATTTTTCTGCTACTGTTGAACCGGTTTCGGCGAGTGAATTTGGCATTCGATGTATTCCATTCCAGCCAACGCTTGCTGGATCTCAGTGCTGTTGGGTTTATACGTTGTCTCCTAATTACTCAGTTGCATATAACTTGATCTGTTACTTGCTTATTTATTCTCTGTAATATAGTAGTATTGTTCTGGCTGCCTTTTCCATCTTAATAGCTTGTTTAGCCTATGTTTACGCTTTCGGTACTAATCTAGATGAGTATTGTCACTGGGTTTGCGCATTGTTCTTCATTATGTCATTAATTAACGAATTGTCGTTCCGCGTTGCTCGATTCCTTTGATCTTGTTTAATTCTTGATTTATCACAAATTCTTAGGTATATTCGGAGCTGCTCTGTGTACTACTTTCTACCGAATAGGTAGGTATTCTCACTTGATTTTGTTGATTTGCGTTATTCGTATCCATTGTGTTTAAGTACATCATTATTCATCGCAGTTCATTTTGTTTGCCTTACTATTTCTGACCTTTTGTCACAATATTAAAAAATAGATAGCATACGTATTACTACTCACTATTTACTGACATAATACTTTTTTAACATATATACAACGATCCTTTTCGGTTTTACAACCATCGTCTCGGGACTCTATACGGCAAAGTGGTCCGTAGTACTCCCCATATTTTCTCTTCATTTATCTGGTATCAATCAGATTCGTTTGACCATTGTTGTGCTTCGAATGGGCGGTTCTTTTAACCAGAGTCCGCTGTACGTAGAACTTTCCTTATTGCAATTTATATTCCTCAGTTCTTTCTGCATATCGTTATTGTCCTAATTCGATATCGTAATTGATTTTTCTACTGTTGCATAATCTTTTCCTTTATTGACTCTTTCGGAATTTGGTATTTTTACTAATATGGACATTATTTGATCAGACATTATACGTCTGATATACCAGCTGTTGTTATCCAGATCATTTTAATCATGTAATTCTTTTCGTTAGGCTGCATGGTTGTATTTTCTCTTAATGGTTGTCTCCATTATTCCTTTCCTTTGGTTGTACATTCTTGAGTGGCTTTTTGGAGCTGTAGTGCTTCGTGAATTGAAGGTGGCTGTCGTCCATGATCATCCCTTTTTTCATGTTTCGTTACTTGGTTTTCTCTCAGATTGGTTTTATTAATAGGTTGATCTGTCGCATTTTGATTTGTGGTTTCTTCTTATCTTCATGTAAATGAGTTCCCTTTGAGATAATTATTACATATTTTCGATTTTCTTTCCCGGTATCGGTACTTTATTCGTTATCGTTTTGCTTGTTTCACATTGTATTCTTTTGTTTACTGGTTCGTTTCTTTTAGGTTCGTATACGCAGATTTTTGTGATAGGTTTTTCACCTGTGTTCTCAATTACTATTTCTTCTTCATTTGCTCGGCAATTTGATTCTTGTTTATTATTATGCCTTATTGCTCTGTCTTCGTTGGTACCGGTTCATCTTTTCCTTTCGTTTCTGGGACGTTGTGCGTAATTGTTTTATAACTTTCTTGTTATTGATTTGCCAGTAATCATCTCTTCCTTTCTGAACGTGTACTATAATTATACTTTCAATGCTTTCTTTTAGTTGGGAAATGCGGTAATGTTTGATTTTTTGATATCTTCAATTTGGTGACTTTGATTCTCTTTTATCGTTACCGTTTTTTTCGTTTCGATACAAACTGGTATGGAAGTTTCCATTGCCTATTTTCAACTTTATCTCATTCTCCACTATTTGGGTTTGATTCATTTTATTATATTTCTTTATATTTCTGTGCTCGACGTTGATAGGCTCTTCTTTTGGTGTTGGAATCTTACAGCAGATATTTGGCTATGTGCAGTTATATATTCATTGTTGGCAATATATAGTTATATCTTCATTTCTTTTTAGGCCTATCCATCACATTTCTTTTCCACGTATTTTCTTTTTAGCCAATCGATATTGTTTGGTTATCATATTGTTCATGGTTCTATTCCTGCTGTTTATTATTCGTCAGTTTGCCTATCCCTGGCTTCTACTTGGTTTACGTTTCGATCTTCTGTAGCATCTCTACATTACCATCTTTGTGGTATTGGACATGATGTGATTTCGGCATCGTATTTCCTCTATGGGCTTTTCCTAATTGAATCGACTATTGACACTTATGTTATATTCATTCGTCAGTTGTAAGATATCCCAATTCACTTGTAATTCCTTATGTTTATTGTTCGTATTCTGAACGATCTCATTTTTTCTTTAGTGATATTT
The DNA here is from genome assembly GCA_022537955.1 of Schmidtea mediterranea. NCBI lineage: Eukaryota > Metazoa > Platyhelminthes > Tricladida > Dugesiidae > Schmidtea > Schmidtea mediterranea. The sequence continues at coordinate 93,790,268 of CM039680.1, forward strand.
TCGTCAGCTTCTACCGTAACTTGATGGACGTATCATATTCATTTTTGAGAGCAGGGTCGCGTCGGTTTTGATTTATTTGTTTTTTGTAGCTAACGATTATTCTTTGTTTCAGTTTTCCTCGTGTGCTGTTGTCGATTTCTTGACGTTCTCGTTAGGTATTCGCCTTTTCTCTGTTGTGCGATTAGTTTCGTCTCTAGTAATTTTGATATTCCTGTTTTTTGCTGCTGTTGCCCCTTCTAATTTTTATTATTCTTCCATCGAGGTTTCTTTTTGAATGTTCGTCCTCACAGTTATATTTTCGATTATTTCTCGATATACTTTTATTAATTCTCTTGCTTTATTAATCATCCATCTCTTTTCTTTGTTTGGCTGTTGGAATGCTTATTTGCTTTCGATTGACCATCTATGTTTATCTCAAATAACTGTTCTTTTTGTCTACGATCGTATGTTCTTTGGATGAATTGGTGAATTTCAGTCTTCATTAACATAGTTTTATCGTTTTTGGACATGGGTAGTGAGTATATATGTTATCTTTTAATAGAATGTTATCATGTTTTCTTAGCCATTTATTTTACATGATACTTAAGTGATGGCCTTCATAGGTCCATTTCATCAGATTGGCTGTTGCTTCGTCTTGTTTGGCGTCGATAGCTTCCCAATAATGTTGAAATTGTTTTTGCCCATCATTTCTTTTCTTCACTGTCCCATTACTGGTTATAAATTTTTATTGCGCATTGCCTGTTCATGATATTCAGTGCTAGACATTATCTTTTCATTGTGAACGAATGATCCTGTTTTTAGTTAGTTCTCTCAAGAACTTTGTTGTTAGGAAGCATCTGCTGCAACTTGCGAACATTAATTGGTGTGTCCCTCTTCGTGGGCTATATTGAGGCGTGTCCGCATTTCTGCATAAGTTGGATTATTCTATTATCCTTTTGAGTATTTCTATGCTTGTACTGCAATTATGAAAGGTACGTTTCCTTCTACATCTGCCATATGTGAAGATCATGGGTTATACTTTCTTTGATACGATCCATTTCGGTGGCTTCTAGCTCCTTTAGCATAATTCCTAGCGATTTCCCTGCTTTGTTTACTATCTCATCTCTTTCCTGTCGATCCATTTCTCTGCATATCTCTCTGATGGCTATTACGTTTAATATCTTTATCTACATTTCTTGGTCGGTTATAGAGTTATTTGGTTCATCCCGGTTTAGGTTCCTCTACAGGTATTATTTCTGTCAGCTTCTATTTTTCGACCCTCATCGTTATCCGTTTATATCAATGTTGAGTTTGTGATCTGGTTGCATACCTCGTTTCTCTGGTTCTATGGTTATTGTCTAGTTCCATTACATCTGCTTACGTTTAGTAAATAGGTCTGGTGATGGAATTGTTCGACCAGTTTAACCGGGCGTTCTTCTCATTTACACTACATATTCGTATGGTCCTTTACAATCTTTGTGTTTTGCTGCAACTCTGAGCTGGTTTCTGGCGTTGCGATTTTACCAGTCTCCAAACTGAAGTTGATGCTCGCGTACATCTCATGCTTTATGTCATGTATTCTTATACTTTCTTGATTGATATATTTCCTGCCGTATTTCCAGATCTCTTGACCGCTCTTGAATGTTTAATATCATCAATTTCCATTAATACTGCGAATACTCGTGATGAGTTATATTCATAGGTCTATTGGGCATGTTACATTCTCTGCCGTACATCATTTTTAAATGACTTTTTAGTTGCTGAGTGTATTGACATTCTATATGCCATTTAAAGGATAGGTTTATATATCTATCCAAGATTTTTTGGTGTCTGCTTAACATAATTCGACATCATTTTATTAATATAGCCGTTGCATCGTTCGGTTTACCATTTGTTTGTGGATGTACGGTGATGTTACTAATTTCGCAATTCTGAACGTAGTTCGTTATACTTCTATAATTTCGCTCATAGTTGGTTCCTTTGGTCAGTTAGATCTGATTGGGTGTATCCCATATCTACAGCATTATTCTTCTACTAGGATTTCGATATTGTTTCTGGCTTGTTTGATTGGTATATTGCGATATGCTATCCGGGAAATTCTGATAAATAGTCTGTCACTACAATAATATTAGATATTTCAATCGTTAGTTTCTGGTAGTTGTCCTACTACAATTCCGTTGCGATGCCATTGTCATTGGTTCTGGTGGATTGTTGGCCTTTACGAGTGCTTTCTAATTTATTCCTGTAGCTTTTCGGTGGCAATATTAGGCAATTTATTATTCCATCCTTTTACGTCCTTCCGATCTATTGGCCAAGTAAATTTTTAGACGCAAGTTTTGCTTCCGTGCTTTTTTGGTGATGCGTCGTTCCTCCAAGTTGTTCGTCTGGGATTGCATCAATATTCTTTTCGCCTAATCTTGGTACAATAAGTCGTTTCTCACCGTCTTAATAATTAACCATCTTTTCTATTGACTTATTCGATGTCTGTGTTTTCATTATGCTCTCTCAGTTGTGTTGTTGTCGAATTTTCAATCGTTAGTTTCCATAAATCGATTCTTTCTTTTATTACTTCGTTTCTTCTGCCTCATTTGCTCAGTTTGTGAAATCTATATCCTCTGCCATGGATCTGCATGATTGTCTAATACTCTGGTTCATTAGTCCTCAAATACAAATCTTGCCAATGGGCAAATCTGCGTTGGCGTCGCTTTTCCTGATTGAACTATATACGGTGAGTATCTTTGCAACTGCATCGCCCCATCGCATAATCACAGAGCTATCTGTTGTCCCAACCATACCAAGGAATGCCGTAGTGAGTAAATCTCGTGACCTCTAAATAAAATTGAAATGTTTAATAGCTTGGAATGATTGCTAATGCTCTCTCTCGGTCACCGAGTAAATTCCTTTCGTTCGGACGTTCGACTATAATATCCAATAACTCGTCTCTTGTCTCGCAAAATCCCATTGTCCATTGAACTGCTCCAGATGCAATAATCCACTTGCGCCGTTGCTAACAAAAAACGTGTCTTAAAATCTGGGTGTACAGTATTGGTGCTGAATACCAGTTTAAATCTCTGAGTGTTTCAAAGGCCTGTTGTTGTTCCTTTTCCATATAAACGGGGTATGCCTTTTGGTTAATTTTGTATTGGTTTTGCGATGGTTGCATAACCTTGATAAATCCGATAATATCCCGCATAGGCCTAAATTCCTGCACTTGCAGGACTGTCTGGGGTAAGGGCAATTTCTTTATCTTTTCAATTGTTTTGGATTTTTATGGTTTCTTTACCTATTTGCTGAACGAATTCCTAAGGAAGGTAACTTTTTCCTTGCCAAACAAATCGCACTTTGGAGCTGGTTTCAATAAACCCAGCTCAATCAGAACAAATACTTACGATATCCTATTAAATGTGCTCAAGGTGCTAGAATAATTATAAATCATCAATCAATAATACCATACATTGTTTAATGCTATGAGTTTACGATTCATACATCTTTGGATGAGGCGGTATGCGTTCGGTTAGTCCGAAAGATTTTCATTGATATGGTATAGATCTTCCATTGTAAAGGCAGTTTTCTCTGCTCCTCTTTGACCTTTATCTGCCAATAACGCTTTTTAGAATCTACCGATGTAAATAAGTGCTCCGTGACTGGTTTGTAAACATTTCATTATGTTGTACGATATGATATCCGTTTTGTTAATCGTTGAGTCTCGAAATCTAATACAGAACCTTGCAGCGTTCGTCTTTTTTCTATTACCATGACTATGGAAATTCCATGGCGAACAGTTGGTCTCGTCTCTGCGTCCAAATCTTTTAACTTCTTTTTCTTGCTTCTGATTCTTTGATACTTCTGCAATCGATTATGGCCGTAGTGTATTTAGGGAGTAGTCACTGTTAATGCTATCGTGGTGTTGGTTAATCGCTATGGTACCGAGATTCTAAGTCAGATGCTTTGCAATAATATCTTTAAATTCCATAGCAGTATTTTGATAGTTTTCTTATCGTTATTCTTTAGTAGCCTGATGTCGATTGTTCATAATTCTCATCTTTCGTTCGTTTTTTAGTTGTTGGAAGTATGCGATGTCATCTCTGGTGTTAGTTTCCTAAAATCTTTCGTTTTCGTTTAAATGACGTTTATCTTCCTCTCGAAACTTTGTAATGTGATTGGTATTTCACTGTTATCGTTTACGTGCACTATTTCTCTGTAATGGCAGTTCTCTTTTTTCTCAAATTTGTATTAGGTTCGAAATCATTTGCCTCGTTGGTTTTTCATTACTCTTACATAGCAATATCTGTGTGCGCCTGCACTACTATTTCATCTGAGCATCTCACTTACCTGATTTCAGCATGCATATGTCATGTCAAGTTTTATCTCTCAGCTCCATCGTCTAGGCTATGTTATTATCTCCTTTAACAATTCTGGCTATGAGATCGTTCCATATACAATCTCACTCAATCTCCTAGATAAACGCATAGATACGTATTATTTTCAAGTTTTTATATGTCGATATTTGACCAGATTTTCGATGACTGTGATGATTCTTTGCTGCATGGTTATTACGTCATGTTAGCGCATTCTATACATGGCCATAGTCTCGGTTAATTTTATCCTTTTATTGCTGAAATGTTTGTCGGATATCGTCATTGCTTGTATTCTTACCCATTTATTTCTATGGTACGTTAGTGTTTGTAGCTAATTGTTCAATGTAACATAGCTTGGTTCGATTTTGGATTCCTGTATCCACACTACTTACGATCTTTGGGCTGCTTCTTGGTACTAGTCTGCCCAATTTGAATAATCGATTATGGTACTGGATATATTTACGATGTTTGTTGGTCTTGGTATTCTACATTTCGTTCTACTGTTTTGGTTGTTTCTTTTAGAATTCATATACATGAGCGGTGAATAGTGATTGAAATGTCCACTGTTGTTTGTCTTTCGATTTTCCATAGTTTGGTTGCTCTTGAGAGCATCTGTGTTCTCCTTGATTTTGCGTCTTGTATATCGCTGCTACTATTCTCTTTAATTTATCCATCGTTTCCAGATTCGCCGTTTTTGTCGCTTTACATTATGGTTTCTCGGTTCCTAATCTACATTATCGCTTTAAATTTTCGTCGATTTACATCGGTTACCATTCATTTTTGTTAGAATGCCTACTAGTCTCTTTATCTTGGTACTCTTGAGTGTTCATTAACACAATTGTTTTCGCTAAAACATGGTAAATCAAATTGCCATTCCAGTTGATTTTTCTCTCTTTCTTTTGTAATATCGAAACATGACTAACATTTGTGTTAAATTACATCTAACATTTGAATGAAAGTAATATTCCTAAAATTCCTGCCATCATTTGTCCGATATAGTTCTCCCACATGGCTCGTTCATTTATTGCTGTTGCTGTTGAAAATCGGCTTGTGATATAACATTCGGTAGTGGGTTTCTCTCGCATAGTGTACTACGTTAATCGTTACATATTATAGTATTTTGCCTCTGTGCTGGAAATAATAAATTTCTCTGGCTCGTTCCAGACTCTTGTTGGTACATATTCCCACTCTGTGATTATGTACTGGCGTTGAATTTGGTTCGTAGCAATTCTGTAAGCCCATATTTTTGGTTGTGGTGCTACAATACTCGGTGGATTAACCAACTTCATCTCTTATGAATAAGGTTCATATACGTAGTAATGAATAAACATATTAGGTAAGAATTTTTTGGGTTTATATCCTTGTTACTGGTGAGGCCCAAATAGATTTCCTTATGCATATTTTACATTATTTAGCACTTTATCTAGTTGAGATTGGTTGAGTTCTCTGGTAATTTTGCGATTGTTTTTCAATTTGTAATGTATATACTACTTCTCACGTTCCCCAAATTCCTTTGAGTAGGTAACAGTGTGAATTGCATTATCAGATGGATTTGTGATTGCCATTATCCAACTTTCTTTGTCTTTCCGTTTTTATTTGTCTGTATTTGTCTCTGTTTAAGAGTCTTCTGTGTTCGATTAGCAGTCATCCTTCTTCTCGTTTGTTGACCATCTATTCGTGATCTTGTTTTACTGTTATATTTTCCCATTTGCATTGCGTTCTCGATTGTTCGACAATCTATAACTTTGTTCTTTCCACTTTCTCGCTTCCGCCACTTGTTTGGATACTATTCTTTCCCTGTCTATCGTCTCTGGGGTCACTCTCCAATTTTCTTTGATGGTTTTGGCCCTTGATTTCTCAGCTGTGTTGATTTCCTTTTTCGCATTCTCCATTTAGCTTTGTAAGCTCGTTACTCTATCTTCCCTCTCGGCTATTTGCTGGAATGTAGTGTCTAATTTCGTGCTCCAATACTTTCTCCTTGACTAGTTTGTCTTGTCCGTCTGCCATTGCTTGATGGCTTGTTTCGCTCTTGGTTGCAAATGGTGTCTCTTGGATTTTCTCTATTCGATAATTGGGATCATTGCCCAATTCCTCCTCATTTGGTTGTTTGATCTGCTTCTCCTTCTCCGGTTTGGGTTCTATTGTTTGTTCACCGCAATTTCGATTTCGCTTCTGTCCTGCTTCTCATCTGCTCTACATTCTGATCTCCTTTCTTTGGTTGTTATTCTGGTTTAGGGTCTGCATAGGATCTTTCACTCATAATGCCTGCTATTTCCTCGTCGATATTTCTATTTTCCTTTCGGAGGTATTTATTGTCTGTTGTTTTTCCACTCTTTTTCTATCATTTTCGTTTTAGTTCTCTCGTGCTTCTCGCTCTCGTAGTGATTTATTTTCTTTTTAACTTCGTCTCGCACTATGTATGCCGATTCCTCTTGTTATCTTTATTATCGTTGTTTTGATGCTGGTTTGATTTCATTCTCTTTGTCACAACTCTTTGCAGTCTCAGTTTATTGCTATCATACGTTTGTTCTATCTGAATATTAATACATCAGTTATTTCTTCCTTTCATCATTCCAAGATTTTATCATATTTAATTCATCTTCGATTTTGTGGTTTTTGTATTTTAATTTTTGTTTTTACAGTTTATTCTTATTTACACTTTTTACCATACTTATCCCCTTTTTTTCTATTGATCAGCGAAACGGAATCTTTGATCCGCCCGTTATCGGTTCTACTCTGGAGACATAATCAAACTTTTAGCCCACATGCTTCACATGTTACCATCCATGTCCACAAGGCGTATAATTATTTTCCACATGTTAGTCTGCCAACAGTCCACACATTGAACGTTGCTCCAAAAATGGCTCTTTTATCATTGATCCGTCTCGATTCTCTTTTGGTTTCTCTTTGATAGTCGCATTTGTTGCTCGAACTGCGCACTATTGCTGTGGTTCGAGTCAGTACCACTTCTAAATTATTAGCTAATCCTTTCTCTGGATTATTTTCTCTCACTTTTGGGTAATCCACTCCTGATAATGCATATGGTGTCTCGTTTTTGGTCGATCTATATGATCTTTCACTGTGGCGGATGTTGTAATTATTATTTCCGATTCTTTGAGACTCTTTTTCTTGCATTATACATGCATTTTCCTTATGTTTTAGCTTTTGAATTCTGTTTGGTACTGGTTGTTGATTTTTGCATCACTTCTGCACATTATTCCTCCTTCGCGTTTGCAATACCCTTGACTCGCAAATTCCGCTGCTCTTGATTTCCTTGAAGAGTTTTGATTCTCTTTCTCGAATGTCCATTTATAGTCCTCTTTTACTCATGATTAATTCTGCTGGATCTCGAAACTTCTTTATTCTTGGATCTGTTATCTTATTTCTCACCTCCCTTTTCATCTTTTGTCACACTTCTAATTGTCGAACGTCCTTCCTGATCTGCTTCATCTTTGGTTCCTTTACATCAATATTTAATTCGAAATGGCAGGTTGAATTCCCTCAGGTGTTCTCGTTAGGCTGTCTCTTCCTTTTTCCCATTATTGCGAGTTTCCTTACAAAGACATGCCTGTTACTTCGTCTGGTTAGTTCTGGTGTTCCCGCTATATAGATATCCTTGTGCGGCCCAAGTTTCTTGGACCGTTTGTCGTTCCGGTAAACACTTTATTATCTTTAAAAGTAGATACTCTGATTCCTCTATTTCTCAGTTCCTCGTTTCTCACCTCATTTGGAGAGTAATATCCGCTTTTATATGATTTGACGTTGGCCCGTCTTGTTCCGTCGATAGTCTTATAGTTTAATTGCTGCTGCCAAGTGTCATTAACTTTCGTCTTTCCTCCTCTGGTTTTTTTTCCTAGTCTCGTCCCAATCGAATCTGGTCCTTCTCTCATCTTTACCTGTTATCTCTTCGTGATTCGCCTTGCCATCTAAAATCGTCGTTATTTTTTAGATTTTTGTTTTTTCTGATTTTTCTGATATATGTAATTTTTGATTTTTATTGGTCTTTTATTATTTTTTTACATTATATTACACTCTTTTTTTTTGACAACGTCTTGTCTGGCTTCTCTCTTCTAACTTTAATACAGTATTATCTTCTTCGCAAAGATCCTTCTCTCTTAATCGTTGTTGTGGATAGAAACGTGGTGTTCCAATTGCTGTATTGCCAGTCGAGTTTATGGTTTCCCATCTGTGGTTCATTTCCTGTTCTGATTGGATTGCGGTACATCCTCATACCCTTTCATTGTTTAATATCAATGTTTTTAAAAGGCCATGCTATAAGTCATCGTAATCTCCTCTTTCCCACTCTGATGAAGACAACTGATATTGGGTGCCCTGTTCATTCCCATCTCCATCTTGGGATATAGTCTATATGCCCAAATTTGTATCTCATTTTTCCCAACTGTTCCGATATTATGGTGGGCTGTCCAGATTACCTCTGTGTTCCGTCTCTTGCTCTCTGAGCTTTTTCTGCGAATCGGTTATTTTCACATACTAAATGGTGCTGTAGGCTGTCTTCGGTATATAGAACTGTTGGTTTTCTAGTTTCTTTTATGCTGTTGGTCATTCTGTTGCATTTTCTTTCCATTTCGCCCATTTCTTGAGTGTGTCTCTTGGCTTCTCTCGAAATTCTTTCTGGACTCCAAATATTCTTCTTATTATTGCCTTTGTGAATCAATTTTCCGTTCGTAAGGCTTTTACTTCCATGCCAACATCCTAATCGTTTCATCATGATTATCGGTATGCTCGATTACTATTTTCATCATATGCTTTTGCACTCTCCATAATTGGTAGTTGCGCTTGACATTGAATAACTTAGGGCACTTGAATTTGGTTTGCCTATACATTCGTTCCAATTGTTCTTTCAATTTGACCTTCTCTTTCTCTGCTCGCAGTATTTTCGCATATCCCTTGTATTAGAATCACCATTTTGTTCCTCTTTGTGATTCCGGTGTTCCATCTCTATTCTTTATCCATTCGTCGCATGACTCCACAGAATTCCGCATTTTTCCTCTCTCTTGATGCACACTTTGTGATGTTCTTTGATAGTCTTTTTCATGTTTGATGTTGACATTTTTTTCGCATAAATATCTCGCTATATTGCGCATTTCGTTTGCGTGACTTTCGGCTTCCTTCATCAGTCCTATTCCATTCACATTCTTTTACTATGCATTAGGACTAAACAGATTGTTGATTTCTTTGTTGGTGGCTTTATCCATTGATGTAGGATCTTCATCTCTTTCGATCGTTTCGTCACATCACAGGTGCATTTATTGTTTCTGTTTTCTACCATCACCTTCTAATCGTACAATCTGTAATATTCTGCATCCCAACATTTCGTCTGTCTTGCCCAATCAATAATTCTTTACATTTACAACATTTCAATCTTTCTTTATATCGTTCAACCGACTTAATTTTTTTTCTTTCATTATTCGATCTCGAGCTTCTGATGGATTCTCCGCTTCCTCTAATCTCTTCCGATGGTCGTCTGCAATATCTACAAAATTTTAATTATTCGACGTTGCTTTACTTCTATCTTTTTATTACATATTTACATGTACGCTTTATTACTTGACTCATACTGTTGAATCCGGTTCTGGGGTGAAATTCTTGCACTCGATGCTACCATTCCACCCAACTTGCTGGATCTACGTGCTGTTGGTTGTTACGTAGTCTTTCTAATTTCGTCAGCTGCCATCCTATACTTGATCTGTAATTGTCATTTCATTCTCCTGATAATTGTAGTATTTCTTGCTGCTCTTCCAATCTTATAATGCTTGTTGTAGCCCTCTGTCTTACGGCTTTTCGGTTAATACAGATGAGTATTTGTCAACTGAGTTGCGGCATTGTTCGTTATTAATGTCCATTAATTTCACATTGTCGTGTCTCCACGTATTGCCTCGAATTCTTGATTCTTGTATATCCTTGATTATAATTCTACAATTTCTATACGGATATTGGCAGCTGCTGGTTTTGTACTACTTCTAACGAATGGTGGTATTCTCAACTTGAATTTTGATGATTCTGCGTTATTACGGCATCCATCTGTTAGTTATATACATCAATTAATTCCATCGCATTCATTCTGTTGCTTACTATTTCTGACAACACTTTGTACAATATTTAAAACTATACATACTGATTACTACTACTATACTACATATATTTTACACATATATACAACGTCTCTTTTCGTGTTTACACCATCCGTCTCGGGGACCTATTACGCAATGTCCGTATATCCCAATACTTTCACTCATTCATTTATCTGGTATACATCAGATTCGTTTGACCCATTGTTGTGCTTCATAGATGGGCCCGGTTCTTTTAACCAGACCGCTCGTACTAAGAATTACCTACTTATTTCATATTCCTCAGTTCTTTCTCATCGTATTGTCCTAATTCGATATCGTAATATTGAATTTGTTCTACATGCTGGCCATAACTTTCCTTTATTGACTTCTTTCCGGATTGGTCGTTTTTACTAATTGAATATTATTCAGCATTTACTACGCTGCTTATACCGCTGTTGTTATCCAAAATCATTTAAATTATATAAATTCTTTGTTAGGCTGCGTAGTTGTATTTTCCCTCTGCCTTGTCTGTCTCCACATCCTTCTTCTTGGTTCACATTTTGAGTGCTTTCTCGGAGTTGTAACGCTCGTGTAATTGAAGTGGCTATCGTCCAGATCATGTCTTTTTTCATGATTTCGTTACTTGGTTTTCCCTCAGATTGTTTGTTATAGGTTGATCGTCGCATTTGACTTGAGTGGTTCCTGTTATCGTTCTTCACAATGCTCTTGAGTGTCCCTTATGGATATTTATTACATATTTTCCGAGTTTCTCTTTCGTCGTATGCGGTACTTTCACGATTCCCGTTATTATTTCTTTGCTCGCTTTCACATTGGATTCTTTGTTTACTGGTTCGTTTCTATTAGGTTCGTAATCACACAATTTTTGTGATGGGGTTTTCACCTGCTCGATTTTCAAGATACTTAATTCCTCTTCATTTACCGCCATCTTGTGTCTATGTTATTATTACTGCTTTACTTTCTCTGTCGTCGTTGGTACGGTTTCTCTTTCGTTTCTTTTTCTGACGTTTTGTCGTAATGATTCTAGTAGTTTTCTTGTTATTGATTTAATATCTCTTCCTCCTGAACGGTGTACTAGTACTTTCCAGCTTTCTTTTTTGTTTCGGAATACGGTATTTTTGATGCTTTGATTATCATCATTTGATTGACATTGTTCCTCCCTCATTATATCCGTTCGTTCTTTTTTTCGTTCGAATACACAGACTTCTGTAATGGATTCCTGCCCATTATTTCAACTATTATCTCTTCTCCACTCTTTGGTTTGATTCCACTTTATTATTATTTCTTTATTTTCTCGTGCTCGACGTTATAAGGCTCTTCTTTTGTGTTGTGAATTTCAATGCTCAGGTTTTGGCTAATGTGCAGGTTATAATTATAATCATTGGTTGGCACATATTAATATTTCCATTTCGCTTCTAGGCGTATCCGCATTCACATTTCTTCCCGAGCTTTCATATTCGTTTCCAGGCGATCGAATATTTTTGTTTGGTAACATACTTGTTCAATGGTTATTCTATTCCTCTGTTTATTATTTTCGTGTTTGCTATCCGACCTGCTACTTGGATTCTTTTACGTTTCTGATCTACTGTAGCATCTACATACATACTGATCTTTGGTGTGTTTTGAATGATGATGAATCATTTCGGATGTGATTTCCTCTCCTGGTTTTCCTATGTGAATCGAATTGACAACACTTATGCTTATATTCATTGTCAGTTTGTAAGCATATCCCTTCACTTGATAATTCTTTATCGTGTATTGTTCCGTATTCTGAACGATTCTCAATTGTCTTTCGTGATATTTTCGTAGCATCCGTAACTTGATGACAGTAATCAATATCATTATTTTTTTGTAGCAGGGTCGTCGGTTTTTGAATTTTTTCTTTGTTGTAGTAACATTATTCCTTTGTTCCGTTTTTCCCTCCGTTATTGCATGTTGTCGTTCTTGACGTTTCCCGTTAGGTGGATTCCTCTTTTCTCTTGTTGTGCGGATTTGTTTTCATCTCTGAGTATTTGATCATCTGGTTTTTGCTAGCTGTTGCCCCATTCTTCATTATTACATTATTATTTATCTCATCCGGGGTTACTTTTGAAATGTCGTCCATCGACATTTATTATTTACGAATTATTTCCTGTAATACTTTTATATATTTCTGCTTTTATCATCATCCTATCTCTTTTATCTCTGTTTGCTCAGCTTGGAATCTTATTTGCTTTCGATGCCATCTATTGTATTATCCCATTCAACTGTTCCCTTTTGTCTACCGATTCTATTGCTTCTTTTGGATGAAGTGGTGAATTATCAGTCCTTTACCCATTTCAAACATTGCTTGTTAATCGTTTTGGAATGGGCTAGTGAGCTATATATTGTTTCTCTTTTAATAGATGTTTCTGTTTCTTTAGCATATAATTTAGCATATGAATACTTTGAGTGGTGAACCTTCGTAGGTTCCATTTTATCAAGATGGCTGCTGCATCGTACTGTTTGGCGTCGATAGCTTCCCATAAATGTTTGAATTGTTTTTTTCCCATCATTTCATTTTCTGCTCACTGTCGCATTACTGGTTATACAATCTTTTATTGCGCTTCGCCTGTCTGATTTTCAGTGCATCAATGTAGATTACATTATTTTCTCCATGTCTTTCTCTATTTGAACCTCGATCGATCCGGTTTTTAGATAGTTCTCTTCAGAACTGTGTAGAAAGCAATCTGCTGACAACTGCGAACATTAGTGGCTGTGTTTCGTCCCTCTTTTTCGTTGGTTATATTTGAAGCTTGATGTCCGCATTTCTGCATAATTGAATATATCATTATTCGTTGAGTGTTTCTATGCTGTACTGCAATAATGTAAGGTACGTATCCTTCTACATCTGCCATAGTGAATTACTGGGTATACTTTCTTGATACGGATCCATTTTCTGGTGGGCTTCATAGCTCTTCTTTAGCATAATCCATACGCGATTTTCCCTGCTTTGTTTACTATCTCATCCATCCTTTCCCTTTCGAGCCCATTCTGCATTTTCTCTCTGTGGCTTACTAATTGAATACCATTCTTCTTACACTTGTCTTTGGAGTCGCGTTAGAGTTATTTTGGATTCATCGCGGTTATAGGTTCCTCCACGGATATTACTTTGCTGTCGCTTTATTTGTTCGACTCATCCGTTAATTCCGTATATAATAACTCCACTGTGAGTTGTGTCTGGTTTGCATACCTCGATTCTCTGCGTCTCTGTTATTGTTCGTACGTATCGGCTTTACATCTGCTACGTTTTAACGTAAATAGAGTTGGTGAGGATTGTTGACCAGTTTAACTCGGGCGTTTAATTCTCATTTACATACATTACTCGTATGGTCCTTTCCCAACATCTTTTGTAGTTTTCTCTGGCAACTCCTGGGATCGTCTTCTGGCGTTGCGCATTATTACCCAGTCTCCGAACCGAAAGTTATGCTCGCGTACATCGCTTTTGTCATGTAATCTTTAAACTTTCTTGATTGAATCTAATATTCATACCTGCCGTTTTCCAGATCTTGCAATCCAGCTCTTTGAATCCTGTACCATATCATCAAGTTCCATATACTGCGTTCGGTGGTTGATATTCAGGTCTCTATTGCAATGTTACATTCTTGCCGACATCATTTAAATGGACTGATTTATGTTGCTGAGTGTTATTGACATTTATATGCCATAAGGCATAGTTTTATATCTATCCAATCTTTTTGGTGTCTGCTTACATAATTCGACATACATTTCTATTTTAATATGCAGGTTGAATCGTTCGGTTTGGACCAATTTGTTTGTGCGATGTACGGTCGATCGTTCTCAATTTCCGCAATTCTAAGTAGTTTCGTTACTTTCTCTATAATTTTCGCTATAAAGTTGGTTCCTTGGTCAGTTAGAATCTGTTCTGGGTGTTCCATATCTACACATATTTCTTCTACTAGGATTCTCGCTATTGTTCATGGCTTTTTGATTGTTATTCGAATGCTTCCGGGAATTTTGATAAATAAGTCTGTCCTCTAACTATATAGATATTTCCCATCGGTATAGTTTCTGGTAGTGGTCTTTACTACATCCATTGCGAATCATTGTCATTGGTTCTGTGGAATTGGCATTGGCCATTTAACGGTGCTTTCAATTTTACTTCCTGTGCTTTTCCTGGTTGCACACTATTAAGCAATTTCTTCTATCCATCCTTTTACGTCCCTCTCGTTATTGGCCAATATATATTTTTGAACGCAGTCTGCTTCCGTCTTTTTTGCTTGACATGTGTCTCCAAGTTTCCGTCGTGGTATTGCATCAATACTTCTTTCGCCTACTCTCTTGGTAAAACATCTAAGTCGTTTCTCACCGTCCATTAAAATAACCATCCCTTTTCTAATCGTATATCGATGTCCTGTGTTCTTCCATATGCTCTCTCTTTGCTGTTGTTGTTCAAGAATTTTTTCCATATCGTTAGTTATCCATAAATTCGATAATTGTCTTTAATTCTCGTCTTCCTTCTGCTCATTTCTATCTCAGTTTGTGAAATCACTATTCCTCTGCGATGTCATGATATTCGTCCTTACATCATGGCCCATATAGTTCTTCAAACACGATCTGACATACAGTCTGCGTTGGCGTTCGCTTTCCTGATTGAAACTTATACTTGGCGAGTATTCTTGTAGCTGCAATTGCCCTCTCATTAATCTGCTCGAGGCTTTCTATTGTCGTTGGCCTACCGTACCAAATGGTTGATGAATCGTGTAGTGATTATAATTCTCGTGTGACCCCATAATAAATACTTTTGAAGTGTTATAGTATGAATTGATTTGCTGTGCCTCCTCTATTCAGTCACAGAGTAATCTTTTCACTGTATTCTTGAATGTTTCGACTGTTATCCAATACTACGCTCTCTTTCTCTCGTCAATCCACAATTGTCCTAGGACCTCTCCAGATGCATATCCACTTGCGTCCATGTCGCTAATAAAAACGGTTTCTTAAAATCTGGGTGTACGAGTATTGGTGATTCTTTATATCAGTTATATCCTTCTGAGTGTTTCAAATTGCTGTTGTTGTTCCTCCTTCCCATATAAAAGGGTATCTATTTTTGGGTTAATTCTATGTTATTGGTTTTCCGCAATATTGATAATCTTTGATGAACTTTCGAATTTAGTTACCAATAGGCCTAAAAATCTTGCACTTGACTGACCTGTTTTGCGGTCACCTGCGGCAATTCTTTACTCTCTTTTCGATGTTTCGTTGATCTGGTTTTCTTTGCCTTTTGCTGACACAACTTATGTCTAAGAACGTAAACTTTTTCCTTGCCCAATCGCATTTGGATGGGTTTCAATTTTTAACTTCCATCTGCTCAATCGAACGAATACATTAACGGATATCTTTAAATGGGTGGCTCGAAGTTAATCAGTTCAAATCAATATCATTACCGTACTCAGTTTGATATTTTGTTTTCGGAATGAATCACTGAGACGGCTGGGTTTCGCTTTCGAGCTGGCTGATCTTTGAGGTAGTGATTGGATATAAATCTGCGAGAGTCTTTGTCGTTTTCGGTTGGTTTTGTCGATTTCGAATTTGGGTGACCATTTTCTGACCTTGATTTGAGGTATTTTAGCTTTCGTTGTTTTTTGTTTAGGCCGAGGATGAGACAGCATATAAAGATATTATGTGATATTATACTAATCAGTAGTTATAAGTTTGAATTGATAGATTTGTTGATGGGGGTTTCGTTTTCCTGTCCATCGTTTTCCTAGTTGCTTTTTACTTATAGGACGATTCTTTGGAATTGGTTTGTTATTGGCGATTTGCTTTAACTGTTCTTGAATTGTCTTGATGACAATTTCTAGGGGCTTTCTTTATCTTCTTGGTTCTCATTTTTATATTTGGCTATTTCTTCCATTACTTATTCGTAGGTTTGTCCATTATTTGGGTTTTCTTCGTTTTCGTTTTAATCTCAATCCTTGTCTCTTTCATGGGGCATGTAATACATTGTAGTTTTTATTTTGTTGACATCCTTTCATTATCAGGTTGATACAATTTGTTGAACTTGGCACACGGTACTGTCTTCTTCCTGAAGGGTTGGGTTCTCGCATTTTTTAATGGGTTTTCAGTATTACACTAAAAAAAAAAATCTTTCTCATTATCGATCATTATCATTTGTGATCCATAACGTTGGGTTCCAATGGTTTCATTTTCTGAATTTATATTCAATCAATTTTTACGTCTATTTACATTTTATTCAACTTAATACAGTGGAGTTTAGCCCTTTTACTCTTTCTCTCTTTTCTTGGGGTTGAGTGTCTCTCGCACTCTTCTTTATTTTTTTCTGAAAATCTCATTATCCAGGGACTTGGGCTATTATTAATCGCTCGGTTAGTTTTTGGGAGTTCTTTTAATCGTTTCTTTACCCTTTGATTGTTCTTGTTGATTATGAATTTTCATTTGAGATTTCTTTTTTTGTTTGTTTTTCTCTTGAGTTGACGTTTATAATTAGACCGCGCTTATGGTTGTTTGTTTTATCCAGCTTTCGCCTCGTTCTTGAAGCTGATCTGTTAATGTTTTAATTTTCTCTTGCGGGCTTGTTGATGCTCTTATTCTTGCTCTTACAACGTGGTCTTCTACGTTGGTATTACGTATCTCTGTTTCGGCTTTTTTCTGCTGTCTCGCATTCGTTCTGCTTCGGATTTTCCAATTAGTCTTCCAGGATTACGCGGGTTTTATTCAGCTAATCTCGTTTCAATTGTTTCGTTTCTCTCTTTTGATTTCCTATTTTCTCCCATGCTGGATGTTAGTTTTTCGCTTTATCGTATTGGCTAATGGTTTAGATTGTATTAAATTTGTTGATTTATCCGGGCGATTTCTTGATTCTTGTCCTCCACTATGTTCTTGCACTCTTTCTTTTCGGCTCTCCACTTTTTTACTATCAATACTCAGTGGGTTGCATCTATTGGTTCTACTAATTGAATTGGGCTTGTACGTTATTCTTCCGTCTTTAGATCTCGGATTCTTATTCATTTGGATTCATACCTAAGTATACCATCGATTAACAATTTTATGTTTTATCATTTATTATTTTCACTATTTTTTACACTTTTTTACAATTTTCTTATTTGCTTATATTGTCGTATTCGTCCGTTTTCCCCGATCCTTCGTCGGGTTCGGCGGGTACTTGTGCTGGAATTTCAGTTGGGTATAACGGCTATAAGCAGGATTGGTGGGTCGGTTTTGCAAGGTATTTATCTCTTCCGTAGAGTATTTGATATTGTAATCTCTTTGATCTAAGAGTAGCAAATATTCCGTAATTTTCCGTTAGTTTCTTCACTTGCGTTTCCAATCGATGCGTATTTTCTAAGCTTTAACTTCATCTCTTTCTCAGATTTTGTTCATTTTCTATATCTTTGGCTTTATTCGTTTTGATCTTGTTTCCACTTGTTCCTTCAACTGCTCATTAACTTCATGTTTATGTCTCAATGGATTTTTGAACTATAACTTCCTCGGTGTCCATTCACTCCTGTTGGTGAGTTTCTTGTTATTTTCTTCGTTTAATTGTTGGATTTGTCGTCTTTTCAGCGTTTGTTCGTGTAGGGTTATCGTTATCTTTTGATTTAGCTGATCCAATCCATTTTCTGAGTCCTTGTCGGTTTCCTGAGCTTCTTTATTTGTATTTTATGTCTGGCTCTCTCATGATATTCCATTGTTTGGTTTCCTCGTTCAATTCCTCGATTGTTTCTTTTCTGCGCTTCGATGTTTCCCAAGCTCCCAATCTTCCATACATATTCTTCTTGGGTAACAGTCTTATCTCTTTCTTGGCTTCTTAGGTACTGGTTCTTTTCCATCTTCTGCTTCTGATTTGATCCCTTCTTTGTCTTCCGTTTTATTTGTTGTATTTTGGTTCTCTGTTTAAGGGTCTGTTCTTGTTCTATTAGCATTCTCCTTCATTCTCGTTGTTGCATTCTATTCGTGATCTTGTTTGTATTGTTCCATTTGCCATTGCGTTCTCTGATTTTTCGACCAATCTACTACTTGTCTTTCCACTTTCTCGCTTCCGCCATGTTTGGGATCACTATTCTTTTTCCTGTCTTCGTCTCTGGGCTCCTCTAATTTTCTTTTGATGTTTTGGCCCCTTGATTTCTCAGCTTTGTTGTTTCCTTTTTCGCATTCTCCCATTTAGCTTTGTAAGCTCTTACTCTATCTTCCCTTCGGCTATTTGCTGGAATGTGTGTCTAATTCTGTCGCTTCCAACATACTCCTTGAGTTTTCTCTATCCTCTGTCCATTTTGCTTTCCATGGAGTGCTTGTCGTTTGCCATTCTTTGGCTTTCAATGGGTTCTCTTTTATTCTCTATTCGATATGGGTGCTCATTTGCCCAATTTCCTGCCTGCTTTTTGTATGATCTTTATCGTTCTCATCCCTTCTTCTCGTATCTCGGCTTCTTTGTCTTTTATCACTTCCGCAAATCTTTCGATTTCGCTTTTGCTGATCCTGCTTCTCCTTGCTTCTAACATTTCTGATCTCTTTCATTTGGTTTATAATTTCTGGTTTGGTGCTGCCTAGATTCTCATCATTTCCTCTTCCGCCTTGGTATGGTTCATTATTTTCCTCAGAATTCGTGTCTGTTGTTCAATCTTCTCTTATCACTTTTCTCTTTAACGTATCTCTCAGTATTTTCCTCTACTGATGCTAGTATTTCTTTTATTCTCATCGAACCGTGTTGCCACCTCTTAATCTCTTTTAGGTTGTTCGATTGGTTTCGATTTTGACTCGTGTCTCTGTTTAGTTTTTCTCTATCTTTGGCTTATCGTCTCGTTTTGGTTCATTGTAATTCTGAATATAATAATGATATTTTCTCTTTCACACCATCTCAAAATTTTATCATAATTTAACATCATCTCGTATTTTTTTGTGATTTTTTGAGTTTTATATAAATTTTGTGTGTTTTACATTTATCTTTATTTTACTTTTTACACATACTTCCCTTTTTATCTTAATTGATCAGGCGAAACTGAATCTTCTGATTCCGCCCGTTGATCGGCTTTCTACATTTTACTGGACATATATCACTTTTAGCTCACATGCTTCACATGTGACCATATGTTCCACAAGGCGTATAAATTATTTCCAACCTGTTTCTGCCAACATGTCACACATTATACTTGCTCCAAATGGTTCTTTTATCATTGATCCGTCTTCGATTTCTCTTTTGGTATTCTTCGTTGATATCGCTTGATTGCTCGGTTACTGCTTGTGTTAGATCATACCACTCTAAATTATTAGCCTAATCTTTCTGATTTTTTCTCATCTTTGGGTATCCACTCCTGATAATAGCATTATGGTTTCTCGTTTTTGGTCGATCTAATATATCTTCCACTTGCGGTTTGTAATTATATTTCGATAATTCTATTGACTGCTTTTTCTTGTCTTATACAAGATTTTTCCTTTATGTTTTAGCTTATTGACTTCTGATCTGGTACTGGTTTGGTTGATTTTTGCATTCCTTCGCACATTATTCCTTCTTGCTGTTTGACAATACTTGGACTCGCAAATTCCGCTGCTCTTGGATTTCCTTTGAGAGTTTTGGATTCTCTCTTCGAATGTTCTATTTGTCTCTTTTCCAGATTAAATTTCTGCTGGATTTCGAACTCTTTTATTATCGTTATCTTTTTCTCCTTCCCTTTTCATCTTTGTCAACTCTAATTGTGTCGAAGTCCTTCTGATTGTTCATCGCTTGGTTTCTTTACATCAATATTTAATTCTAAAATGGCAGGTTGAAAATTTCCTCAGTGTTTCTCGTTTAGCTTTTCTCTCCTTTTTCCCATTTGCCGAGTTTTCCCTTACAATAGATGCATGTTTACTTTCGTGTTGGTAGTTCTGTGTTCCGTAAAAAGATCCTTGTGCGGCAATTTCTTGACTTTGTCGTTCGGTAACACTTATTATCTTTAAAAAGTTTAGTATCTCTGTTCCTCTTTTCTCAGTTCCTTCGTTTCTCACTACTCATTTGTGAGATCTATATCGCTTTTATGATTTGCGTTGGCCGTCTTGGTTATTCGTCTTTAGTCTTTATAGTATATAATTGCTGCTCTGCAAGTGTTTTAACTTTCTCTTCCTCCTCTGTTTTTTCCATAGTTCGTCCATTCGATCTGTCCTTCTCTCATCTGTACTGTTATCTCTTCGCTGATTCGCTGCCATCTAATATCGTCTATTATTTTGAATTTTTGTTTTTCTGATTTTTCTGATTATTTGTATTTTATGTTTTTATTTGGTTTTTATTATTATTTATTTACATTTATTACTTTCTTTTTCTTTTATACAACGTCTTGTCTGGCTTTCTCCACTTCTAACTTTTAATATACAGTTATCTTCTCCAGAATCCTTCTCCTCTTATCGTTAGTTGTGGATAGAAACGTGGTGTTCCAATTAGCTGTATTCCAGTCGGTTGTTGGTCCTCCATTGTGGTTTCATTTCCTGTTCTTGATTGGATTGCCGGTAATCTTCGTTACCCTTCTTGTTAATATCATGTTTTGGTTTAAAAAAAGGCCATGCTATTTAGCTCATCGTAATCTCCTTTCCCACTTGATGAAGACACTTGATGTGGGGCCTGTTGCATTCCATTCTCCATTTGGACTATAGTCTTAATGCCCAATTTGTATCCTTTTTCCAAACTGTTATATTGGTGGGCTTCCAAGTTCTCTGTGTTCCGTCTTTGCTCTTCTGAAGCTTTTCTGCGAATTCGGTTATTTTACATTAATTTGGTGCTGTTAGATGTCTTCGGTTATAGAACTGTTGGTTTCTAGTCTTTTATTGCTGTTGGTCATCTGTTTGCATTTTCTTTTCCATTTCGCCCTTTTCTTGAGTGTGTTACCTTGGCTTCTCTCGAAATTCTTTCTGGACTCCAATATTTTCTCTTAATTATTGCCTTTTTGTGATCATTTTCCGTGTCGTAGGCTTTTTACTTCCCATGCACATTCCTATTCGGTTTTCATCATGATTTCGGTGTCGATACTATTTTCATATATGCTTTTGGCATCTCCCGATAATTGGTAGTTTGGCGCTTGACCAATTAATAACTCAACGGGCACATTGATTGGGCATTTGCCTATACATTCCGTTTCCAATGTTCTTTCAATTTGACCTTCTCTTTTTCTAGTTCGCAGTTATTTTCGCATATCCCTTCGATATAGATCACATATTTGTTCCTCTTTTGGATTCCGGTGTTCCATCTCTATTTTTATCCATTCGTCGATGACTCCACAGAATTCGCATTTTTCCTCTCCTTGATGCACACTTTGTGATTGTTCTTTATAGTCTTTCGTTATGATGGTTTTGACATTTTTCGCATAAATCTCGTATATTCGCATTCGTTTGCCGTGACTTTCGGTTCCTTCATCAGTCCTTTCCATTCACATCTTTTACTTTGGGATTGAGACTAATAGATTGTTGATTTCTTGTTGGTGGCTTGTATGCCATTGTTGTTAGGATCTTCATCTCTTCGATCGTTTTCGTCACATCCATGGGCATTTTTTGTTTTTGTTTCTATCACTTCTATCGTACAATCTGTACATATTCTGCATCCAATTTCGTCTGTCTCGCTCCAATCAATAGTTCTTTACATTTACAACATTTCAATCTTTCTTTTAATCCGATCCCCCACTGTAATCTTTTTCTTTCTTATTCGTCTCGTAGCTTCTGTGATTCTCGCTTCCTTCTTTTTCTCTCAAGTCGTCATGCATATCTTACAAAAATTTCAATTATATCGACGTTGCTTTACTTCTATCGTTTTATTTTTTACATATTTACATGGTACGCGTTTATTTACCTCTACTGTTGAAATCCGGTTCTGGGGTGAATTCTGGCATCGATGCTATTCCTTCCACCAACTTGCTGGATCTACGTTGCTGTTGGTTGTTTACGTGTCTTCTAATTTCGTTTCAGCTTGCCATCTAACTTGATCTGTTAATGTTCATTTTTCTCTGTAATTGTAGTATTGTTTCTGTTGCTGCTCTTCCAATCTATGCTTGCTTGTAAGCCCTCTGTTACGCTTTTCGGTTAATACTAGATGAGTATTGTCCACTGAGTTTTCGCATTGTTCGTTATTAATGTCATTAATTCACATTGTCGTCTCCACGTTGCCTCGATTCCTTGATTGGGCTATTTCCTGATTTAATTCTACAATTTCTATAGGTTATATTGGACAGCTTGTGGTGTTGTACTACTTCTACGAATAGGTTGGTATTCTCACTTGATTTTGTTGATTTGGTTTTTCGGATCCATCTGTAGTTATATACATCATTAATCATCGCATTTTCATTTCTGTTTGCTTTACTATTTCTGACACTTTTGTTTACATTATTTAAAAATATACTACTATTACACTACTATACACATATATTTTACACTAATATACAACGTCTCTTTTTCTCTTACACCATCGTCTCCGGGGGACTCATCGCCAATGCCTGTATCATCCCCATATTTCCTCATTCATTATTGGTATACTTCGATTTCGTTTTGACCATTGTTTGTGCTTCGATAATGGGCGGTTCTTTTAACCAGAGTCCGCTCGTACTAGAATTTCCTATTATTTCATATTCCTCAGTTCTTTCTGCATCGTATTGTCCTATTCGATTATCGGTAATTGAATTTTTCTACTGCTGGCATAATCTTTTCTATTTTGACTTCTTTTCGGCATATTGGTAGTTATTTACTATTGATTATTATTCAGCTTACTAGCTGCTTATACGCTGTTTGTTTCCAAATCATTCTTTATTATATAATTTCATTTTTGTTTAGGCCTGCGTAGTTGTATTTTCCCTTTGCCTTGGTTGTCTCCATTTCATTCCTTCTTTGTTGCACATTTTTGATGCTTTCTGGAGTTGTAAACGCTTCTGAATTGAAAGGTGGGCTATCGTCATGATCATTCTTTTTTTCCATGTTTCGTTTTCTTGGTTTTCCTTCAGATTGTTTTGTTATAGGTTGATCTGTCGCATTTGATTGAGTGTTTCCTTGTTATCGTTCTCCAATGCTCATGAGTTCCCCTTTTGGATTTTATTACTATTTCCGAGTTTTCTTTCGTCGGTATGCGGTACTTTCGATTTCGTTATATTTTTGCTCGTTTCACATTGGATTCTTTTGTTTACTGGTTCGTTTCTTAGGTTCGTATACACGATTTGTTGATGGGTTTTTATCACCTGATGTTTTCAATTACTATTTCCTCTTAATTTACCGCATTGATTCTATGTTTATTATTACTGGCTTTACTTTCTCTGATTCTGTCGTTGGTACGGTTCTCTTTCGTTTCTTTTTCTGGACGTTTGTCGTAATTGATTCTAGTAGTTTCTTGGTATGATTTCAGTAATCACTATTCCTCTCTGAACTTGTACTATGTACTTTCCACGCTTTTTTTTGTTGGAAACGGTATTTTGATGTTTGATATCATTCATTTGATTGACATTTGATTCTCTCATTTCAGTTCCGTTCTTTTTCGTTTCGATACCAGACTTTTGTAATTGGTTCCTTGCCCATATTTTCAACTATTATCTCTTCTCCACTCTTTGGGTTTGATTCCACTTTTTATTATTATTTCTTTTATTTTCTCGTGCTCGCGTTGATAAGGCTCTTTTGGTGTTGTTGAATTTTCAAATCCCAGAGTTTGGCTAATCTGCAAGGTTATTATTATTCATGTTGGCACATATTATATATTCCTCATTTCCTCTAGGGGCTATCCCATTCACATTTCTTTCCCGCTATTCATATTCATTTTCCAGCAATCGATAATTTTGTTTTGTATACGAATACTTGTTCAATCGTTTCTATTCCTCTGTTTATTATTCGCCAATTTGCCTATTCCGGTTTTTATTTGATTTTTACGTTTCTATCTTCTGTAGCATCTCTACATACACTTTGGTGGTTCTGACATGATGATGAGTTTTCGGATCTATTTCCATCCTTCCTGGTTTTCCTATTTGAATCGAATTTGACAACTTTATGCTTATTTCATTGTCAGTTGTAGCATATCTTTCACTTGAATTCCTTTATCGATTTATTGTTCGTATTCTGAACGATCTCATTTCTCGTTGATATTTTCGTCAGCTTCCGTTAACTTTGCAATGGACGTAATCAATTATCATTATTTTTTGTGCAGGGTGGTCGGTTTTGATTTTTTCTTTGTTTGTAGTTAACATTATCCTTTGTTTCGTTTTCCTCGTTATTGTGGTGCTCGTTTCTTGACGTTTCCTCGTTAGGTGATTCCTTTTTCTTGCTTGTTGTTCGGATTTGTTTCTTCTCTAGCATTTGATCGCCTGATCTTTGCTGTTGTCACTTCCTCCTTATCATTATTATTATCATCCATCGCGCCGGTTTCTTTTGAAATGTTCGTCCTCGACATTTATTAATTTCGATTTATTTCCTGGAATTACTTTTTATTCTTCTTTTTATCATTCCATCTCTTTTATCTCTTGTTTGCTCGCTTGAATCTTATTTGCTTTCGATGCCATCTATGTTATTATCATCAATACCTGTTCCTTTTGTCTCCGATTCGTATGCTTCTTTTTGGATGTTTGGTGAATTTCAGTCCTTCCCATTTCAACATTGCTTTTATCGTTTTTGGGAGAAATGGGTTTAGTTGAGTATATATTGTTTCTTTTAATAGAATGTTTCTGTTTTTACCATATAATTTACATTGTAAATCTTTTGGAGTGGTGACTCTTCGTAGGCCATTTTATCAGATTGGCTGCTGCTTCGTCTGTTTGGCTCGATAGTTCCCATTAATGATTGGAATTGTTGTTTTCCCATCATTTTCTTTTTCTTCACTGTCGCAAATTACTGGTTATAAATTTTTATTGCGCTTTGCCTGTCTTTGATTTAGTGCTAATGTAGTACTTATTTTCTTCCATTGTCTTTCTCTTGACGATGATCCGGTTTTAGTAGTTCTCTCAGAACTTTTTGTAGAAGCATCTGCTGCAACTGCGAACATTAGTTGGTGTTTGTCCCTCTTCGTTGTGGGTATATTTGAGCTGTGTCCGCATTTCTGCATTAATGAACTTATATCCATTATTGTTGAGTGTTTCTATGCTGTACCTGCAAATATGTAAAGGTTACGTTTCTTCTAATCTGCCATAGTGAATTATCATGGGTATACTTTCTTTGATCGATCCATTTTCTTGTGGGCTTCTAGCTACCTTTAGCATATCCATAGCGATTTTCCATGCTTTGTTTACTATTCTCATTCCATCCTTTCCCTTCGACCCATTCTGGCATGTTCTCTCTGTGGCTTTACTATTATATCCATCTTTATCTACATTGTCTTGGGTCGCGTTTAGAGTTATTTTGGATTCATCCGGTTTAGGTTCTACTACGTATTATTTGCTGTCGCTTTCTATTTTTCGACTCATCAGATATATCAGATTATATACTCAACTGTTGAGTTTTGATCTGCGTTTTGCATACCTCGATTCTCTGGTTCTTCTGGTTATTGTTCTAAGGTATCGCTTTACATTCTTTACGTTTACGTAAATAGGTCTTTGGTGAGTGATTGTTGACCAGTTTAACTCGGGCGTTTATTCTTTACATACTTATTATCTCGTATGGTCCTTTACCACATCTTTGCTAGTTTTCTGGCAACTCCTGGCATGGTTTCTTGGCGTTCGGCATTATTACCAGTCTCCAACCTGAAAGTTTTTATGCTCGCGTACATACTCGCTTTTTGTCAATGTAATTCTTTTAACTTTCTTGATTGAACTCTAATATTTCATACCTGCGTTTTTCCAGATCTCTTGCATCCGCGTCTTTGAATCCTTGTTACATAATCATCAATTCCATATACTGCGATATCGGTGGTTGATTTTCTAGGGTCTATTGGCATTGTTACATTCTCTGCCGTACATCAATTTAAATGGATCATTTTGTTGCTGAGGTTATTGACAATTCTATATGCCATAGCATAGGTTATATATCTTATCCAATCTTTTTTGTGGTCTGCTTACATAATTTCGACATCATTTTCTTTAATATGCCGTTGAATCGTTTCGGTGACATTGTTTGTGGATTTGTACGGTGATTTTCTCAATTTCCGCAATTCTGAAGTAGTTCGTTACTTCTTTCTATAATTTCGCTCATAAAGTTGTCCTTGGTCATTAGAATCTGTTGGGTGTTCCATATCTACAGCATATTTCTTCTACTAGGTTCTCGCTATTTTCTGGCTTTTTGATCTGGTATTGCGAATGCTTCCGGGATTGATAAAAATAGTCTGTCACTACTAATATATAGATATTCCATCGTTAGTTTCTGGGTAGTGGTCCTACTACATCCATTGCGATCATTGTCATTGGTTTCTGGTAATTGGCTTGGCTTTTAACGGTGCTTTCAATTTACTTCCTGTGCTTTTCCTTGGTTGCAATATTAGGCAATTCTTTATCCATCCTTTTCTCTTCTCCATATTTGGCCAATAATATTTTTGACGCAGGTCTTCTTCCGCTTTTTTGCTGACATGTTTGTCCTCCAAGTTTTTCCGTCGTGGTATTGCATCAATACTTCTTTTCGCCTACTCTTGTGTAACACATAAGTCGTTTCTCACCGTCCTTAATAATTAAACCATCCTTTTCTTATGTATATCGATGTCTGGTTTCTCCATATGCTCTCTCAGTTTTGCTGTTGTTGTCGAAGATTTCATATCGTTAGTTCCATAAATTCCGATTATTTCTTTTAATTCTTCGTCTTTCCTTCTGCTCATTTCTCATTTTGTGAAAACTATATCCTCTGCGATGATCATGCATATTCGTCTTACATCATGGTTCCATTTAGTTCCTCAAACACGAATCTTGACATACAGTCTGCGTTGGCGTTCGCTTTTCCTGATTTGAACTTTATATATGGCGAGTATTCTTGTAGCTGCATTGCCCATCTCATTAATCTGCTCGAGGCTTCTTTGTGTTGGCCTAGCCATACCAATGGTTGATGATCTGTAGTGATATATATCTCGTGACCCCATAATAAATATTTGAAGTGTTTAATAGCTTGAATTATTGCTAGTGCCTCTCTTTCAGTCACAGAGTAATTCTTTTCATGTTTCTTGAATGTTCGACTGTAATATCCAATAACTCGCTCTCTTTTCTCGTCATCCCATTGTCCTAGGACTGCTCCAGATGCATATCCACTTGCGTCTGTCGCTAATAAAAACGGTTTCTTAAAATCTGGGTGTACGAGTATTGGTGCTGATATCAGTTTATCTCTGAGTGTTTCAAATGCTGTTTGTTGTTCCTCTTCCCATATAAACGGGGTATCTTTTTTGGTTAATTCTTGTATTGGTTTCGCAATAGTTGCATAATTCTTGATGAACTTTCGATAGTACCCACATAGGCCTAAAAATTCTTGCACTTGCGTGACTGTTTTGGGTACTGGGCAATTCTTTATCTTTTCGATGTTTCTTGGATCTGGTTCTTTGCCTTTTGCTGACACAATATGTCCTAAGAAGGTAACTTTTTCCTTTGCCCAATCGCATTTGGAGGGTTTCAATTTTAACTTCCATTGCCTCAATCGAACGAATACATTACGGATATCTTTTAAATGTTGCTCGAAAGTGCTAGAATAAATTAATAAATCATCAATATATACCATACATTGTTTAATGCCATGAGTTACGAAGTTCATACATCTCTGGAATGAGGCTGGTGCGTTGGTTAGTCCGAAAGGCATTTTTCTTGAATTGGTATAGATCTTTTCCGATTGTAAAGGCAGTTTTCTCTCTGTCCTCCTCTTTGACCTTTATCTGCCAATAACCGCTTTTTAAATCTAACGATGTAAAATAAGCTGCTCCGTGTAATGTTTGTAACATTTCATTTATGTCTGGTAACGGATATGTATCCCGTTTTGTTACTGCGTTGAGTCGTCGATAATCTATACAGAACCGTTGCGTTCCGTCTTTTTTCTTTACCATGACTACTGGAAATTGCCATGGCGAACAGCTTGGTTCGATCACTCCTGCGTCCAACATCTTTTGAACTTCTTTTTCTGCTTCTGATTTTTGAGCTTCTGCCAATCGATATGGCCGTAGTGTTATTGGGGTATCATCTGTTAATGGTATCGTATGTTGCGTTACATCGCTTGTACCGAGATCTAAGTCAGATGCTGCAAATATATCTTTAAATTCCATTAGCAGTTTTTGTAGTTGTTCTTTCTCGTTTTCGTTTAGTAGCTGACTGTCGATTGTCCATAATTCTTCCTCATTTCCTTCAGTTTTTGTTGTTGGAAGTTCGATGTCCATCATTGGTGTTAGTTTTCCTAATCTTTCGTTTTCGTAAATGACTTTATCTTCCTCATCGAAATTTGTAATGTTGATTGGTATTTCACTGTTATCGTTTACGTACACTATTTCTCTGGCTAATGGCAGTTCTCTCTTTTTCTCAAATTTGTGATTAGGTTCGAAAATCATTTCTCCTCTGGTTTCTTCATTCACTTTTACATAGCAAATCATCTGTGTGCGCCCTGGCACTACTATTTTCTCTGAGCATCTCACTTCTGATTTCAGCATACATATTCGTCCAGTTTTATCTCTCAGCTCCATCGATCCTAGGTCTATTATTATCTCCTTTAACAATTCTGGCATGAGATCCGTTCCAATTATACAATCTGCACTCAATCTCCTGATAACCGCTAGATACGTATTGATTTTCACGTTTTTATATTCGATTATTGACCAGATTTTTCCGATGACTGTGACTGATTCTTTGCTGCAGGTTATTACGTCCATGTTAGCTTCTTCTATACATGGCCATAATCTTCCGGGTATTTTATCCATTTTTATTGCTGAAATGTTTGCTCCGGTATCGATCATTGCTTTTATTTCTACTCCATTTATCTCTATGGGTACCGTTAATGTTGGTCCAGCTAATGTTTGTAACATAGCTATGGTTCGAGTTTCTGGATCCTGATCCACACTTCTCGATCTTTGGCTGGTTCTTGGTACTAAGTCTGCCCAATTTGGTTCGTATGGTACTGGATAAATATTTCGTAATGTTGTTGGTCTTGGTATCGGTACATTTCGTTCTACTGATTTTGTTGTTTTCTTTAGACATTCATATACTGGCGGTGGATGATTGAAATGTCCACTATGTCTTGTCTTTCGATTTTCCCATTGTTTGAGTTGCTCTTGAGTTAGCATCTGTGTTCCTCCTTGATTTTTCGTCGTTATCGCTGCTACTATCATCTTTGAAGTTTATCCATCGTTTCCAGTTACTCGTTTTCTGCCGTTTCATTCGGGTTTTCTCGGCTTCTAATCTCATTATCGCTTTAAATTTTCGTCCGACTTCTTCATCGGTACCATTCATTTTTGTTAGAATGCCTACTAATCTCTTTATCTTGTGGATATCTTTTGAGTGTCCATGTAACACCATTGTTTTCGCTAAAAACGGTAAAAATCCAATTGCCATTTTCCAGTTGATTTTTCTCTCTCTTTTGTAAATATCGAAACATGCTAACATTTGTGTTAAGATTACTCTAACGATTTGAATGATAAGTATTATTCCTAAAATTCCTGCCATCATTTGTCCGAAGATTAAGAATCTTCCCCACATGGCTTTCATCATATTTGCTGTTGCATGTTGAAAATGGTCTGGTGATAATAACAATTCGTAGTTGGGTTTCTCTCCATAGTTGTTACCTCCCGTTATCGTTACAATATTAGATAGTATTGCTTGCCTCTGTGCTGGAAATAATAAATGTTCTCTGGCTCGTTCCAGATCTTTTGTTTGGTATATCCCACTCTGTGATATATCTACTGGTTTGAATTCTGCTTCGCTAGCCAATTCTGTAAGTCCAAATATTTTTGGTGGTGCTACAATTACTCGAGTTGGGAATTGTAACCAACTTCCATCTCTTATTTCGAATAATGGTCCATATACGTTACTGCAACTAAACATATTAGGTACGAATTTTTCTGGATTTATCATCCTTGTTACTGGTTGAGCAAATCTGATTTTTCCTTTATGCATTATTTCTAATTCATTTATGCATTTATCTCTTGGAATTGTTGAATTCTCTGGTAATTTTGCGATTGTCTTTTCACATTTGTATGTATACATAACTTCTCCAACGATTCTCCCAAAATATCCCTCTTGGAGTGGTAACAGTGGAATTGCATTATCTGGATTTGTGATTGCCATTGCCAATTTTGTTTTTAATATTTCTCTGTTCAAGATACAGTCATTTTTAACTAGATCGTAATATATTTTCTCTGTTGACGCCAGTCCTTTGTGATATAGGAAATCCATCTTGTTATTTATATAGAGATATAGTTTCACATCTTTGGGGTCTATTTGCGCTTTTGCGTTCGGTATTGCTGTTCGCGATAAGAATATTCCTTTATAATTTGTACTAGCTACCATTTCGTCACATTTACTCACCATTCGTCCTTTTATGAATCTCATTCCGATAGTGGTATCGGTTGATATTACTACTGTTGGCGTGACCTCTGATCCGATAGTCGTGGTGATTGTGGGTTTTCCGATTCTTCCGGTTCTCCGGATTTCGTCTAATGCGCTTTTTTGCGTGTTGGTTTCTGTTTCGCTGTGCACTCGTCCTTGCACTTCATCAAATATTGCGCTTTTCAATAAGGTGAGTCTGCAAGTTCTGGTATCGGCGTGATATACGATCGTTGACATTCCCGTATTGCATGATCTATCTGTTGCTAGACATTGAGGGTACTTTTTCATTGCTTGTGTATCTGGATCAAAATATCCTTGATATTTCTCCAACTTTACTTGATAGCTTTCAATCACTACTACTCCCCTTGACTAGTTGATTCAATAAGGTGTACTCTCCTCCTTGGCATGTTCCGTCTCCAGCCGTTATTCTCCCCGCCGCGTATACTCGGGTAGTTTTTATCTTTCCTTCTTCGGCTGCTACATTCACTCGTCCGGCTATTGAGATGCGTCCTGTCGTGAATCCTTCTTCACATTCGTTCCGCGTTACTGATACTACTGTTGTTTCCGTTCCCGCTTCTATAATTGTTGAGTGTGAATGATGTCCGCAATGAAATGCCACAATTTTCCGCGTTACTGAACATTCTTTGATTTCTGTTTTTATGAAATCTACTTCTTGATATACGTTATATGATACTGCTGTTGCTGTTGTCTGTAATTTTCCGGGGTTTGCTGCTTTGCACTCTTCCGTTTCTTTTAGTGAATATTTATCGCCAATCTTTATATTATCACAATCGTATACTACAAACGGTTCTACTCCTTTTACGCACATCATCCATATGAGTATTGTAGTGATTATTGCATTCATTCCTTTTCTGGCTGTTTTTGAATCACTTGCATTAATCGTTGTTTCGAATTCCGTTAATAACTCTTTCAACTTTGTCTGCATTATCTCAGTTTGATCGTCTTTACTTACCATATTTATAAAGCTTGCCATCCACCTTGGGTCAGGATGAATGGTTCAATTACTTTCCTGATAATATCCGTTATTGCGAATTCGTATCCGTTTGGGGTTGTATCTTGGAGTTCGCTTTCTGTATATCACTATCGTATTATACATTAGATAAGCCATTCCTACCAAATATCTATTTGGGTCGTCTGATCGTTTTGTTAGGTGATTTATTATCAATAGCAATTCCTCTGGATCTTTAGTTGTGGTTCGTACTTTATTATCCATTATTTTATTTATTATTGGCTTTATTGCTGCCCAAAGCTGTTTCGCTTCTGCTCCGATATTATTAAGTTGTAAATTTCTCTTTATTTCTGGATTTGCTAATCCCAGCATATCAGTTATCAATCTGTTGATCCATTTTGCTCCTTGTTCTTGGCCTTTTAATTTTCCTTGTAACTGCTTTGTTACTTGGCTGAGCTTGTTTAATTTCGTTGTCAATTGGTCCATCTGCATTTGTTCTTTAGTCTTCCTTTCTGGAGCTGGTTTATCAATTTTTGGTCGTCCTCTGGATTTCTTTTCCATTGCCGTACCTGTTTCTTTTCGTTTGGGTGGTTCGTCTGCTGTTTCCTTGGATGTTGTAGCTCCTCGTTCATTTATCCAGTTATCCCATTCGTCTCCTGTCGAGCTTCGGCGTCTCCTTTCTTTCTTTTTTATTTTCCTCTTCGGTATCTGGCTCTATAATTTCGACTGGTTGTCTTTGACCACATACTAGCTCGTCTGGTTCGTCTGTTATTAGATCGTCTTCGTTTTCTGTCATGAACAAATCTCTTGATTCCGGTATTCTCCGGGTTGTTTCCCTCGTCTACGATATCATTTAGATCATTTAATATCTCTTCATCTCCTGTTGTAATGACGATTACTTCATCCGCTGCAGGTGGAACTTCTGGCGTATTTAGACTTTCCTGTCGCCCTATTGGCGTTTTCGTTTTGATTTCTCTTTTATTGAGTTCTCTACCCGCGATCTTTGCTACTGTTAATATATTTATCAATCCCAATTGCATTTGCGTAACTCCAATTTCGAGATCGTCATCCAATGATCGTCCTTCGTATTGTAAATGAAATGGCGGTTCATACGGTATTCTCTTTTTCACTTCACTTACCTTGGCGGTGATATAAAATTCTCTTTCAATTGGTTCGAAATCTGGCGTCATAATTTTTAAACTATACTTTTCTATCGTTTCGGCTGCCCATTCGGTGTGTTTCCATTTTCGGATAATTTCTCGGAATTGCTCTGGGTACCACGCGTACATTCTCCGATATTCCTCTATTTCCTTTACGATATTTCGCAGATTCTCCACTCTACTACACGAATCGATTATCCATTTTGCTAAATCTGTTACAGTTCGTCTTTGATTCTTGGCTCCGGTTCTCAATATCGCTGCTAACTCTCTACACTTTTGCGTTTCTGTTAATCGCGTTAATCCCCTCCTCCACAGGATCGTCTATATCTGTGGGCAAATATTTTATTCCTGGAATTCGTTTTTCGAGTACGCTAATTCGTGGTCTCGCTTGTTCTTGCTGGATTCGCAATTTCATTTCCCGTTCCGTTTCTACTTCGATCGTGATGTATATC
This sequence comes from Schmidtea mediterranea, assembly GCA_022537955.1. Classification (NCBI taxonomy): domain Eukaryota; kingdom Metazoa; phylum Platyhelminthes; order Tricladida; family Dugesiidae; genus Schmidtea; species Schmidtea mediterranea. The sequence goes on from CM039680.1 coordinate 93,823,681, forward strand.
GTATCATCTTTTACAAATTGAGGTGTTACATATTTTTTCAACAGAAATTGTGGTACTCCTCCTGCAACATTTTCAGTGGATTTTGGCTTCTGGCTTATCATAGATCTTGGGTCTACTCCCAGTTTTTCGCTGTGTCGCCCTTCCCATTTTCCGGGTTTAGCGATTGAAATTGTGACTTTTCGATTAAATGGCCATTCTAACTTGCCGTCATATCTGCCTCTTGCTAATAGAAAATACACTGATAGATATTTTCCTTTACCAACCCCGTCTCCGTTTGGGTACACTCTCAGTTTCATCCGGTATCCTCCGATCTCTGTATAGAATTGATGGCTTGTAATACCGATGATTTTCTCTTCCTCAGCCGATTTTACTTTTTCAGCCCATCCACCTATTTTCCATGTGTATGGGGCTAATCGAGCTCTATCGTTTATTTCCTCGTCTTCTTCTGGTTGCCATTCCATTTCATTTATCATTTCCTCTGGTAGATTTTCGTATGGTTCGTCTTCATATAGTTCCAAGGTTGTTTCATTAGCTGCATCTTCTGGCGCTTCTCCTGGTATGTATTTTCTCCATTTTGGTTCAGTTCTCTCCATTTTCCATTTCCACTCTTTTGTCTTTTCATCATACACCTTTTTCCATGGTGTTGATCGACATCTCGAATCGTCTATCGGTTGTAATTTTGTGCTTAATTTCGCATCTTGTCTCCATAACTGGTAGATGGTTAATATTTGGTCCATTTTTCTTTTCATTTCCTCTTGAAATTCTTGGATCTGTTGTTCCTTTTTTGTTGTATTTTTTCTCTCTGGTTCATCCATGGCTATGATATTAATAGCTTGTCCGTCTTCCCATATACCTAATTCGTATATCGGGGTTCTTTCTCGTGGACTTATTTGCCGTTTGTGATACATTATGGCCACGTCTTCTACCCATACCGTCATCACTACTTTCGATTATTGGTTGGATGATTTCTCTGTTTATTCGTCGGTATAATTCGTGCATTTGACAATCGGGATCTACCGATATTTCTTTTATTTCATCATTTGGTAGCTTTATTTTTATCTTTATTGGTTCATCTCCCCTCATATCTCTTTGGTGCTCTCCATATTTGGCTATCAACTCATCTGTTCTCTCATTATCGAATCTCATTATGTCTGTATCTCGTACGGCTTCTACAAATATTTTCATGGAAATCGGTCTCGTTAACGATAATCGGTTAATATATTTTCTGGCTTGATCTATTGCTTGTTCTGTCATTTTTATCTGGTTTTGTCTCATTATCTTTTGTCTCTCTTTTTCCAATCCAGGTTTTATTTCTTTGTTGTACAATATTTGAATTTTCTGCCATATTTCTGCTGTCGTTTCCTCGGTTTCATTTTTGTTTAATGTTACCACGTTTATTCCTTTTGGCCATATTAGAGCATCTGCTAGGTGTATATCTCGCTTTATTTTCCTTCCTTGATAATATAAAGGTTTATTTTTATAACTGGGTCCTAGCTTTTTCACTACCCAATCATACAACTCGTTTGTGCTCTCGCCTCTTGTGGCTATTATCTGTCTTGGTATCTCTGGAAAATCAATAATTACCTGATACTCTTCTCTATCATATTCTTTCAAATTCTCTTGGTACTTTTTTATCATATCTTTCCATGATGTCGTAAATGTACCGTTATCTTGTTGATATCCTTTTGCGATTAGTTTCATTATTCTGCTGTATGCGGTTGTATCTCTGAGGTTTAAGAACATTTGGTTTCGATCTACTTCTTCTACAATTTCATTAATTTCTTTTAATATCTCGGTTTCATCTTCTCTTGGCACGTTCGTCTCCATTTCCTCTAATTCAGATTTTGGTTCGTCTTTATACGGTTTGTTTTCCTCACATGATTGAAATATTTCTCCGCCCAGACTGCTTATTTCACTTTCATCTTCATCTGTTTGATCGTCTGGTATTCGTCTCATCATATTAATATGCGGTTGTTTTTCCTCTTTCATTATCTTTGTTGGTCCTTTTGTTTGGAACCATATCTCTTTTATTCTGTTCTCGATTTGAGCTTCACTCCACGTGGGCTTTTCTTTTCTGATTCTTGTTTCTATTTTTTGTAGCAATATCCTCTGGATTCGATTTTTTGTTATTATTGGTTCTGATATCTCTTTTTCTTTCGACATTGATGCTTCTTGCTCATCCTTTTGCAGTTTTAATTCTGGCTCTTTCATTTCCTGTGATAGCACTTTCTTTGCCATCACTTCTATTTTTTGATCTAGTGCTTGTTCTTGTTCTAAATGTTTCAACGCTCCGTCTATTTTTAATATTAGTGCCTTCTTTCTTAGTTCTGCTTTCTCTTGTTTTAGGATTGCTTCTTTTTCTTTTAATTGATCCTCCTCTTGTTCTAAAGCTTCCTCTTGCCTTATTTTCTCGAGTGTACTCTCTATTGTTTGCGTCATAATTTCATTTTCGAGTTCATCTATCTTGTACATTAGTGTTTCCTCGTTTTGCTCTTCCGTTATCATCATCTCTGCTCGGTTACTCTCTTGAGTTTCTGGTTCGTCTGATTTCTCAGTTGTCATTTCTTTTAATTGTCGACGTCTCTGTTTTTCCTCCTCAGCAAATTCTTTGATGGCCTCTATTTTCTCCATCGTGTTTAATTCGACTGTTTTCTCGTTATCGGTTATCATATTTCCTCCCCCTTCGTTCTCAACACACTGCTCCGCAGTGTGAATTTCATCTGGATTTTCCATCCTCATCATATTAATTCTTTTCGGGGTTTGTTTTCGATTTTCCCATCTTTGCTGGATTTCTTGAGCTTCCTCTATTTGAAGTCTTTGCCATTCAGCTTGTTGTTGCTCTTGATATTCTCTGGTTCGCAGCTCTTGAATCTCCTCATTGCTTCTCATTACATTGATTCGTTCTTGCTGTATATTGGCGGGTATCTGTTGCATCATCTCTTTTAATTCCATGGGCATTCGCTGTAATGTTTCCCGCAACATGTCTATTTCTTGTATCACGTTAATTTGTGGATTTCTTGTAGGATTATTATTTGGTCTTGGTTGATTTGACTCTCCTCTTATGTTGCATCGCCTTGCGATGTGCCCTTGTTGACCACAATTATAGCACGCTTTGCTGTTAAGTTGTTGACATATTCTCTCAGTATGCCCACATATCTGGCAGTTGTAATTCCGGAAACAATTTTCTGATCGATGTCCCATTTTTTGACATGTGGAGCATTGTTCGTTTGCGTTTGGCTTGTTCCTGAAATTATTATTATAGCTTACTTGGTTATTACCTCTATCTTCTGGATTTCTTGTTGTTGGTGGTTTGAACATCTGCTGTGCTCTTGGAATGAATTGATTCATAGCTGGGTTGATATTGTTGTTTTGATTGTTGGCGTTGACTGTGGTGTTGTTGGTTCTGTGGCCAAGACCGCCACTTGATATCCCAGTCCCAGATGGGCTTCACATCTATTGGCGATTGCTACTGCTTTATCTAACGTCTCTGGTGCCAAGCATCCAAGGTTGGCTCGTATGTCTTCCCTTTTGATTCCTCTTATGAAGACGTCTACCATTTTATCTTCGGGCAAATCTATTTCTCCGAAGGCTTCTTTACACAATTTCTTTAATTCACATGCGTATACTGCATTCGATTCATCTCGTCTTTGTTTTCGATGTAGGAAGTCTAATATCTTCCTATTTCCCTTTTTCTCTATTCCGAATATCTTTATTAAGAACTCTTTAATCTCTGTCCACGTTGTCAGTTTCGTTATATCTCTCGCTTCCTCTACGAATACATCTTGTGCGCTCCCTTTCAAATACAAGGGTAGTCGCTCTTTTACCTTTTGGTCTGTCCAGTGACAGATATTTTTATACACTTCAAATTCTTTTATGAATGTATCCAATTTGTTGAGACTACCGTCGAACGGTTCTCCTCTAAACTTTTCTCTGAATTCTCCTATCATCCCATTATTGTTATTCAGCATTGTATTTGCATCCGGAATTGGAGAGTTTATTGAAGTCGTCATGTTTGGATTTTTGTCCAGATCTTCTTCGTTTACTGATGCTATTGTTGCTAATTGGTTCTCGATATTACGTAGTTCGTTCTCTTCGCTGCTATTAAATTGAAAATCGGTCAATCCGCTATCTGTGCCGGTTCCTGTTGCTGCTGTAGTTGATGCTCTGGTGTTGACACTTCTGCTGTAATGAACTTTTTTCTTTTCTTCTGTTTTTAATAAACTTTTTTCTCTATTCTCTTGGCTTTTGCTTCTCGTGTGGTTGCTGATGTTATCAATGTTTACGGTTATTCGTCTGCTTGACTGGTTTTCTCGTTTCTCTTTTCTTGCTTTGGTTGCTTTTGAGATTCTGTTTGCTTGTCTGCTTGTCACTACTCTGGCGATTATTCCAAATTCTTTTCTGCTCGTTTATTCAAGTTTCTTTATTATCACTTGCTTTGTCGTTTGCTCTGAAATATTTTCTCTTTTGCTTTGCTTTGCACTTGACTTGGATTGCTTTGTTGGACTATTGATTCCTAAAAATAAATAACACTCCAATATTCTATACTCTATACCAATTTCTCCTTCATTTACCATACTATATACGTTATTATCCCTTGTTCGCATTTATCGTGGTGGTCCTCTACATCTGACTCACCCCCCTCATTTTAAGTCTATTTTTAATTATCTATACCTCGTAACAATTATCTATTAATCTCGTATCAATTATCTATATAGTCTTATCAGTTATCTATATAGTCGTATCAATTATCTATATCATAATATCAATAATATAAAATCATCATATTCATACTCTCAGTCAATCCATTAATTATTTTTCCTATGTCTCCCAAAAATTCATTTGCTTAATCCTCAATCGCTGGCGCTCTATGCCCTCTATAATTTCCGTTGGCTCTTCGGCCTTCGGTTCTAACTCGTTTACTGGTCATCTGTGACCTTAATATCTATTCATATTCATATTTCATCTCTACTCATATCATATCTTATCTGGCACTCTATGGCCTCTAATATCTAATCATAATTATCCGGCACTCTATGGCCTCTAATATCTAATCATAATTATCCGGCACTCTATGGCCTCTAATATCTAATCATAATTATATCTCGTCTTTACTGTTTAATCCAATCATATTCTATCGATTTCATCTTTACTCATTTTCATATTCATCTTATTCATATTATCTCTCATTGTTTCACCGGACTTGAGCTCATCAGTGACTTTTGGGTATGTTTGAGGCCTCACACTGACTCTCAAGCCATGGCGTCTTTTGGCCGCGCATTCTTCCGGTTACGCTTTACTCACCGCCATTCGGATATTTGGTACTCGGTGTGGGATCCGGGTTATTGTACCAAACTCCTCGCTGGGCAATAAAAAAAACATTCCCTCAGTACTCGGTGTGGGATCCGGGTTGTGTACCTCGAAGAATATAAAAGTATGGAAATGCCTAGACGTTCAATCAAGTTCCAAAAGCGGTTTACTTGATTTTCCCGAATAGTGAAAAGAAAAGGAAGCGATTAAATATAGGCGCGGAAAATTTCTAATCCCTGCCCGCCTCTGCAATCAGATTTCCCGGCTCAATTCGGCCGCCCTTATCTGACCTGTCAGATTTCCCGGCTCAATTCGGCCGCCCTTATCTGACCTTAGTAGGACATTTTGAGTATGAACCCTTTACCGGTTGGTTCACATCTCACCTACCGCTTGGCCCCCGATACTCGGTGTGGGATCCGGGTTATTGTATCGAGTTCCTCCCAGCAATAAAAAAAAATCGTTCGATACTCGGTGTGTGATCCGGGTTTTTGTATCGAACGGCTCAGCGCCATCAGTCCCTTGGCTGATAGCAACCTGAACACGACAGTCCGTAGCTGTCCTCTGGTGCCTCACCACCAGCTAGGGAAAAAGATCATCTCTAGGTACCTTTAATCAAAACTATTAATTCCGTTCCGTGTACACTCTTTCTCTCACCTCTCGGTCTATCTCTTCACTCCCCCCTTCAAAATTTGTGGTAATCGCATCAACAAGCTCCCCAAAAGAGGTGATCAATCTCTCGCCGGTTACTTGCTGACATACGCGACTTGGCCTACCAGTTCCTTTCTCAGTAGGGTTGATCAGGGTTTCCTTTGGGTGAGCGTACTATCATTTGATAGCTCAGGTTAACCATTTTTCCTCGTCCTATCTCCATATAGTATCGATAAATATAATATCAATAAAACAAAAAGAATTATACTCTAGGAAGTTGGTTGTCGAAATTTTTCCGTCCAATATTTGTGTCTCTGTGCATGTGTTTTAATTATTTCCCTAATTCGGCTTTCATGTTTTCGGTCTATTACCTTTATTTATCGTTGTCGGTTTATTATTTTATCTACGAACACTGCATATTTATTTTTACGTTATTTTACACAAATTCGTTTATTTCCCCATCTGATAATAATTCGAATAATGAACGATACACATTTATTTCATATCATTACAATTCATGGAAAATAAACAGTTAGTCTTTCCTTAATCTTTCGTTGACATAACATGCAGTGCGACTCTTGTGCGCATCCATAACAATAACTCAGGTGTCCGCAAGGTATCACCATTACTCGTGCTTCCTCTGTTTTGCACGCATAACATTCCAAATAAGCCTTGGTTTGCTCTCTCATTGTTGTTGTAATTTCGTCTTCGATATTTTTGACTTTTTCCATTAATTTGTGCCAGCTTTTTCCGAATTTGGTTATTTCCAATCTCATAGATAGAAATTCGTATATTCTTTCCGTTGTCACGTCTTTATCAATGTCAATCAATTTTATCAATATGCAATGTTCGTCAGAATATAGGTTGGAAATCGTTGATATATCCTCTTTAGCTCGTTTAATTAATTTTTGTTTATTAATTAGTTCCTCAAGATTGTTATTTTCGATGTTTAGAATCCCTTTTAGTTTCTCTATTATTTTTGTTGGTTCCATTTCTAAAATTATTAAATCTCTTTTAATTACCCATTAAGTTTATTTAAATACTAATTAACTAAATCGTATGTTATTCATTCAACTCTCAGTTTAGTATTTTGTTTTAATAAGTTGCTACTTTAATTACTATAATTCCCCGTTGTAATTTATTTTATTATTGTTCTATTGTTTTTCCCATTTGTCGTTATTTCCCTTACTTACCCCATTTCATTTTATCCCGCATTTTGCCCTTTTAATTATATGTTGTTTGCTTATGCGTCTTATCGTGTTGTTGGTATCTTACAAGGGTGTTGTGTCATCAAGTATTAATGGATGTTGCATGCTTTGGCGTTGATATCTATTTAACATGGTTTCATATCAGTTTGTTTGCTTGGGTTTTTGCAGTGGTCATTGGTTATCTCTTTATGTATTGTGTAGTCGGTTTGATGGTTTTTTAATTGTAGTCGGTTGGGTCGTTTTCCATTGTTATCACATCTCTCCGCGGTTCGGTAAAATGTCGTCTCGACATTTCTATTTGCAAAGATAGTTCTGTAACCTGTCCCTTCTCATTTGTTTGCACACGAAAATCATTCTAATCCCGGCTGAGCCCCCAAATTTGTACTTGGTGGGCTAGTCGTCTGTTATTTACTCTCTTGATTTGTAGTCAGGTTGTTCGTTTTTCATCGATCTTTACAATTTCTTATCAATCTTTACAATCGATCTTTACACTTTTAAGTTCCACATATTTCATCTCTCCGGGGTTCGGCAAAATGTCGTCCCGACATTTCTATTTAAAAAGATAGTTATGCTTTATGTCCCCTGTCGTTTGTTGTGTACGAAAATCTTCAATCCCGGCTGAGCCCCCAAATTTGTATGGTGGGTTACAGGGTTTCGACGTTGGTTTAAATTATTCCATGGTTGCCCCGTAACGCCATACAAAAAGATGCTAACTGCCACTTGGCACCCGTTGCTAGGCAACGTTGGTAATGTGTTCAAGTGGTGGACTGCCCGCAAAAATTGAGTATCATTAGCTAATACTATAGTTGCTCGGACAATCCTCGGGTTCACGAGCTGTCGTTAGAAGACCTGCGCTCGCTTTTAATTATTGGTCCCTTTGCGTCTAAATTCCTATCGTCTATCCAGCTGGTTCATCGGCGTCAGTTTGAGAAGACAAAATAATAGTGGTTTTATTTAATTCCTCACAATGTTATTATTATATTATTTTATTTAGAAGAACAAACATTACTAGTACAGAAATGCAATGAGAGATGTACAGAAAACAATAAATTAACAATAGTCTCTTTCTCTATGAAGTATATTGATTTGAGAGTCGAGCGGCTCGGCGCTTTGCTCGCTCCTTGCGACCCGGTCGTCGACTAGATGTTGAAGTAATTGTTGGAGTAGGGTTTTCGACAGGGGTCGGCATTGCGGATGGGGTCGGATTCGACTCACGGTACGCTAATTGAGCCGGGGCGAAAACTAGAGGGTAGGTTACCGCTGCCCCCTCTTGACTAGCTGACAGCGCTACCTCTAGTCCCCTGATTTGGGTCTTCAGACTTGTCACCAATTGTCTTTCTTCGGCCCACCCCTTCTGGGCCGCGGCTAGCTTTTGATATAACGGCTTGACTCTAGTGGGGTTTACCCACGTAGCCTTGAGTTGTTGCATTTCCCGGACCAGGTGTAAGAGTTGATCGTGGAGATCATTGTTTGCCTGTTGTGCTCGAGTTAACTCGTTTTGTAGTAACTTTATGGGATCCATTTCTAAAATAGTACGAATGAATTGGATGGCAACTAATGCAAATATGAATAGTTTCATTTAAACAATTTTTTAGAATGAAAGTTATGATAATAATAGAAGAGAAAAATAGTTTGTAATACTAATATTCAAATCATCACAACAAGAATTAATCGTCAGCGAGAAATCGCTTGATCCCTTCTTCTGGCGAGTAACCAGGGATCACGATTACCGGCCTTTTAAGATTTCTAACTGGCCTTGGTGAGGGTGGGTATCTACTGGCTAACCGTCCTGCCGTCAGATCATCTTGGACGTTGGCCAGGTGTGCTGTGGCCCTTGCCACATCTTCTTCGACTTGACGTTGGAGTTGGAGGAGGTCCTCCAGAAGTTCCTGGGCTTGAGTCAAGATATCCTGAGAAGGATTAGGCTCGTTGAACGGCTTCCGGAACTGCCGCATGAACTCTTCTGGGTTTATATCTTCCCGTTGGTCATCTTCCGGCATGGAAGGGTATCGTTCTTGATACACCCGGTTCCATGCCTGTCTCCATTGTTCTACTATATGGGCGGGTAATTCGAGCATAGCCTCGGTTGGTCCTGAATGAAAGAAGGAAAATTATTTTTACTCTGTACGTGCATAATGTTGCTTATCAATTTGACGGAACTGGGGTATCTTAACTTCAAAGTATCTTAACTCTCAGAACTTGGAGAGGGGTCGGTGGGACGATCATTCGTCTTTCTATCTCATTCGATTCTCAGTGATTCTCTAACATTAAAATGGATATTCGTTTGGACGTCTACTAGATGTCTTGACCTTGTATATGCCAATTAAGTGGGCGACCGGTTAAGTTATGCTTGTATAAACTTTAAATCACTTAAACCCTTAAACTAAAGAGTACTTCGACGATTAAATCCGAAATAATTAAGAAGAAGTAAGGTTAACGATTATTATTTACCAACAAAATTACATTAATCAAGATCACTAAACTAATTAGTGCTTGGACGATTAAATTCGAAAAAATTAAGAAGAAGTAATCTTAATAAAATTAAGAAGGAACAATTTTACTGACTATTATTTATGAACAAAATTAAATTCAAGAAAAAATTTAAGAGGAGATAATCTTAATGATTATTATTTACAAACCAAATTAAATTAATCAAGATCAGTATTAAGTTTTAGAACCGGATCTATAAGTGAAATACTTGTACGTTTGATCATAATGAATGTACTATGGATATCCGGATAGGCCGGAAACGTATGGCATTCGTGCTTTGGCTATTGTAGCGGATGTTTACGTTATTATGGAGGCTGATTTGTAAGCTAGTAAATTTTCTCAAATCAATAATTTACGTATCTATTTTAGGTACCTTGCAAATCATTTCATGGTCGACGTTCATTGTGACGAGTTGCAGTGGTTCGGGGATTTTGGACTAGTTACTTATCTGGTGCTATCGGGGCGAGGGATCTTTTCAGTAAAGATGATAATGTTTTATAAGTTGCGATTGGTCATCTGGTAATTTATGTTATTAATTACTTAATTTTCTCGCATATATTTTTTTTTTAAGGGAGTTTTCTTGATCGCTAATATGATGGATCGATTTATTTCAATTTTGATTCGGCTTCTATTGGAATTTTTTGTTGAACCATTTCGTTTATCTCTTGGATATCTTATGCATCATTTTGGATTTGGGTGAACGAGTAGTGGTAATTTTCTGATAATAAATTTTAAAAAATTTTTCGTTCTAATATATTTATAGTAACTTGTAGTTGAAGTAATAAGGGATTTTATCATAATTAATTCGAATCAGTTATTTCATCGTCAACATTAGTTGGGCGGGTTCAAATCCTAGTCGATAATATTTGATGTTTAGGTTGCCATAGTATTTATATTGTTTAATTAAATTTATATTATTATTAAAGAGAACTTGTCCATCAAATCGATTTAATTCAGTTTAATATTTATCCTAATTCCTGAGTGTTAATGGTTGACATTCTCCTTCAAAAATTTTCACTGATATTTAAATAACTTATCATGAGGTAATCACAAAAATTTCTCTCGATAACACTTTACCTTTAACTATAATCATTTGTTTTAATCTTCCTCAAGTTTTCATCGATCGTTGTTCCAACGTTGGTTAAATCAATGAGCTATCTCGGTTTCGTTTGATAATTAATTTAATAGAAGTTAATCAATGTTTACTTGAATTTTAATCCTTTTCTTACAATTACAATTACACATTTTTACTCAATAATTAATTCAAGTGATAAAATTTTCGCATTACTTTAATTTCTGCTTCTCATTGACTAAATCGTTACTTCAAATTTGATTAACAGCTACATTGGGTTGAATTAATAAAATACAGCTACATTAATCTGTTTGAAAGACAAGTTCAATTTAATTGTACTAATATTTTTCATCTAAGTTATTTCAAATTATTAATCAATATCAACGATTTGATTTGTTTTTCTTATTCCCCGTGCCATTCCCCATTAATAGATCTTAGGCGCATAATATGTTCATATTATATTTAATGAGTGCCCACTGGACTACTCGGTGTAGATGATTTTGAGCCATGTGTAGTATGAGTTAAGTCGAGTTTACAGAAACGAGGAACGAGGAAGCAATCAAATGACTTCTCCCTTATTCCTCCTTTCATCTATAAGGATAATATTGACGATCCAACTCTGCGTTCCGCACGCCGGGTCTTCACGGGCACAGATCATTGGCGATATTCCACGCGCTTACACGAATCTGAATTGTGTGTAGATTTTATTTACTTGCATTATGTTTCGGCTGTGGGCCGGAAAAATTTCGACATATTTTAATTAACAAATTATAGGTATATATGAAACAAATTATACATAATAAAGTTTATTAATTATAAGAAAAATATAACAAGTTACCCTTCCAATTCATAAAAATTTAGCATACATTCACATAATAAACCAAATGCCTCTCTTCCCACGCCGACGTCCGAGCAGAGCTCTACAGAGATGCAAGACACGGGGCGTGGAAAGAGGGTTCCAAAATCAATGATTCTCACCTAAAATTTCTAAAAAATTCAAAATAATGATCTCGAACAGATTTAAAATGTTTAAAAACGATTCAAATAGTTTGAAATATTTTTACACACGGTGTGTTTTTCAAAAATGGTTTTTAAGGTTTGAAAAATGGTTATTTTAATGTGAAAATGGATCAGTATATATACCTATTTGTGTGACGTGTGAAATTTGATGCAGTAAAACAAAATTCGACCTTGTTGTTTTCTAGCAAATTCTAATATTTATTTTTATTATTTTCCGATTTATTTTATAATTTTTTTATTTAGAATTTTATTTGAATTATTACTAATTCAAATTTTCCGATTTAAATCTTGCTTTAATGAACTTTAATTGATTTTTCCAATTTCGTCGAATTTGTCGTGTTTTCTTGTTATATTTGTGTAGGTATCGTGCGGATCTTGGTGCATTTTGTTATTATTTTAATTTATTTTTTTGTTTCTTATTTTATATTTAATTCTTTTATTTCTCAGATTTTATATGGTTTAATTGGTGTTTTGGGGTTTTATTTAAATTGCGTGTTGTGTTTGCGTGTGTGTTTCTGATCCATTTAAACATTTTGAAGGCCGTTTACGTTCTGGCCCAACACATAGTTTTAATTTTGACATACATAAACCGACCAATAGTGAATGGAATAATCGAAAAATACAGAATTGTAAATTTTCGAAATCAAAAATATAAAATCCATTGTTTACCATACTATTTCTGTATTAATAAAATAACCATATTTAAATTGCATAATTTATTTAATTTAAAATATTTAAAATTTGTTTAAATTTATTGTATAAATAATACGTAAATTTGAAAAGATTTTTTGATATTAATTATTTTTAGCTTGTTAGATATTTACATTTTAATTCTTTTGGAATATGAGTAAAGAAGATATAAATGTTTGCGGTGATTCTATTTATAAAGTGAAAGGTATCATTATAATCGGTGGACATGGGAAAGGTATAATTTATCACTGAATTTTAATTCAAAACATTTGAACTAGGTGGCCATTTCAGGCCTCTTTTATCACTTGAGCTGCCTCAACCACTGTTTCCTATAGCTGGATTTCCAATTCTTTATCATCACATCGAGACTTGTTGCAAAGTATTAATTTTAAATTTTAATAAAATTTTAATTCACTTTAATGAAGTTAAAAGGAATTGTCGAAATAATTTTAATTGGATTTTATCATCAAGATGAGCAACTGTCTCAGTTAATATATGAAGCAAAACTAAAATTTAAAATTCAAATCAGGTTAATATGATTTCTTAGATATTGAAACATTTTTAAAGATAATTATAATTTAAGAATTTTATAAAATTTTATATATATTTTAGAACTTTTAATCTTTTTTATATTGGTTTTTTAATATTTATAACCGTTTTGTGATTTAATTTGATATTATTTCAAAGCTTATTTTTTTAATTTCACTTAATTTGTTTTTACTGTTTTTTGGCCTTTTATGTGTAACAATCAGTTCTGGAAAAACATGTCGAGAATAATAGTATTATTGCACAATTTTATGGATTTCTAAAATCTACAGTTACCTATAATGCATACTTTTAATTTTGACAATTACCAACAGAAGAGCTGTATGAAAATGATAAATTTCTGCATAATTGACTGTAAAAAATTATAAATTTTATTGAATTAGTTAAACTCTCAAAATTCAATTTGCTTATTAATGTCAAATAATACAATTTCTTAATTATATTTCTTGGTAAATTAATGTCAAATTATGTTTAAAATGCCAATTTAGAATTTGGATCGGAGTTAAAAACAACTAAAATCTCAGTTAAATATCCGTAATTGATTTAACATAAAAAATTAATAATAATAATAATAAAATAATAATAATAATAAATAATAATAATAATAATTAATAATAATAAAATAATAATAATAATAAAATAATAATAAATAATAATAATAATAAATAATAATAATAATAATAATAATAATAATAATAATAATAATAATAATAATAAATAATATATAAACTTATCTGATTCATTTAATTTTCGTATTGATTTTAAATACTTTAAGAAAATAATCTGTTTTTTGCTTAATAAAATTAATACCGTATCACACATACTTAAATGAATAATAATATAAATATCATCGCAAATGGAATATTTAGCATTTGAAAAAGCAAAGGGCATTCAAAGTTTTTCCTCCCATTTTTGTGTGTATTTTTTGATACAAACAACTTGTTACTGAAAACGAATTTTAGAAGATTGTCAGTTTCTTTTTGCTATAAATGCATTATATTTTAATCACTTTCAAAAGGATGTGCATTGTTTGATAATAACAACTATTTACTGGAAATTAATAAAAATTAATAATGTGTCCAAATCAGTGGGAGAAGTTTAGATTTCTGTCACAGAAGTAAGAAAGTGTTTATTTTGAATAAAGCTGCGAAATAAATTAACTATTTTAATTTATTTTGAACAAAACACTGATAAAAATGAATGAAATAAAGAAGTGAAAAGTAAATTTATTTACGTGAATCATTAAACGGTTTGCTATGTCGTAACAATGATAATTTTCTATAGCGTTTCATATAATTGTTAAACAATTATTTTTATAATCAATTATTCTATTCTGTTTAATTTTTTGGAAATTCTACACAATTTATGAATATTATATTTTTAATAATCTCGAGGCACATTTTTAAAATGAGAAAAATTTGTTCTTTTTATTGGGTTTATAACTCTTACCTAATATTCTAGTTTTACCATTGAGAGATTCTATTTAAGATTTTAAGTGAGAATAATTTTAATTAAACATAATTTAAACGTACACAAGTTACTTAATTCACCTAAATTGTTGAAAGTTTACATAAATTGATTGTGAATCATAGAAATTATGCAAGCAAAACAAAATTTTGACCATTTTAAATAAACAACTTATCAAACACATTATTTTTACTTTTTTTTTATTAATTTCTTATGTGCTCTATTTATTTTATAATTCTTTACTATAATGATTTCTGGGCCCAGAAAAGGTAGCTGAGTAAAGATGTGGGTATATGAAAAATGGATAATTGTAGTTGTAATTTTAAAATATTTCTCTTAAAATGAATTTATAAATTCTAGTGTGCAAAAAAATTTGTTTATTCCAAAAACAAATTTTAAATAGACCCATGGTGTTGGCTTATGTATGAGTAATAATTAAAATTATTATGTTGATCCTCACATATATTTATTTATTTTACTGAGCTATTTATAATTTTTCAATTTATCCTAACTTAATAGACTATCCCAAGCTTTAATATATAAATAGGTTTAAAATTATGCATAAGGTGACCGACGTTTAAAACTACACCATTTAGATAAAACTTATTAAATGACACTAATAGGACCTGTGAGAACTTTAATTCACAGCCTCGAATTATTTAATTTTTATTATATTATTATTATTATTATTATTATTATTATTATTATTATTATTATTATTTATATGCCATATTTATACAATAATAATAATAATAATAATAAACCAAAATTAGAAAAGTAAAAATAACAACAAATTACCTCTAAGTTGTATTGGATATCAGAGTTTAAAAGCGAAACACAAATTGGATTTAAGAAAATTATTTTCAGATCAGAGAAATAATTTAAAATCAAAGCTATTTATACAGTATCAACTTAAAGTTAGTAAAGCAAGTAGATCGATTATACCAATTATTGAAATCAGAATCAGTAGTTAAGTCGTCGTGAATTCTAAGCTTTATTAAAGACGTGCTTTTCCTCACATAGTGTTGTAATAAGCGATTAATGTTTTCTGTGAAATATCAAGTCATTTTGTGTCACTGTGAAGTTGTAATCAATTGTAATGATCAATACAAATTTAATATTGCCCATTATTTTCGCCAACACAAACACACTTTTGAGTCATATCAATATTTGGCATTTCATCGCAACCCCTACCAATCCGTTTATGAAGCAACTTATCGCAATATGAGTTTTCTTAATTTCTGTGTATTTAACTTGATTTAGAATTAGTATCTAAAAACTGTTCGATTTTTTACGATCAATAGTTTAAAATCCAATTTTATATGTCAAATAATTAAATATTTCCTTAAATAAACTTCCAAAAATGTGAGTGTATATTTTCAATATTTCAAAAAAATTAATTTTTTTAAAAGCGTCAATTTAGTAATCGCACCAGACTAGAAAAT
The DNA here is from genome assembly GCA_022537955.1 of Schmidtea mediterranea. Lineage (NCBI taxonomy): Eukaryota > Metazoa > Platyhelminthes > Tricladida > Dugesiidae > Schmidtea > Schmidtea mediterranea. Next base: position 93,839,574 of record CM039680.1, read on the forward strand.
TAACCACATTGATTACAAATTTTTAATTCTATAAATAATGAGTTATTTTGCCTGATTTAATAAATGTTGGAAAAAATGAAATGGTGCATAGAAAAAATTGAAAAAAATATAATTTTTAGATATTTACAAGAATTTACACCACTGGGTACTGCTGGAGGCTTATATCATTTTCGTGACCAAATTCAATCTGGAAATCCAGATTATTTCTTTGTCATAAATTCTGATGTATGTGGAGCATTCAATTTGAATCAAATGCTTAATTATCATTTAAAATTAAAAGCCCGTGATCACTTTTCAATAATGACCACAGAGGTAATTTCGAATTTTCAGTAAATTTTAAATTTCCCTTTACGAGATGAAAGTAAATTTAGAAATTTTCAAAGCGACAATATAGAAACTAACTACTTACTTGTTTAACGGGGAAACAACCCATCATCACACGTTAAATGGTTAAGTATAAATTTCTACACAATTGTTTTGAATTTTATTGTAATAACTTTACAATAACTATACAACTTAAAATTTTTTTTGTCGTTGATAGTAGGAATCATTTATAAAAATATAATTTCAATAAATAACTATATAAGCCAATTTCCCAGTGTTTTTTCATAAAATGAAATATAAAATATTTCGACCACTCTTTTACTTCCCGCAAATTTCCCACAAACTGAAAGTTTCCTATCTATAGAAGAAAAAACTAAAAATGGCACTTTTCACTCAAAAATCAATAATTTCAAAGCCATTAACCTCCCTCCCAAAAGTGCATATTTAAGCTGCTACAAATTTTTGTGAAGGAAAATGTCAATCAAAGCATAAGCAAAAAGCGAAAGACTTGTTAAAGTTTGTGTTGGAGTGATTTTAAACTCCTCTTGATTATATCCCATTTGTATTTGTATTTGTATTATAAATATACAATTTAGTATTTAACACAAAATTTGCTCTCAATACATTTTTTTCCACTTTGAATTTCTTGTTCCTGTAAATCGTGACCAAGTGTTTATTAATAAAATAGATAAATTGGTGATAGATATTCTTTAAAATAATGAAATGTTTGATTTTAAATTAGGCTACTCGACAACAGTCAATCAATTACGGGTGCATTGTGCACGATAAAGAAACCAATGAAGTAAATAAATATATATGTATAAACCTACCATTAAATATTATTGAATTACTAGATTCTTCATTATGTTGAAAAGCCAAGTACTTTTGTAAGTACAACTATTAATTGTGGCGTTTATTTATTCTGTCCTGCTATTTTTACCTTTCTCCGTATAGCATTTTTGAAACATCAGGAAGAAAATTACAGGTTGGTCATAAATATTGAATCAATTTAATTCTTTCTCACTTTTAATCACTTTCTTTCATCTTATTCTAACTGATATTTTAAAATTCTACTTATCATAAACATTTTTTCTTTTTCAGCTACGAATAGTAAGTTTTGTATATTGTAAATAAATAAAAATATTATATAAATAGCAGAATGTCTAAAAATTAATTTTAAATTAAATTAAATTTATGTTATTGAAATTTTTTTCATCAAATTAATAAATACTTTGCAGCAAGGGCTTATTTTATTATTTACTTCTCTGAAATTATTAGAAATCGTTATTAACTAAATTATAGAAAAACTAATATTTAGTCTCTTTTTAAAGTTGTAAATAATTGCAATGTGCTTAAGTATTTTTTCTACATTTTTAAATCAATCAATTCATTGTTTGGAAGAATTCACTAGGAAATTTATAAATGATTAATGAGTGGAAATTTATTTTGCATGATAATTTATTATTGATTTGAAGGTGCTAGTGAATGTGACGAAAAAGAATATGAAACATGATTTGATGATGATGATGAATTTGGGGAAATTATTATTTATGATACAAAAATTGTTTTGAGTGATCATTCGTATGTTGTCAAAAGTGAAATCTGTGAAACTATAATGGCATGGAGTTTAGAAAATATGAAACAGGTCAATATATAACACATATCGTAATTCAGACTCAATTACGAAAGTGAGCATAAATTTAACCGCCTAATTCCTCGTAAGGATTTCTATGTTTGTGATAAAACTGCAATGAAAAAAACATTCTCCATATCAAGCCGAGTTAAAACCAAAATAAGAACGAGGTTATCCAATGGGAACTTACGTACATCATCGTTTTTCTAGAATACTTCTTTTTAAAACAAAAAGAAATTTAAGATAAATCAAGAAACTAACTCCTTTAAATTTATAAATTGCATTATTTAAATATGTTCAATGTTTTGTATTAAATACATACATTTCTCTTTTAATAGCGGGTGTATGAATTATGAGCCTAAATTTGTGTTTGTATTGTCATACTCGGAAGGTTATAAGTGGAAGATAAGTATGCAGTAATGAATATAATACCAAATACATTGGAAGGTTTCCATAATCTCTGTACTCGATTTCGTGAGCATTGTCTACCGAATGAATTACCCACTATTAGTGAGTAGAATAAGATCTGTATGAGTAAAATAAGCATACCTGATTTAAAAAAAATTATATTATAACCTTTAATTTTCAGATCGAATGGCAATATCAATGATGCTTCACATTTTACACTTTCCCAATAATTATTAATGTACAAAATGTTGTTGACTGTTTAAATAGTTTGGATGTTAAATCGAAAACATGTTTTTTTGTTTTCAAGTATATTAAATGGCGATTTAAAAAATTTCTATGTATTTTTGAAAATATTGTTTAATTTAAAAATTGATAATTATTTTGATTCAATTTCGTAATTTAAATAATAATTTTATAATTTATTTAATAAATCTATATATTTTTATATCCTATCTGATGATGACTGTTAGACTGTCAAAATATATCGTTAAATATATGTTTGAGTGGAGCTTTTAAATGATTTTAGAACCATCTACAAATGAATATATCCATGAATTAATTATTAATTTTCAATAAATGATACCAAATTAATTTTTAGACATACTAGTTAAATTCGAGTGTTGCCAGTAAATTCTGTATATTTATTACCATTAAGTAATTTATCCAAAAAATAAGAAATGGATCATGACCTTTTAGAAATAATTAAAAATTTCATTTTTTATTTAAGATTAATTCAATAAATAAAAAAGGAATTGAAAATAGCCGATTTATGGTGAAGATGATTTAAGATTTTAGTGATATATTTATGATTCATGAAAAATTAATTTCACTATTTAGTCAGTACACTTCTACTGTTAACTAATAGTTTCATATAAATCGAACTTCATATAAACATCCCTGATCGCTTTCTCCTCTTCTTCTCTGAATGATATTTTGTTTCACTCAAATATATTCAACAAATATATTTAAACAAATTTTCAAAATCGATTTATCAATATTATAAATTTTTATGAATAAACATTGCGGAAAATGGCTAACCTTGCTATTTGTTTAAATTCCATTTATATAAATAATTCCTCTACCGATACAAGAAAAAATTTTAAAGTTTATCATAATAATAATAATACCCTAACCCAGTTTAGACTCCAGGTTGTGAAACCCTGTATTGTAGCACCATTTATTATTCCATCAAATTTTATGTTTTCTTTTTTTAAATTTTTAAATTTTTTTGATGCTGTTTGAATTTAATTCTAATTTCTTTTATACAATGGGGAAATGCTTTTGATAATATTTACAATATTAAGTATGGTAAATATAATTTCAAAACTTTTGTACTTGATCAAAATAGTTATTTAATCTTGCATTACCTAAGCATATTTACTTATAAATTAGCATTTTTTATTTAATTGCAATACATTTAAATCATAAGAATTAATAAAAAGAAAAAAATTACATTAATGGTAATTTACTTTTTCACGAAAAAAGGCAGTTCATAATACTAATAAAAACAAGTTCAGTAGACATTGCAATCAATAGTGTTGAACATTGTTTCTCTTTTCGGTTCTTGACTATTATATTCCTTTGAAATTAGCAAAATATTAAAATTTGAAAAACTTTTACAGTTATTTTTATTCTATGAACTTATATATTATATTTGATACACTTACTTCTTTCTCTTCAATATTATTCGTTTTATTTTCGTCTTTTTCATCGTTTCTTTTAACAAATGATGAAGTTTTAATGCAAATAAATGATTCATTGTGGTAGATTAATTCAAAGAGAAACCTAAGTCCAACTTTTTGATCGTTCTAAACAGAATAATGTACCATTTGGTGTAATGAAGTGCCCCACAAACAAGTGTTATATAGTTGTTTGAATAATCTCATTAAACCTTAGAATATTCGTGTTAACAATCATTACATCAGTTGTGGAATTGACCCGACGTACTTTACAAGTGGAAAAAACTCATTAGAGATGATTATAATTACAATAGAAAAAATAAAAACAATTTGAGAATTGAAATAATTAAAAAATATATTTTTGAAAAAATCCAAATCTAAACCTTGATCAGAATTTTCAGTAATATATTATCAATGAGCTAAATCATTATTATAAAAAAAATTATCGAGTGCAACACGGTAACTACCAGAGTAATTTGCATCTTTTCATTATATTTTAAGCACCGATATCTTAAAAATATATGACTTATTGTAAAACCCAGCTATTAGGAGAATGAAGTGGTTTGAATTTTGTAATTAAAAAGTATTCACGTTTGTAGTTGATTTGACCCACGCTTGAGTACACATATCCTCCTATTTACACGTTAGATTGGTTCCTGAGAATTCCGTGTAAATCGAAACCGTATAAATGAAGACAAGGATATATTGTATATTTGCAAGGGATTGGTTCCAACAAAGAAGTAAACTCGCAAATCGGACCTATAAATCAATGGAAACTAAAACATTGGGTAAAGAACTGGTTAAATGAAAAAATTACAAAGTTTATAACAAAACAGAAAGAAATTTATATTACTTTAAACATAAAATAAAAAGGTATAATTCATTTTATAAAACATAGTAAAGTGTTACTGAATTGTAATCATCAGAATCCTCAATGATCTGCCTTCTCTTTCGAAATGAAATAATTTCACTTTCTTCGCTTGAAATGGATATTTCTGAATCATTTAGACTGTAGGAACTTCTTTCAGTGTGATCTTTGTCACAAAATCTGTGATTAACAGTCGAGTGCTATTTTTGGTCAAATCATTATAGATTTCTTGATATTTCCCAAGGTATTTGCTAATATGTATATACATATGCATATTATTATTATAAATATTTATTGATAAGAGTGAAATAAAAAAAATTATAATTTTCGAAACCTTGTAAAACCGAAAACGTGCAAAATAAAGTACCGTGTAAATCGGGGGATATGTGTAATTCAGGATTACTGTAATTTATTGGTTTTGAATATTAATTGTCAGAGCTAAAATTGTCAATCCCCATTATCTTCATGACAGACAATTTTAGTATTAAAAAAATACATTGGTTTAAAGTTTTTAATGAAAACAATAGAAAATATACAATTTTTATTTATAATTTTACTGGCAATTCTTTATTTTTATTATTAAATAAAATTTAACATTAATTCAAATTGAGCATGTTATCAACTGCATGTTTATATGTGTAGTTTAACATTTGTGTTAAATTATGAACTAATTAATGTTTTTTAATTTAATTTTAATTTACAAAAATTATTGATATTCATATAACAGTTAACTAATTTTTAGTTTTGATTAGAAATATGAATATTTAATAATTTTCAACTTTAAAATTAATTTATTATTTTAATTTCAAAATTTATTGAATATGTTTCTAATATTCTCATACACAACATAGAGCAATTTTAGAGGAATTAACATTTAATTTACTGAAACAATAAGCTCATAATTGGATCGTTTGGAAGTATAGAAAAATATGGGAAAATGTTAATTAGGGTGAGTAATGGATCATGCAATAAAGGGTTTGCTTTTGAATACTTTTACTGTTCAATAGTTATAATAAAAATACATTAGTTGAAATTGATTTTGAATTCCAAATGTTACATAAATTATTGCCAGACTACATGTGGTGACGAGATTTATAGAAACACGGAAAATTTAATACAAAATGAGTTTTCTAAACACTTTCAAAATCTTTTCGTAAGATATTCCTTTAAAAGTTACCGAAGAAGAAAATTATGACGATTTAAGAACTATTTGGTACAATGAACATCATTCACCGAACACGATCTTCCATCATTTTGGATTTCTTCGAAGAGAGTATTCTCAACAAACTTTAAAATCTCGTCCTTATCCTTCTAGATTTTCTAGACTGACAAAATTGAAATTAAAAAGCACTAAAATCCCAGATAATTGCTAACTAAATTCAAAAATGTTTCCTAACGGTCGAAACTCGTTTAGATTTCATTATCTCGTATTCATAAATTCACACTTATTATTAGGAAGTCATGATAATCTTTTAGGTGTAACCAAATGACATTGTCGGCAGTTAACTAATCAGTAAATTAACACCTTTAAACTAATAAACATATGGCTCTCTTTACATAAATTTGACGGTCAGTTACAGTTAAACATTGTCTTCTGTCATCGGTTTTCAAACTGAACCAAAATCATTGAACCACGGAAGCCTCAAATCAAATTTATATTTGAATTGAAAAACAAGCCACATCATAAAAAATATATAATTAGTTTCTACGTTTTAAAGGAATATGATTTTTTACTGTGATAATTTGATGGATATTAGATTACATTTTAGGAAAACCTATTACCAGTTATAACAGTCCCTTTAATTAGGGGTCTAAATTGCAGCTGTAAAATTAGCCCATGCGTCGGGATCTTTAGTCATAGGAAAATTACTTGAGCAATTGACAGTTATTAGTATTTTATTCTGTCTTATGGATAACATTAGCATTAAGCAGATATAAAGATGCAATCGAAATATGAAATAATATATTAAGTGGATAAATGATCCATGTCAATGCTTTGAATGAAATACACCCATACCTCAATTTACGCGAAGAATACTTTCCGGGTTAAAACAAAAAACCGCCTAAATTGAAACTAAGGAAAAGTTAAAGATAGGTAAAAATCGAGAATTATTAAAAAAAACTATTAAGGAATATTAAAGGTATATTCGCAATATAGAAGAAAAATATTTTTTTATTTTTCCGTGTTAAATCAAGTACCGCGTAATTCGAGGGATGGGTGTTTTTTTGTTTAACTAACCAGCCTTCGTTTGATATTTTAATATTGTTCTGCACTTTATAAATAATTATTGAATGTATATTTATTATGGAGGAACACAATTTTATAAAATACGGAATCCTTCCATTTTATAATTGACACCTAGTAATTTAAATGCATAACATTGCTGTGTGACATAATTTTTTTACATTTTCTGAAGAAATATAATTAATTCAATTTAGTTTTGATATATTGCGTCAGTGTAATGAATCTATTTGCATGGAAAAGGAAGTGTTTCAAGTTCTAGCTGGTTCCGGTAAGCTGTACATGTTTCCTTTCAGCAACTTTTGGAGTCAGATTAAATCTGTTGGGTATGGTTTGATAACTTGTTAGAAATTTATTATAGAAATTGAATCCAGTGCTCTTATTTATTCAAATCGTCATATGCTTCAACTTTATCATACAATACACCCAAACCGATTATCTATAAGTGCACCAGGAGGACCTCGATTTATCGGTGATGTCTATATACATCCCTCAGTTACTATAGACCCAAGTGCTGTGGTATGTCTTTGACTTATATTTTTATATTAATAAGGTAGATATATTTTCATCTAACCTAAATTATATTACATGCTACCTCAAGGAATTTTTTAAGAGACTGAAAAATTAAATTTCCCAAATAATTTTATACTTTTTTATATTAATTATTTTATTTCTGATCTATAAATTAATTTAAATTGAAAATCGATTGAAAATAATTGAATAATATCAGTAAACGTAATTACAGTATAAAATTTGTGTTTATTAATGGATTTCAAGTCCTACCTAGATGGTGTTTGGATCTTTGTTATATATATATGCCATGGGTGCAGTGCCACATACATTATAACGGCTGCCCGTCATTTCCACTCTCAAGTTCTTGATCACAGTTGACTTAAGGAATCAATTGATATTTGTAAACGCAATTTTGTGTTGCATAATGAAAATAAATGTAAAATAGTTTTATTTAAAAATTGAAAAATATTTTATTGAAAGTTTATTTTAGAATTTTGTAAAATTGCGATTTAGAAAACAGAATTTATAATTTTTAATTAAATATATTATTGAAATATAAAAGATTAATGAATAAATTTGTTTGAATAAAACATTTTAAATCTATATAGTTTCAAATTCGAACCTACTTAATGATGACAAAGAATCTGTCGAAATATATTGTAACATAACATATGTGTTGGATTGGCGCTTTCATTTATTTATTTTTGAAAATTAATATTTAATTATAAAACCATAAATTACAAAATAAAGAATTATATGCATACTTAACAAAATTACTGTAGAATAGGATGCAATTAAATAACCAAACCTATCCTATCAAATGTCATATTTTATATATGATTTTGTTTTAAGAAAAACATTTACATTGCTTTAAAATGTAATTTAAGTAGGATTTTTATTTTAAAATAATTAATCTTTAGATTGGACCCAATGTTAGCATCAGCAAACATTGTAGTGTTGGAGCTGGTGTCCGTCTAAGAGAATGCATTATTCTTCAGGGAGTAACAATCAGAGATAGGGCTTGTGTTCTCAATGCTGTCATTGGTTGGAATGTTGTCATTGGGGAATGGACTAGAATAGAAGGCACTCCTAACGATCCGAATCCAAATAAACCTTTTGCTAAAATGGATGTAATTCCGTTATTTAACGAAAAAGGTCAACTGAACCCTTCAATTACTTTAGTCGGTAAGAAACATATTTTTAAATTTAATCTTTGAAGTTAAAATTGCAAGGAGTTCTAAAACCCCGATTTAAAAATAATATATTTTAAATGTTAGAAGTGTGATCAGATAGTTGAAATAACTATTTGTGCTAAATTTGTATATCAAAATTTATATTAAAGTATTTTAAATTAAATTAATTATATTTGTGATCGATAACTATATATTAATAATTACCACACCTCATTTGTTTAAATTTTCAAATTTTGAAACAAAATTTGAATTTGTATTTTCTAATAAATAAATAAACGTTAGAAGATTTGAATTTAATTGCGTCTAACAAAAATGAAATATAAACCGACCAAATATTTTGGTATAACTTTTTTGGTTTGTGGCACACTTGCAGATACTTGTCGATTTTATTATCTACTTATCATTATTGTCCAATAATATTCTAATACAGGTAACCATCGATTAACACGGCACTTGAATAACACGATTTTGCTTTAACACGGTTAAAATATCGCGGCACACCCTTGTCTAGTACGATATTTTTTAGCACGGTTTTGATTTTACACGGCTTCAAAATTGATGAAAACCCTTAATTAACACGGTTTCAAAATTCAAATTTGTACAATCTTAGTTGGCTTGTTTTTTTAAATATGTATACATATGTAATGTACGTTTTCAAATTTTCTCAATCGCAGTAACTGTTTCTTATGTTTGTATATTTTATGTCCAAGCCAGTCAAGTCATACATTGTAGCAATGCATCTGGAGATTTCATGACTAAACCACTTTTTATTCATCGATCATTAAATCCAAGAGCAATGAAATCTCTTGACAAAACAAAATTGCCAGTGCATTGGCGTTCAAATAAAAAAGCTTGGATAACTGCTAGCTTATTTAAGGACTGGTTTCTGAATTGCTTTGTTTCTGAAGTAGAGAAGTACATGCTTCGGAAAAATCTTAATTTTAAGGTTTTATTGTTATTGGATAATGCTACTGGACATCCTCAAGAGCTAAGTCATCCTAATGTCAAGGTCGTTTTCTTGCCATCTAACACAACGTCTTTAATCCAACCCTTAGATCAGGGGGTTATATCAACATTTAAGGCATACTACATCAGGCGAACGTTTAAAAAATTTTTAGATGAAATGGACTCAGATTCTAGCTTAACCGTCAGTCAAGTATGGAAGAACTTTACAATTTTGGACTGTGTAAAAATAGTTGCTTTGGCTGTAGAGGAATTACGACCTTCCACATTAAACGGTAGCTGGAAACCTATATGGCCTGAAGTGGTTCTACTTAATAATAGAATTCAACCAGTGGTGGATGAATATCGTGCTATTGTCGATTTAGCTCATTCCTTAGGCGGAGAAGGATTTGAAGATTTGGCCATTCAGGATGTGGAAGAATTGCTAGCCGAACCAAATTTGGGAGAAGAGGAGTTAGTGGCGATGGTCAACGAAACTTATACGGATTTACCAATCACAGACACTGATACTGAGAGTGATGCCGCAGAGAAAAACTTCACACTCAAATCATTAAGAGAAGGATTTGAGATGGCTAAAAAATTAGAAAACCATTTCCTTGACAATGATCCGTCAATGGGCCGTAGCCTGAAAATTCAACGCGAGATAGAAAAATGCTTAGCTCCTTACCGAGAAGTCGAGAAAGAACTTTAAAAAACTCAAAAACAGGCTCTTCTCACTGATTTTATAACCATAATCCAGAAACCACAAGCGACTAATGAAGTGTCAGAAAATTATTCAAGTGATGAAGAAGCACCAGTAAAAATGAATCAGCCACACATTACACATTTTTTAAGAGATTTTGAGAATGATGATGAAGTTGAAAGTGATTATGATAGAATTTGTTAACCTTATCTATGGTCAATTTAAATTATGCCATATTTTTTTTTGATATTTATGCAAAATGAAATTATTTATTTTACTATTCTTTGTTAAATTTTGATTTCAAGTCTATTTGTATTTCAATCTTCTTTTTTTGAACTGGATGCATGAAAATAATAAAAGCTATCAAAAACATAAATCATTTTTTAAATTTTTTGGAACCAAACCCCATGAATTGTATTAATTGTTAGTCTCGATTAACACGATTTTAATTAGCACGGAGTATTCTTGGAACCAAACTATCGTGTTAATCGAGGGTTACCTGTACTCTAATTGTGTGATAATATCATAGTTCAGTATGCGTGCCAAAAATACAGTCTATTTTTATAAAATTACTGACGTACCAAGAAACTGCTAATATTAAAAAACAATTAACAAATAAAATAAAAACAAAAGTTTGCAGAATTTTATTTAAAAAAATTTCAAATTAACATTAAAATTCCTAAAGATTAAAGTGTGGTTTTTGGCTGTTACAACTTGGGTGACAAATAACAGAACACATGCCAATTTAGATTTATCAGTAATTCTGTTTATCGAACTTTCTTATAATATACATTTCTGAAAATAATGACCATCACACGTAAATGGAAGAAAAAATTGTCGCTAGTCAAAGGTTTCGGTGATGGTATTCCAGATTTTCAATATTTCCTCTTCTGTATTATTTTTAATTATTTTCAATCGATCTTTTTTTAAATATTTCTAAAGGATTTCTAAAATCTATAAACTTTGTTTCCATTTTGAACTCGAATGAAAATCAATTAATTGGATTTCAATGTAATTAGTTGCAATTACACTGCAATAGTTTTTTTCTGAAATCATCGTTAATAATTAAAATTAAAATTCCACAATATTTATTTAATAACATTATTATTTAAACAATCGTTATTTGTCATGTTGTTAAAGCTTCGATAATTCTTTTAATGAGCCATGATTCCAATTATACACTTCAACATACTATATAATCTATATTGTGAGGATATTTAAGCATAATTATCAACAGACATAAAATTAAGTTTTAAAATGATTAAAATTAAAATATAAGATTAAAATTAATTTTTGATAAATTAGATAAAAATATTTTAAAATATCTGATTATAAATTATTATATTAATTATTAAAATATTATATAATATTAATTATTAAATAAAATAAAATAAATTATTAAATAAAAATAAATACCTTTGTTCATTTTGTTTAAATACTCGGAAATATGGAAGATATAATTTTGATTTGAATAAATTTTGAACTTTGAAATGAATACGAATTTTGAATTAAACGAAGATGTTTTCACAACATCTAACATGCATAAAATTATATTTAAATTTATACATTTTTAAATGTTATAAATTACACAAGATTTAAGAATTTCAGCTATCTTAAAATTACTTAATTTTAAATTATTAAAACTCACATCTCTCAAATTTCATCTAAACTTATCCATTTGAAAATTTACAAATTGATAATATCTGGTGATGTTTCATCTGGATTTAGAATAAATATTGAGATTTCTTCAAATTGTGTGAATTGGGTAAATCTTGTAGAAAATTCCTATATCAATTTAATTTTATCTGGTTTTCATGTGATTTTACAACATAAATGAATTTTTTAAGATTCGGAAAATATTTAAATGTTTTATGCATAGGGTCGCAAATAAAAACTTTTAATTTCGCCTTAAATGCTTGGATTAATTTTAGCATAATTATAGTCACGTTAACACCAATTTAACATCTAAATCTGTTGGTGGACCAAAAAAATAAAACAACAAAATATTTTATTATCGTACAATTAATGTGACAGTTGGTTTTGTATTTTACTTGAGATTTTTTAACACATTGACCGCCAGTATACCGTCACAGGAAATTGTAAATACGTTAAGATTTTATATAGATTTTTTTTGTATAGGCCATATATTATCCTAGTGACGTCATATTTTGGTACTAAATTTTCTTTGAAAAATATTAATTTTCATTCGCCAGAATTTATGTTATAACAATGAGCTGAGGTACGAGTTATTTCGTACCTGGCGGTGAATGTGTAAATATTAACGGATAATTAAGTCGACGCACATCGTAGTTGATTGGTCATGTTTTCATTGAGCAACCTGTTTCGGTACTTTGTTTTTACCAGGTTTAATTTAGAAAAAATGGTTCGCAGAGTTAAGTAGTTCCAAATCCTGGTATAATACACATTGCCAATCGTTTTAAATTTGGGAATTCATCTTCGAGGAAATATTTTCGATAATACTCAATCTTATTCCCTTCGTAAAGGTATTTTAGCTTGATGCTTGATTGTAATTCTAATAGCTCTATTTGTAAATTTGGAGGCGTTGATTCTATTGAATGTACCTAAGAATATTTTGAACATTTCCTCAAACTTTCGAATGTATGAGAATCTGGTATTGAATTCTTCAAGTATTTTTGCGATTTCATTAAAATATTCGAAAGGTTATTTTTATTTAATAATGAAAAATGAGTCAAAATATTTGGCCGTAATTGATTTTCATAAACCTGGAGCCTTGCTACAAAGGATTTTATTTCTTGATAACAATCTGTAACCAACTTATTTTTACCTTGTAACTTCTGATTTAGTTCATTCAGTTTCACTGTTATATCTCTTAGAAAACATAAATCTAGAAGCAATTGATCATCCGAAAGTTCACTTACATTATGACCATTATTGTTCATGAAAGTTTCAATTTCTTCTCTTAATTTCGAAAATCGCAATAAGCAGTTTCCGCGACTTAATCACCGTATTTCGGTATAATAAATAAGATCCCCGTATTCTGATTCGAGTTCACTAAGATATTCTTGAAATTGACCATGCTTCAATGAATTGTTTTTAATTGAATAAATTACCTTTACTGTCGTAACATGAGGCATATTTAACACTTGAGATGCCAAAATTCAATGGCAAGTGAACATTTCAAAATCATTTCAACATGTTCTCAAAGCCTTTATGTGATCGCAAATTAATGTATCAACTCCAAAATTTTTTTCAACCATTGAAGTGTCCCCATTTTTCGCGATACCTACGCGCCCAATTTATGCCAACATTCTTGATATGTCTTCCGGTGGTAGAACCTTTCAAACTCACAAGTTCTAGTGGTGCGTCAACAAAATCGTACAAGTTACCGCTTTTTTACTGTAAAAAAGCAGCGGGTCGCAGAAGGTGTCCAATGTGCTCAACATTAAAAATTTTTAAAAAGAACAAAATTAATTTGTTCAGTCTGCGAAGTCCTGCTCTGAGAATCCTGTTTCACTCCATTTCATAATTAATTAAAGTATATTTTTAAAATACGTTTTTGCTAATGAATTTAAGTTTTTTTCAATCTGCCAATTATTTATAATGCGCTGTTGGGACAGATTATCCCATTAAAAATACCAACAGGATTATATACCCCATTTGTAGCTGTTATTTTGAAAATAAGTGAGTTGGATTTTTTTTAGAAATTTTTCCTGTATTCTATATTAATAATATAATATCTGATTAGTAAAATAACTCGATTTGAGAAAAAATAGTCTTGGACCTATTAGCTAGGTTATATTATTAACTGCTTTGCAAAACATAATATTCTCTTTAATATCATTGACAATCTTTTGCGGAAAGTTTTTCATCGTAGTAATGTATAAACAAGAAATTCCACAAACCGCGTTAAACAACATACACTCACAATTTTTAATTAATCTGTTATTTGTTAATTTGTTAAAAATATTAATTAATATAATTAATCACCTAAATTAATTATTTATTTTAAACTTTATATTTGTACTGATAATTTCAGGATCCTATGTTGACGTACCTAGTGAAATTGTGATACTTAATTCGATTGTTTTGCCACACAAAGAATTGAATGAATCTATAAGAAACGAAATAATATTATAAATTTTTGTTTCGTTTTTTATTATTCAATATACTTGGTTTATATTTTTTATATCTCATTACGCATATCCTTATTGTGATCAATTCCGCTGCATCAGTATCTGCATAGTTTTTCTGATAATTTTATGTTGTTTAAAATTTAATTAATAATTTCTACAATTAATTACTTTTTATTAAACAGCATTTTCGCTTGGGGATTTTTTATATTTGAAATTTGATTTAGAAAACTGTTTATTTTGGATTCAGTTGAACAAGATTATAGCTAGTTTTATTTCTAAATTTGTGAAAAAAAAATCAATTTTATACCGAATTAATCAATAATGTCGATATTTATAGAAATTTAATTAGAGACAAAATATAAAAAGTCAAAATGATATTTTTTAAAATTGTGAAAAACTTTTTTTAGTATATCAATGATTATGTTCATTGAGTAATTCAAAATTTCACATACAAATAAATATTTGGTGGTTTCTATATTTAATTATTATATATTAATAAATTCTGTTACAAAAATGTCTGTTCTGATTTGAAGTGACTTGTATAATTGTCCCAACTTAAAAATGAGTTTACTAAACCTTAGTGGCATTGGTACCCACAAGACTATTGATGTCTACCACTGTGCGTGTTGATTGCACTTGTCGTTGGAACTGCACAATGTGGACGGGAATACTTAAGGAGGTGATCCCATGATGTGATACTCCATCCATATTTTTACTTACTGCTGATGAAAGGTCTTACGCGTTGGAACCACTAACTGCCACTTTCGTTTTATAAGTTCGTTGTTGAGTCCACTATGCTATTAAAAAGTCGCTCACTTGTTATGTGTTATTAGGAGTAGAAGATGAGACATTGTGGGGAAATGTCGGATAATCAGAAACAACAGATCCCAAAGTCAAAATGTGGTTCATAAATACTTCACAAATACTGAATCAATGACTGAAAAAATCACAGAATTGGCAGATTTTGAGCAAGAGAAGGATGAAGGATTATCAGCATTTGAAATTCGAGTGTTGGGCCAGAACACAAATGGCCTTGTAATTGTTTAAATGAATCGGTAATACACAAGCAAATACAACATGCAGATTTAAAATCAAACCTATTAAAACATCAACTAATCCTACTAAAATGCGAGAAAGAGAACAATTAAATATAAAATTATAAAACACAAAAATAAATTAAAATAATAACAAAGTGCAACAAGACCCGCACGAAATAAACATAACATGAAAACCTAACAATTTGACCGAAATTTGACAATTTACCAAAAAATGCGAAATTTCATAAAAATGGAATAAAAATCAAATAATTTGAACAGGAAACAATTCAATTAAAAAATGCAAAAGAAAACATTGTCAAATAAAATTACAAAATAAAAAATTAAGAATAGAATATACTAGAAAATCACAAGGTCAAATTTTGTTTTACTAAATCAAAAATAACACGCAAGGTTTGGGTCGTACCATAGGTATATATACCGATTCATTTTCACATAATTTTAATCGAATTTTTGAATTGAAACCCTCGTCTAATCAGTTTTAATCATTTTGGAAATCTAGAAACTTTAATGTGAGTGAGAGAATGTTCGAAACTCTCTCTACGTCGCATCCTTGCAACCACGAATGAGCTCTGCTTGGGTATCGGCGTGGGGAGAAAGAGTTATGATGTATGACCCACATGATTTTCAATGGTAGCTATGATGTAAATGATATGGAAGAATATATATTTATCTAAATAAATAGACTTTTTCAGTCGAAATTTTCCGGCCCACAGCCGAAACATCTCACAAGTCATTAAAATCAACCATACAACCGAGTTGTGTAAGTGTGTATAATCGCCAATAACTCGTGCCGGTGAAGGATCCGGCGTGAGAACGCAGGAGCTGGAACGTCAATATCATTCTATATAGGGGAAAAGGGTGAAGGGGAAATAGTCTTTTGGCTGTTTCGTCAACACCCATTTCCCATAAACTCGACCTAAAATCACTGACAACAAACGGCTCAAAATTATCACACCGAGTAGTCCAGTGGGCACTCATTAATTATAATATGAACACAATGCCCCTAAGGTCAATCAGAGGGGAAAGTAACGTGGAAATAGTAAAATAAAATCGTTGTTATGGACTTCTGATACGTCATTTCGACTTAAAATTAATAAAATTGGTTAGGAGAAAAAGAATAAATAATGAAAATTTCTAAAAATTTTATATTTCGAATTAAACCTAGGATTTTGAAGATTCTAAGTGCAATGAAAATTTCGAACCACACACGTACCAGCAGCAATAAACGAAAGGTCCCCGACAATATAAACCCAAATAACTAACTACTAACCATAATAATTTTCCCATGTTAAACAACAGTTTAGTAATCGAACATAAAAATGATAACTCGATCAATATCTCGATAAGTAGTAAGCCCATCTCTCTCCAACGCGACAAAAATTTTCATTGCGATAAACAATCCAATCCCACTGAATAGCGACACGTCAAACATCAATGCCGTCAACATTTAAGAAGTAAATAAAATCGTTATAGGAAAATACCAAAAACGAATGGATCACCAAACACCTCACCAATAATTATAACAACAAACAGCTTCCCGCATAAAATAAATAACTTATCCCGTCATTTCATGCCACTAAACTGCTTCATTTCTCAAAAACAACAATAAATAACGGTTGCAAAATTTTTATTCGATAAATAGACATAAAATAAATCAACACTAGAATTGGAAAAGTCGTCGAGAATAGTTTTCCACCCAAAATTCATCCATCAGAGATTGAAACCCTAAAAAGCCAAAGTTAATAGTTCGTTAAAATTAAATCATCGACCAATACCTGCTGTTGAAATAACCCAACAGGAATAACTCATCAATAAATGTCGAGCGAACCAGAAGTAGTTGGATAAATTAGGAAGACAAGGCGAGTGCAATAGACAGATTAAAAGTCTGCTATATGTACATCTAACCTGAAATTTACATCCAAGCGAATCGATACTGAAAATTATCTCGTGTACGACAAAGTGCAAATGAATTCAGCAGACACATGTAGGATCAAATACCCGACACACACACTCGTTTCATAATATCAAATCGGCGTATCCAGTTAATAACACCGATGATCATTCATAACGACAACACACCGGATAGAATAAAAGTCGCCGACAAATCGAGGCCGACAGTTATTTTTCAGAAGACTAAGAATGTCCTATCGATCAAATAAAGTAGATGTGAATACTCCAGCTATGACCCCAGAGGAAGCCATAATTCTGGAGCCCAGATCCCACGCTTCAAGTAAATTAATTTCTATGTGTTAATTCACCTTTTAACCATATAAGCCCTTGACGGAAACCCAGAGACAACTGACTCCAATACCAACCTCGCGAATCAGAATAGAGCCAGTAACATTTATGAGAAATAAAATTTTATCTCGTTAATGAATGAGTCCTATGTTAATTTTTTTATGAAGTGATTATGAGAGGCCTAAACGAACACGGCAGAGTACAATCGATCTTATCCAATTATACTAGACGATAACCCAAAACTCACACAGGAATCTCAGATCTGACCCTGACCCATTCGATGAGGGAATGATCCGAGTATTGAAACAGACTAACACATCGACAACGGGGATAATTAATTTTGACGGCGCGACCTAAAATTTCCAACTGATGAAACCTCCAATTTTTTGTTGTTATTAAATGCCATGCCGAGAAGTCCAAAATTAAAGTATTTTATTATTAATTTTTATCAAACCACAAAAGGTTCTTTTAGTAGTAGATCATATAAATAATCGGAGTAAGTTAAAGTAGTTTATTAATACGTTTTATAAAGCCATAAAAGGTCCCTTTAGTAGTAGATTATATAAATACCTTTAGTAAATTAAAGCATTTTTATTCTTATCAAACCATAAAAGGTTCTTTTAGTAGTAGATGGTATGAACACCTAGGGTAAATTACAATGTTTCCTTAATGATATCATTTGGACTTCCGCAGATGTTTTTTGGTTATAAATTATATATCCTCGGCATGCCATTTTAAGTGGGTTGGAGCTCATCATTTGGGGATGGTTCACGTTAATAGTCGATTAAGATAGTCCGAAAATAAGATTGTTATTCACAATATTGCCTAAATTGAGAGCCTCCCCCTAATAGTTATTAGTGATTAGTGTCCCAAATAATTAGATATCCTGAACAACGTCAATTAAGGCAAATAATGCATGAAATTTTAAAACCTTTTAGTATATGAAACGCGATACCATTGGCAGATAGTAGTTTTGTGGTAGAATCTGGTACCATTCTTGATGTGAATAACAAGGGGTCATTCTCATTTGTCCACCATCAAACAAAAGGATTTTCAAAATATGAATGCGTCGTTAAAGCCATAGTCAATGGGGAATAGAGTAACACAACAGACTAAAAATCGGTATACTACCACATACATAATTGAATATTCTACGTCGGAAAATCTGTACCTTGTACAGTTCCTTTAATCGAGTAAGGACAATTTGAATTGATTCAAGTTTCACGGGTTACCATTTAAAGACCCGATTGGTAGGATAAGTTGGTTAGAAAATGTATTGTGTTTAGGAGAAATTTCCCTGCAATATCAAACTCCATTTTCAAGTAGAGATAAGGAAAATAACTTGAAAGATCGATTTTCGAAATGAGAGTGTCAAGCTAGTTGCATGGATAATAATACCAATGAACTCGGATTTCCTCCTCATCTCGACTAGGTCGACGTAGCTCCATAAGCCGCTTACATCGACCCTCATAGTAGAGAGCAAACTCCCATTAAGCTGAATCTAGGGTAATAGATGGAACCCGTAACGGGATAACTAAAAGACGACATCACCCCACATGCAAGCGACGGTACCCTGCATCCTGAAGACAGTCAAGTAACATAATATACGGAAATAACCCATGACGTGCGCAGGTTCACTCATCGACACCCGTCTGAGATATTGCCCGAAAATTAGACGACCCAGCAAATTGAAGAAATGTTTTATCATTGGTTTTTCATTTAGATGAGTTGTGGATCGATGAATCCCGAGTCACCGTACGTTTCCCCGCACACGCGGCAAATCGTTGTCGTCAAGCTATGTGGGATGCGGGATTCACCGTATCCCAGGTCAGAGAATCCAGATCCGGCACTCTGCAACAAATGGAGGAGGTCGAGCTTCCGTTTGTAGCCATAAAGTGGGAACCGGGCCGCAATCCGGCCAGAGAAATCCGCGGCCAGGCTGAGTTCCTCCTCGCTCGTCTTGAGGAATATCAGCGACAAACTGATATCCAAGTGGATCGGGCTAAGCGTTATCTCGCCAACGTAAACGAGGACATCGCAGCGGGTAGGATTGCTAGTACGGGCGGTTACGCTCCGCCGTACAACACCTCATTCAACCTCGATGACGAGAGGCTAAACACCAAAGCGGTGGTCATCAACGTAGTTGTCCCGCGGAAGATCCTTCCCCGCAACATGAGAAGGAACGAAGAACCTGCCGAAAGACACAACAAGCATCCTTACGCCCGGACGGCTCCGAAACCAGATTCCTTCAAACATCATCGGAAAACTCGTTATGACAATTATCGACAATAAAATATTATGACGAATGCCTTAGTTAAATGAAATAAAACATCTTAGTTGACTTTGTTACTTGTTTAGTTTGAATTGTTACAATTAATTAAATACACTGAAGTGAAATAACGCGATATAATAACTCTCTTTTGCAGATATGGAACAAGTGAGAATACTACAACAAGAGTTGGATCACGCTCGAAAAACCGATGAGAATTTTCATGCACAAATCTTACATCTGACAAGAGAAATACAACAGATTAGAGCTACGTGGGTAGAGCCGGCGAAGGTAAAAACGCTCTACCAGAAGATAACAGCGGCTCAAAAGGGCTGGTCAGAAGAGAAACAAATCTATCAGAACTTGAGAACACAAATAAAGGGTCTGGAGGTGGCGGTGTCAGCATGCCAAGAAGGCGCAGCGGTGGCATACCCCCTCGTCTTCGCCCCTGCTCAGCTAGCATATCGAGATTCAATGATGGCCCCGAAGATCGCCCCAAAGCCCAGCACTCATCGGCCGGGGAGAAAGGAACGAGCCAAGCGTCGAGCTGCTCGAACATAAATTAATGTGTAATCGATATTCCCAAATACATGTTTGTTAGCGTTTAATTATTCTTTTATTATTTCGATGGTCATGCGAAATGGCATAACGTTAGTACACACGAGATTGAACAAAGAAAAAACAGTAATTAATCGTTATGTAAGATCAAAGCAGATAAAGATGGGACCGGAGTAAATAAAGCACACACAGGCCTTCTAACGGTAGTGTGTTGAACCCAGCTTGAGGTCGGGCCAGAGGATTTCCTATGTGGCGCTCACCTTTGGCGACCTCAAAACCCATGGTTACATCACCAACGTTGCCTAGCAACGGGTAACCACTGGGCATGGCAAACAATGTTCATCTGGGATTAAGGTTGTCAGGACCATAAACCCCACACGAGTAAGAAAATGTCTAACTGAAGTTCTGAATTCAGAGCAAAAAGAAGACATTTTTCAAGATCTCATCACAAATAGACCCCGAGATTGAGAGATATATTACTGACAAAGCCAAAAATAAAAATTGAAGAAACGAGAGCACTGGTAAAGGTTTTTGAAAGTAATAAAAATGTAAGCAATGAAACAGAATATATCAAAGCTATCGGTCTAAAACATATGCTAACGTTACTAAGAAAGGACAGGTGAGTGTGCAGCAGAATACCCAACATATCAGATTTACACAATCACATTGAAACTGTTGGAAGAGCTGAATAGCTAAATCAAGAAGAGACGAATATGTTATACGTGAATCACTAAGGAAGACGAAAACAATTTCAAAGAGAACATATAACTACAAATGGCCCAGAAAAGAAACTACCAAAGGTTTTCATGAAGAACTTAGCAAAAAGACTTCCTCATTCTCTAATTCAAAAGATTAACAACAGAAGATTGTTTCAGCTGGTGCAAAAGGGGGCATAGAACAAATAATGATATTTTTATTATTATCAATATTTACAATATTGATATTTGTTTAAATATCCAATTGTTGTTAATAATTATAATTTTGAAGTTTGAATTTAATGAATCTTAATGAAAATGTTACTGGCGGTTACGCCGAAATCGCAGCGCTAACAAGATCACGGCAAAGGTAGAAAATTGTGGAATCACTTATAAAAATATTTAAGAATCAATCTGCCCAGTGATAAAAAAGTTTTCTGGAGGAAAAAATGAATATTCAAAGGAGTGGTTATTAACCATTGAAGAATTTGTAACAATAAATTCTTTCCATTTAGGAACAGCTTTCAATTTATTATTGTATTGGGATGCAAACGAGTTATGGGTGGGTTTTTAAAGATGTACAGAAGAATCCAGCGTCAGATGAAGATGTAAAAAGTTGGTTTATTTTGAAGTATATAAAATGTAAAAGATTCTTGCAAACTATCGATGATATGAGTCAGATTAAGCAGAGATCTGACGAAATATTTGATAATATTGTGATTAGAATAGGAAAATTTGTTCGTGAGGTTTTATCAACGAATCAGATTGAAGACATAATTGTCAAGGATATTGTTGGGCTATAAGCCACCATTAAAACAAAACAAAATGACTAGGAAAAGTCATGTCGAAAAATTGTGAGAATGGCTATTTGTAATACAAGCACGCACCGCAAACAGAAATTAAAAATATAATAAAAACATTAAATAAAACAAAATAAAAAATAACATAATTAATTAAAACAAATAATTAATAAATTTTGCACGAAAAATACATGGAAAAATAAAGTGAAAATACAAAACCGCCAAAACCTTACAAAATAAGGTTTAGAAAATACACAGGCGGAGGAGGCGACCAGAATAAGAATCAGCAAAAAATAAAAATGAAAATTTAATAAAATTAATATTAAAAAATTAAGAAAAATAAATAACAAAAGAGAAAAATATAAAATTAAATAAAAGCCATCAAAAAACCCGAAAAAATGGCCAAAAAGATTCGAAATTAGCTGATTGGTCGCACACACGCACGAAAACAGTATAAATACAATAGCCATTGTCACAATTATTAACCTTTAAAAAAAATTTTTATCTCATTTCGAAATTTTGAAATTCGCCCTTTAGCAGTAGGTAATTTTTGTTTATTGTATTGTCATGTTGAATATATTTTTTGATATGCACTTTAATTGTTTTTATTATCATGGATGGCCGCGATACTTTTTAGTATCTGCGACAGGTCCCCCTAAATTTAATTTTATATATTGATGTATTAAATCGTGGAGAATGGCAAAGTAATATTCGATTCCGGCCGTTAAGTTGGCAGGACGTCGACGTGTTACTTGGTCACAAACCACCCTTCGGTGTCTGCCTAGTCTGGTCAGGTCTCGTTACACTGATCACGGGGTAGGACACCGTCGTAATTCACCGAGGCGGCCATTTTCAATGTTGGTCGGAGCGGTACGAGTAAAATGCGGGTAGATCGCCATACCTAGGGGGTCGACATTTGTAAGATGTCTAAGTAGGGATATAATATTTTTTTTTAAAAATGCCTGTCGAGAAATCGATTATAACAGAGGGGACGACTAGGGTTAAGTATAGGAATAAAAGCATAACACAATAAACCAAAATGAATTTAACAAAACGAAAAGATTTAAAGATATTTTAACGTGAATCGAAATGACCGGAGCATCAATATTTTTCATTTTTCTCTTTACCGAATTATTTTCCGCAGGCCAACAATAGATGTTTACGCGAAAATCGGCATTGTAGAAATTAATATTAAATATGAGTTTGGTGTAGGAATGTGTGATGTAATTTTCAAATTAATATTCTCTTTTATTATCCTTATCTTCTTTTTACTGAATTATTCCCCCTCATGTTTGTTTATAATTTTTAAAGATCTTCGACAACATGCAGCCAGGATATAAAATCCCGAAATTAACGTCACAGAGATCGGAAACATCTAACCCATCAATTCCCAATAACGATGACAAATCCCACCAGGAATGCCGAAGGAAATATAATCAGTTGGTCATAGAACACGAACGCACGCTCGGAGACTAGCAGGTATACCCGTCCGCAAAGAAATTTCGAGAATTATAATAGGAAACAACGAAGCGCCGAAAAAGGAGAAAATACGGAAAGAATTTTAAATAATGAATAGACACATGGTTTGCTTAAAACATATAGCAAGGCGAGTCTATAACAGAGCACAAGGATTACCGGAACCAGAATATAAACTGTACTGTTGTGATGAATCAGGAATATTTTTTTTAAATAATTGCTGTTTAATATGTGGTAAGAATGGGCATTTTTTAAATAACTGTGTTGGGCAAAAACAAATATTTTAAATTGTTGTTTATCTGGCACGACATCCGATAAAATCAAGGCGCGCAAAATGCAAATGGACGGAAAATCATCAAAAATAGCCTACTTAATATTAAATAATACAAAAAGTAGAAAAAAGATTCGAAAAATACAAAAATATGTAAAAAATAAATAAAAATATTTAAAAAGTATCAAAAAACATTAAATTTTAGCAAAATTAACCTATTTCATCAAATTGGCACCAAATTCATAGGAAACGCTTATATTCTAGAAAATAACTATGAGAATTAAGCTTAAAATGTAATTAGAAACTTTAACAAAAAAGAATCACGAAAATCTGATAACTAGGGGAAAAGTGATGAAATTTTGTAAAAACGTGTAGGCGTTTTGTTTTACTGCATCAAAAAACATACGTGTAAAACTCCCTATATAAGATCAACATTAAAAAAAAAGTATTTTAAATCGATAGTTAGCTTAGGTTTGGGGTTTTATTGATTTTACAATGCTTTTTAAATACACCAAAATATCTCCCCCTTTAATAAAGATTCATCCTCAAACCTATTCATTTAATTATTACTTTTTTGTATACTTGTCCTCGTAGAGTAATCTCAATTCTATTTTCTGAAAAGAATCAAAAACTGCGCAAGAATCTTTCACAAAGTTTTCTGGAAAAGTGAGGAGATTTTTATTATTTTTATTTTGTTTTCTTATTATATTTTAAACTTTATTATGTTGAAGATTTCGAAACGAAATCTCTGTAAAATTCTTAGCAAATAAATCCAGGAAATTTTGATACCCCATTTATGTAGAGTTTTGTGAGTCAAATGATTTTCTTGAAATAACATATATTTTATTCGTTGTGTGGGGTTTTTGGGTATGATGTCAACGTCCTTGACCCCATATGAAAATTATTATCTTTCCCCCAATGGTTACCCGTTGCCAAGCAACGTTGGTAATGCAACCACTGGTTATGGAATCGCCAAAGGTGAGCGTCATATAGGAAATGCTAAGGCCCGATCCCATAGCGGGTTCAACGCACCACTGATAGAAGGTATATGTGCGATTTTTATTTCTGGTCCCTTTCACTTAGAGGTACAATCAGTCATCTCTACGCTTTAGAGGGCGTCGCGAATAGGGACGCTCCTCGCTCCTTCTGTCGGATAGTGTCTCCAGAATGTTGGGTTGAAGGAGGTGTTTGGGTACAACTAGATGCACCGGAGTGTGGAGCTCCAGAAAGGCCGAATCTTCTGGATTGTATGCTACACTGTAATCAGGTAGGTAGCCGTCGGAACTTTGGATTCGGTCACTGGCGATATCTGCATTGATCTGTCTACGTTATAGGTTGGTTTTCCATCGGTATTTTCTTTCGAGGTGTTCGAATTGCTGAAGTGCCACCTCGGCTTCATGGCGAATTTCACGAGCCGGATTTCGCCCTGGCTCTTGTTTTATGGCGAGACTGGGCAACTCCACGTCTTCGTCATACCTATTCTGATTACGGAGAGGTCACTCTGGTGTACCGTGCGTAGATAGGGAGTATCCACGATCCCATAGGGTTTGTAGGTAGCGTCCGACGAATTTGTTGGGATCGTCAATGTGGTACGGTTGTCATCCGTCCAACGTTCCCGATAATTTACTGTTGCTAGTACATTAAATATCATCAAAATCTTTAATATAAGATATCATACATCGCTAATTCCTAATAGTTCATTCACAAAACACAATCCAAAAAATAACTCCTAATTAGCTGAATATTTATGAAAATTTATGAAAACTAAAATATCTCAATCATTATGAATAAATGGTATTATTTTACGATTACTCGATTATGTGTATGCTCTAAGACTAGGTAACTTACTCCATTGCGGATCGAACACAATAATGCCATTTCCAATTCGAATCAATAGTACTCATAGTTAATAACGGACAGCAATACTTCATCTTTGTCCTCTGGAATCATAAGTAATACGACGATTACTTACCCACAGTAGCATTTGTTTATCAAGAATGAAAAATAAATCTCATCTACTTTATTTATTGGTGATTACTACTCCTATAAGATTACGAATAAAACTGAATTTACATTATACATGGAATAATACAAAAGTGAAAAAATCATTACAAAAAAAAATAAACCAAATACACATTTTTATTAAATTGAACTTATTTAAATAAATCTAAACTTTAGGTATCAGCAATGAAGTGTCCTACCCGCCGCATGGTCCTCTGGCTTGTAATGGTATTCTTCGTTCTTTGCGGAGCTAATGATGTGGTGAATTACATCGCGTTTCTTCGATCGATCGGCATTCAAATTTGACATATTGTAGAAAATAATAGAACTTACCAGGTCAGTGGTATTTATATTGAGCTCCATGGCGAGAATGATTCAGGCCACATGTGACTTATACAATCACAAGAATTTAATTTCTTCCATGGTTCGTGGCTGCTGATTATTGGCCGAATTATAATTTTTTCTCACCCATTTCTTCTAGATGATTATTCCTTCGAGAAATTTCGGTGATTCATATCACTAGCAGCAGTTCTGATCGGTGTGCGGGTGTGCGTTAATAGTAGATCTCTTCTACTTCTTCTAGTTAATGCACACGGAGTTTCGAGAGTTAGGTAGTTTGCGGCTGTTCAAAATCACACGGGTAATTGATTTATTATTACGTAATATTTGGCATTTATTAGTTTTAAACAATAACTTGAGATTTGGAATTTAGCTATCCTGACTTCCTCTCTGACTATCCTATTTATTTCGATATATCCGACGCCACAATGATAAAGATAGTTATCTTCCGCCACAGATTCAGAGTTGTTGTCGGTTATATCCAAATTCCAACTTTCAGATCTTTATCTGAGACTCGATCAATCTTCTAGCACATCGTTTAGTTATTTGTTTATTATTACACTATTATCACACTTAAAATTTAGATATTTATTTGCAATTTGGTTAATCGTTATTGCCAGTGGAAAATTTATATGCTATTTGTTCTTGCTTCTCGGTCGAATCAACTACGAAGGGATTTCTTGGTGAGTGGTTTTCATTGATTAGTATTATGATTTTGCTTTTAAAGGTAGCGTCTACGGTAAGCAGAGTTATTATGCATGGCAAATTATTGTTGGGTCTAGACGGTAAAATGCTTTTAATACAAAGATATGAGACTGGATTTGTTCATCGCCTTCTATTCACCCTATGAAGAGGCTAGGTATATTTTATATTTTGTATTTATTTTATATTAAAAATAAAATGATTTATGAGTTATTTGCTTTGTTTTGTCTTGTCTTATATTAGTTTCTATGTTTACTTACTCGTGATTATCGCTACGTTTTGTAAAATATTCTAGATTTTATTTATGCATTATCAATGCCGCTAGGTTTAATAAATTATTGTAACGATTTTGATTTGGGATTATCTCTATGCTTTAACAATCGATGTTTATAGTTATTGTGGTGATAAATTATTATACTGATCTTATTATGTCTTTACGATTTGCTAATTTATCTCGGGGTTGTCCTACGGAGCCTTGATGTGGTATTGTTTCGTTACATTCGTGTCTTAGTTTGGATTTATATATAGTTAACTTTGTTATTAAATAAATTGTTTTGAGATTTGCCTTTTGATTTGGAAGGGTTTGCTATACGTCTGTTCCGCAACTTAATACGATCATTTCATAATGTAGGAGGTATTATCTATATAGTTGTACAGCGATTTAATGCGTAGGTTGCTTTTTACGGTTATTTTTCTGGGTTTTATTCTCTATTTTAATTTTATGAGTTTACTACTAATAGGGTCATATGCTCAATTATGATTTCACTAATGTGACTTTTTGGGGGTTATTTTTAGATGCCTACTTTTAATTGTTGATATTAGTACGTTGACTTGTCTTCCTCGAGACATTGTTAGCGCTTTCTTAGCGTGCTAGGTCTTTATCAAATTTATCGTCTAATTCTTAGTTGTACCGGCAATTACTGTCTTAGGTGCATTTAGAATTTTCATTTAATTTCAAGAACATGATCGTTACATCGATTTCCGCAAGCCCCCTTCCATTTAACCTCAAGTTGACCCTAAGATGTTCATGTGTTTATATTAGATTTTAAGAGTGCCCACTGGACTACTCTATGTAGTAATTTTAGCCGATATGTGTTAAAATTTAGGTTGATTTTTCGGGAGTGAGTAGAAAGGGAGTCAGCCAAAAGACTGGTTCCCGATCTCCCAACTGCCCCTATAAGCGAAAATAATTTGATGTTCGAGCCCGTCGTTACGCACGGCGTTACAAGCACGAGATATTGGCGGATAAACCGCACTTACACTGCTCGATAGGGATGTATGATTTTAATTACTTGCAGGTGTGTGGCTGTGGGCCAGAAAAATTTCGACAGTAGTAAAAAAAATTCATCTTTTCATATCATATAATTGCCTATAATATTCTTTACATATTGCGTCATTTCACTTGCATACTCATAAATATCGTTCATGATCACTTCAATAGTTTTTGATAGTTCCAAAATATAATCGTTCTCGAGTCTTGTTTCCATAAGCTTGTGACCCAATGCTGTTTTTTCTGTTAAAAAACGCAAGAGCTTTTTAAGAGAAAAAGTGATCCCTCACAAGTGATTAAATTTATGCGAAAATGAATTGGTATTTATACCTATTCTGTGACTCTAACCTTGCGTGTTAAATTTAATGCGATAAAACAAAATTTGACCTTGAAATTATTTATATAATAATAACTCTAATTTTTATTATTTTCTTGATTTAATTTGGCAATTTATCCATTAAGTTTTTAATTTAATTATTTCCAACCAAAATTGTTTTATTTTAATACAACATTTCATTAATTCTTTGCTTTTACGTAAATTGTCAATCTTTCGGTCAAATATTTTGTTATTTTTATGATATTTTCGTGCGGGTCTTGAAGCATTTTGTTATTATTTTAATTTATTTTAATGTTTTTTGATTTTATATTTTTAATTATATCTTTCTCGCATTTTAAGGTGTATACTTGATGTTTTATGGGTCTGATTTTTAAATCTGCGTGTTATGTTTGCGTGCTGTTTCCAAAACTTAGTATTTGCCCAACACATGTCATTTGACCACAAAATTTGTAAAACCATAAAATAAATAAAATTCTATCAAAAATAAATGAAACTATCACTATTCCACAAATATATTTTTATAATGTTATCATAAATCATAATAATCCATATTCCAAACCGATTCTCAATTTAATTTAAATACACATTTAAAATTTTAGTGAAAGTAAAATTTTAGTTAAAGATTTAAATCAGAATTTTGTGGGTGGTATGAATTTAAATTTTACTTTTAGAATAAAACTTGTGTCAGATGTCTCATTTGCGTTAATAGATTCAGATATTGTTGGTACTCGTTTCAGTGATACCGGACGATGTCAATAAGAACATGAGGTTTTTGGATTAAGTCCGGATCCAAAGCTAGTGAAGTTGGTAACCAAATATAGTACTATATTCATAATGTCAGATTTTGACTTGGGTTTTACTAATTTAGTGACTCATAAAATAAAAACTCAGAATCATAGACGCATGGCGATGCAGATTGAATCAAAAGTGGACGAGATGATTCTAAAATTGTTGAAATTAGGCATTATCAGTAGATGTCAGAGGCCATGGAGCTCTCCAACAGTTGTTTTAGGTAAGATAGATGTGTCAGGATATAAGGAAAGAAATTTGATATTCGTACTGATCATAAGGTGTTAAAGGTTTTACAATCAACGTCAAAACCAATAAGCCCACAATTCCAAACATGGTTAAGTGAACTATCATGTTACGATTTTGATCTCTAATATCGGAAGAGTGAAGGTCATAATAACACCGATGGTTTATCGAGGGTATTGCTAAGTGATTGCCCTCAATGTCAAAGCGAACACGAGGAAGGGAAACTGGAGAAGGGCGGGTAAAATTTTTAAATGTTATTACTTCAAGCATATAAAGAGCTTCAGGAAATCGACACTTTATTATCTACAATAAAGAAATCTGTACTAAATCCAATTTCCAATGTGCCCCAATTGATATGGGAGTCACACTTTTAAAAAGATTAAACCAGATATTAATAGATAATAACCTGTTATTAATCGTGAATGATACTAAGCAAAAAACAATATTTCCACAAAACTTAGTGACGCAAGTCGTGCAGAATATACACAAAGAACTCTGTCATCTAGGAGTTAATAAAACAACGAGTTATATATAAGATCATTTTTTTGGACACACATGGTAACTGATATCAGGGATATTTTCAGGAAATGTGATTTGTGTATGAAAAGGAAAGTTATAACAAATAAGACATAAAAGTGTCTAGTTCCAAGAGTTATAATAAATTCGATGGAGCAAATTGTAATTAATATTGCTCATATGAAAGAAAGCAGGAATCGCAACTGCTATTTGGTCGTAATAATTGATCAGTTCAGCAAGATGGTTAGTTTAACACATACTTTTTAACATACGCAAAGTAGATATACAGTACGAAGGTAGATACAAAATTGTCAGGTTTCTATCCCAAAAAATTTTAATGTGAGAGTTAATTTTTTAAATGATCTTGGGTTTCATTAATTTGTGGGGTTAGTGGTATTCGTGACCTTGACCCCATAACATACAAACATGGTCACCCGTTGCTAGGCAATGTTGGAACTGCAACCATTGGTCACAGGACCGCCAAAGGTAAGTTCCGATGTCAGAACTGCTAAGGTCTGGTCCTATGTCGGGTTCAGCGGACTGCCGTTAGAAGGCCTCTGTCCGTCTTCTCTTTCAGGTCCCTTAAGTAATTCTTTATCATTTTTCTCGTGTACCATAATTATCAATACTAAACAAAATACCAAAACACAATTTTATTGCATTATCATCAAATGAGTTTTTTGGTTTGTACAAAGACGCAGATTTAATAATTTATTTATTTTCGCCTTGGGCACGTCTCCGTAATCGTTCAGTCCTGCCTGGTCTGGCGTGTGGTTGAGATCGTTTGTTGGGATGTTTTGATGAATCCTGGTTGCGATAGGCCAGTTGTGCCGGTGCAAACACTAAGGTATATGTCACCGCACTTCCCTCCTGGCACGCTGACAGAGCGACTTCTAAGCCTTTTATTTGAGTCCGTTGAGCTTGATTGGGCATCTTTTCGTCCTTCCAGCCTTGCTGGGCCACAGTGAGTCGTTAATACACTTCTTTCATTTTAGCTGGCTCCGCCCAGGTAGCTTTTATTTGCTGCATTTCTCGGCTTTGCTGTAGGAGCTGCCGATGGAGATGCGTATTTTCAGGTTGAAGGTCTTTTAGTTCTCGGCTGAGGATCCTTGTCGCCTCCATTCCTAAATTGAAATTATTTGAGCGATTACCATTAATATTGTTGGTTTTGACACACTAATCGATTTTATTCACCCTGGTCTTAAGTTTATTTGCGAGCAGTATCAGTCCCAACTAATTAGTTTTCTATGAGACTCGTAGCAACTTATTTGTTAATTTAATTTGCTATTACCTATTTGTATTTTAGCGATTCTCTCCCTCGCAGTAATTACTTTCTATGTTGTAAAGTCACATTTTCTAAAAAAAATAGAACTCGTCTTATTCGTTTATCACAGTGGAATTTATTTTATTTCGTGCAAACAAAATCAAACAGTCAAATTAATCATTAACGTTTATTGCATGATACAAATTTAGTCATTTTCCAAGTCCATTTTGATCCTTGGGATGAGCACCTTCGCGAAAACGATTGGCGAATGTCCATTGGGGGTGTCTGCTGGCGTATACATTGTCGCCTTGTTGTCTTGGTCCGAGTCGGCTGCGAAGAGCTGGCTGGACCAATTTCTCCGGCAAAATCAGTTTTGTTGGGGCGGTCATTTGTAGTAATCTCGGGTAGTCTAGTTCGAATGAGACCCCATAGTCCGGAGCAAATCCGTCGGTACTTGGAATTAGCCCGCTTGCGATTCACACGTTCCAATCGCTGCCTGGCCAGATTCACCTTTTTGTGGTATTTCCTTTCCATTTCTTCCATCTTCATCGCAGTGTATTCTGCTCGTTGACGAGCTTCTCGTGCCAGGTTTATACCCGGTTCCCGCTTGATTGCGATGCTGAGCAATTCGATTTCATCTCCACGATCGTTTGGTCTTTGGGGCCAACTGGATTCTCCATAGGTGGCCAAGGTGTAACCTTGATCCCATAGCGCTTGTCTATGTTGCGCAGCAGAACTAATCGGTATTTGTAGTGTCAGTCGGGAATCGTCACTCCAACCTCCGTATGGATCCCTACGGTCTAAATAATCAATGTAATTAATCATAAATTGTAAATTTTATTTTAATAATTCATTTGACAAATATTGTGTAGTCATGAAAGTAAGGTTCATCGTCGTCCGTTATTTGGGGTGGAAGGAAATCATAATTACGTTAAATAACTTGTCGTTACATAAAAGATGTAGCACCTTGTTGCAGCTCGATAGTGTCCTTCATCATGTCTATATCATTAGGTGATAGCCGGTTTCGGTGTCCGTCTCCGATCCGTTCTTTTGTATCGCGTCTACCTTCAGAATGCAAATGTCTTTGGTTGGACATGATTTTATTTGTTAATTATGAAATTCAAGTTTTGTATTTATGTCAGAAGGGTATCAGTTCGTCGTTGCTTGATTGGTCGATTTTCCTTATTAATTCCGGGGCATTTGTTTATCTTAATTATGTATATTACGATATTTTATTCTTTATTTATTTAGCTGGCTGAAATTATTTTTAATTGATGCTTATTTATTTTATCTGTTCCAACAATTTCTTGGTTGACTTGAGAAAACCAATAATTAAATTTCTTTGCCTGAGTCGACACCGTTTCATAATCAGTATTATGATGAGTGAACTAATTTGAATTTCATGCCATTACTTTCAGTTGATTATTGTTCAAAAACATGTTATACCGATCAGGAGATTTGCTTCTCATTGTACAATTCTATTTCAAAAATTTTAGTATTGCTGATTATTTATTCCAAGTTTTGCTATGTTGTCTCTGGTGATCAAAAGGACTCGCGCTCGCTGGCTAATCATCTCAGGATTTTCTCCTCCCTCAGTTGGTTTATGGATACCAGATCCCTCTTCATCACTCTGTCACTCTGGAATTACTGGACTGCCACTCCCTACTGGATTTTGTTATCGCAAGGAATGTCGCTACCCACCTTACAATGCAATTCGGTCAACCAGTTTCAGACTGTCGCTATTTCTGGCAATGTTCGTTAGACGAATTTTGCATGCGTCGTTATTATGAGTAAACCGATCCTGCTACGATCAAACTCTCGTTGATTCCTCCCATATCTTCCGTTTGCGAGAACATTATGTCTATTTTGTTATTTGCAGTCTTATTACTACGTTTTTCACAATTTTGTTTATGAATTTACTAATTTAAATGTAGTTTAATTATTATTTTTGATGTTTCTCTTCCTTTTAATATTATACGATGGTCATTCACTGTTGTCTGAGGAACTATATCGTCTGTTAAATTTAGTCTTTGGGTTCATAATGGGGCGTTATTCACGTTTTGATTGGGTCGCTCTAGTGGTATTTGTTTACACTTAGTTCTGTTCAGTTCCCTTGAGATACATATATTTTAATTGCGTTGAATCATAATTGCTTATATTGCCTTTAGTCATATTATTCTACTTTTAATTCCAATTAATTAATTTTGTTACATTTAGTCACCCTTACTCACATCTAACATTCAATCATATCCTTAACTTTTAGTTACTTTACTAATATTTAATTACTTCTAATCAATTGTTAATATAGTTAGGATTTTTAATCGCCTTTCGTCCTCTCGATATATTCAATTACTTTTCATCTCGCTTAGTAAATTTTTACTACTTTTGTCACATCGATGTGTTTAATTACGTTTTATCCCTTCGGTAACTTCGATCACTTTTGAATAAGTTATAATTATTTTCGTTACTTTAATAAATTACAATTATTTTCGTTACTTTTAATAAATTATAATCGCTGTTCGTCACTTTTTAAGAAGTTATAATTATTTTCGTTACTTTTAATAAATTACAATTACATTTCGTCACATCGATATCGAGTCCCCACCTCCCGAGCCTCAATTTGATCCTAAGGAACTTGTGTTCACATTAGGGTTTAAGAGTGTTCACTGGACTACTCGGTGTGATCAGTTTAGCCGATTTGTAGATTTGATTTTAGGTCGATTTTTCGGGAGATGGTTGAAAGAGAGTTAGCCAAAAGACTAGTTCTCGATCTTCCCACCGCCCCTATGAAGGAATATAGTATTTACGTTCGAGGCCGTCGTTGCGCACGACGGAACTCTCACGGCACACGCTATAGGCGGAGAAACCGCACTTACACAGTGTGACTAGTTATGTATGATTTTTATAGCTTGTATGTTGTGTGGCTGTGGGCCAGAAAAATTTCGACATTTAAGACTCATTCATTTAAAGCATATATTTTCAGATCCATACGTTGTTATTCATCTGCATTCATTCACCCATCCGACAAATGTTTCCCACACATACGATCAAGTAGGGCTTACATATAAGGTGCTTGATTACGCATTGTGGAAATTTTTGCCGAGAGTTGCTCCTTAGATTCGTAAATTCGCTAGAGAAAAGTAATTTGTTCACTAAGTGAAAAGCATTAAAATTCTGTGAAAATGGATAGGTATTTATATCTATTCTGTGACCCTAACCTTGCGTGTTAATTTTCATGCGATTGTTGGGCCAGCACACAAATAGCCTTGAGAATTGTTTAAATGCATCAGTAATACAGCACGAAAACCCAGCACCAAGATAACTTAAAATACAATATACAACATCAACTAAACACTTTAAAATCTGAGAGAATATAAATAAATATAAAATCAAAAACATAAAAACTAAAATAAAATAAATACAAAATGCATCAAGAACCGCACGAGATTTACATAAAAAATAACTTAATAACAAGAAAATTCGACCGTAAAATGACCATTTATATAAAATTAAAAAATAAATGAATTAAATGAATAAAAATAAAATATTTTTGGATGAATAAATTTAATTAAAAATGTTAAAAATAAATTACCAATTTAAATTAAGAAATAAATAAAAATTTAATGTAGATAACATAAATAATTTCAAAGTCGAATTTTGTTTAATCGCAGTAAAACTAACACGCAAGGTTAAGGCCAAATTATAGGTATAAATACCGATGTGTTTTCACAAATTTTCAGTCTTATTTTTCGGAGAAAAAATTTCATTACAGAACTGTATAACTGGTTGTATAACTGGTTGAGAGCCGTGCATTCAGGCAATTAACACGGGTAAGTGTTTTGCCTGAACACGATCACTCTCAACTGGTGCAATATTATTAATTGATTTTTTCGAAGGGAATTGATGGGTAATTTTTCAATTGAATTTATGGATGACTTTTCAGATCGAATTTATGGATGATTTTTGTTTTTCAAATTGAATTTATGGATAATTTTGTTTTTCCAATTGAATTTATGGATGATTTTTCGAATCGAATTTATGGGTGATTTTTCTTAATTGAATTTATGGATGATTTTTCAGATTAAATTTATGGATAATTTTGTTTTTCCAATTGAATTTATGGATGATTTTTCAAATCGAATTTATGGATGATTTATCGAATTAAATTTATGGGATTTTCGAAGTAAATTTTATGGAATGGATACAATGAATTTCAAATGTATGTGGCCGATGTAATATGCTGAATAAATATTTTTTATCTACAGCCTTAGTGCATCGAAACTTTTATTCCAAATGCTATGGTAAAATATTATTTGTTATTCCTTTTCCGGCCCACAGCCAAAGACACATCACAAGTTAATAACATCAAACATATTATTCGAACCATGTAAGTGCGTGGAATATCGCCAATGATTCGTGCCCGTGAAGGCTCCAGCGTGCGGAACGCAGGAGTTGGAACGTCAATATTATCTGTAGATAGGGAAATTGGAGGGTAAATGAGTAGTCCTTTGGCTGCTCCTTCATCATCCGTTTCCTGTAAAATTGACATAAATTTTTAACAACAATCGGCTCAAAATCTCTAACACCGAGTAGTCCAGTGGGCACTCATTAACTATAATATGAACATAAATAGATCTTAAGGACAAAAAGAGGGAATGGGTAGCGTGGAAAATTGCGAAATCGTTGCAACAGTTAAAATGAAAAGCCATCGGAAAAAGATTAAATCAGAACGACCAAAATCATGAAAAATAATGTTTTTAAATAAAAATTAAATAAATTAATTTGAGTTGAGGCGGAGAATATGGGCGGGACGCTGCTCAAATTTTCCGAATTAATTCAAATACTTAACAAAAATAGTAACGTAAAAATGGAACGTGTAAAATAAGGGCGGAACGCTGCTCAAATTTTTCGACTCAACAAAAATACTTTACCGAAAACCAGGGAAATACAAATGGATTACGGCTAAATTGTTATATAAGAAAAATATTTCTTAAAGCTGAGGAATAAGGACGAATCCCTACACAAAATTTTGTTAATAATATTGATAATAATTATAATAATTGTAATAATAATAATAATAATAATAATAATAATAATAATAATAATAATAATAATAATAATAATAATAATAATAATAATAATAATAATGTTGGGCTATAAGCCACCATTAAAACAAAACAAAATGACTAGAAAAAAGTCATGTCGAAAAATTATGAGAATGGCTATTAGAACACAAGCACGCACCGCAAACAGAAATTAAAAATATAATAAAAACATTAAATAAAACAAAATAAAAAATAACATAATTAATTAAAACAAATAATTAATAAATTTTGCACGAAAAATACATAGAAAAATAAAGTAAAAATACAAAACCGCCAAAACCTTGCAAAATAAGGTTTAGAAAATACACAGGCGGAGGAGGCGACCAGAATAAGAATCAGCAAAAAATAAAAATACAAATTTAATAAAATTAATATTAAAAAATTAAGAAAAATAAATAACATAAGAGAAAAATATAAAATTAAATAAAAGCCATCAAAAAACCCGAAAAAATGGCCAAAAAAGATTCGAAATTAGCTGATTGGTCGCACACACGCACGAAAACAGTATAAATACAATAGCCATTGTCATAATATTTAACCTTAAAAACATTAAAAAAATATTTTTGAAAACTTAAAATTTTGAATCTAAGATTTCGAACTTTGGTAAGCTTGTATTTCATTGAATAAATTTTTGAAATGTTTATAGTTTTAAGTTTTTAAATTTTAATCATGGATGGTCGAGGTACTTTTAGTATCAACGACAGGTCCCCCTAATTTAATATTATTTCATACATGCTGTAATTTGTGGAAGATGGCTTGGCAGGATTCAATTCCCTCAGTTGATTTTGAGGGATGTTGATGTGCTGCCTTGTCGTCAACCACCCTTCGGTGTCTGCCGGTATGGTCAGGTCTCGTCACACTGATCGCAGAGTAGGACGCCGTCGTACTTCACCGTGGCGGCCATTGCAATGTTGGTCGGAGCGGTAGGGATTAAAATGCGGGAATATCGACATAGCTAGGGGGAAAACATTCAAATGAATGTTTAGGTAGGGATGCAATTTTTGTTTAAAACCTGTCGAATTGTTATATGAAAAGGGACGACTAGGGTTAAGTCGGTAGAAACAAATGAACGGACTAGCGAAATTGGATGTTTCTTTTTATTTTTGCCTTTTGTAAGGAATGGTTTTATAGAACACTTTTAAATAAAAATTATTTTTTCATAAACTCAGTAAATGATTGGAGCATCAGCATTTTTCTTTGCTGCATCGAATGTTTTGTTTTACTAGTTCTAATGACAAATAGGATATCTTCACAATTAATATCAAACCATGAAATGAATGTGATAGAGAATGTTTGAGGAATGTTCGGACTAATTAATTTTAAACTTTATAATTATTATATTTTATTTATTTATCAATATAACCCATTAATGGAATGAAACTCTCCCTCGTTTAGTCAGGAAAATCCCAAGAAAATCCTTCTGAAAATTCTCATCAAACGTTTCAATAATCAAAATTTCTTTTCTAAAAATGCATCCAGGATACAAAATCCCCAAAACATCGCGAAAATCAGATACCACGGCATTACAATTGAATCACGATTTATGCCAACAAAATTATAACAAACTGTTCGCGGAGCACGAACGCACGCTCGGCACGTGGTTCGCTCCCGAAGCGGTCAAAATCCTCCAGGATAAAATCCGCCGGTTGTCGAGATGCCGAGAGGATTTAATTGCAGAGAACCGGGCTCAGCGAATCATAATCAATGACCAAAGCGCCGTCTTGGTAGCATCATTTACGGAAGCCGAACTGGTAAAACGCCTAGCGGGTCGCGATCTGGCCTTAAAGTTGAATTTGATCCCCGCGAACCATCTTCCGGAAACAACTCAAGCTGGTCCAGCTCAGACACCTAGGACCAGCAAGAAGCACCATCCCAGCAAAAATCGTCGTCGCCGTGAACGACGCCGAGCTGAAGGCCTCACAATCTTAAATAATGCTGCACAAGTGCTCGAAGAAGCCGCCGCACTCGTCGCAGAGCAGCACCCAGAATTTGTGAAAGAAGATGACACCGCTTCAACCCCGAAAAGATCAACAGAACTGGTGCTACCAACTCATGGGAAGGAAACTGATGAGATGCAAATATGCCTAGACATTTCACCCGTCGAAAATTCCACCACGACAATGAAAGAGAGATCGCCGACTCTCGCGAGCTGCTGGATGGACGAATTTGGAGAGGAATTATGTCATACCGTTCCTCAGGTCGGAACTACACCATTTCAATCCCTCCGGAACAAACGAAAGTTCCCCGTCGATATCGACGAATGACCACCAAATGGAAAGAAGGATGGACTCCATTATCCTGATATTATTTATATATTTATGTACTGATTATAATTTTTGTGATTTCTTTTGTTAAATTTTCTATAAATCCAATAAAAGTATATTTTCGTAATTCTTATTCTCTTAATGATTTCTGATTTCGCTAATTAATCGAATTATGAATGGATGTATAAAGTTTGTTTGGATTGTATTAAGATGTTGACGGAACCTTATGTATGCATGAAGTAGGTTGAGGAAGTTCTTATTTCACTCGTAAAGTCGGAATTAAGAGATCTCAGTTAACAAAAATTAAAAATTTCAGTTTTCATTATAGAGATACTGATGATTAAAAAGTAATTCTGGTTAAAAGATGAAACAAGCATTCTCGGAGGAGTTTATTTTTCTTAAATTATTAATGGGGTTGTGATAAACCCAAAATTTCGGCCGATATAACAGAAATTTCGATAATTTATATAATAATTTAAATTTTTACATGTTATTTAAATAAAATACTTTATGATTTAAAACAAATTTCTAGGTTAAAAAATTTACCTATTTTCCGTAGTTTAGGCAATTAAAGTCGGAAAATTAGATAAATCCGAGAAGCTGAGTTTTAAATGTTTATTTATAAATATTTTATTTTTATTAAAGTTTCTTAATCATCATCTTTGAATTTCATAAATTAAATACCTAAAATTGGTTTTTGCTAAATTAAAATTAATAATGAATAGATAAGTGACAAAAACCTAGTAAGGGTACGGTCCACTACATTCGGTACTACCTATTTTGCTATGTATTAAAGCGACTAGGGGAAAACAATATGTAGGACGTATGCATGGGTTCGTCATAGAATAATGGGAAAGGTGTGCACAGATATCGAAAAAGTTAAAGGAGTCAGGCAGACGTAAGTCCTTCTATCGGCCGTCAGGAACCCGAAAGCGAGATTATCACAAGGAGTAGTCTTGGAAACGGTGCTCACCTGCTTGTGGACTCTCGGCTGCTGTATACAGTACCAACATGGGCTTGCCCATGGGTATACAGTGGTTAGATTAAAATTGTGGGGCGTCGGGGTGAGAAAGGAAATACCCTAGGGAATGCAAGAGTAGTTGAGGAAGTAGTTTGGATGAATGAGCTTAGATTAAAACAAAATTAATTCTACCCTGTACGCCAATAATAATAATAATAATAATAATAATAATAATAATAATAATAATAATAATAATAATAATAATAATAATAATAATAATAATAATAATAATAATGGTAATAATAATAATAATCATGGTATTTGTAGTAATGATGATAATAATTATGATAATAATAATAATAATAGTAATAATCATAGTGGTAATAACAATAAATATAATGGTAGTTATAGTAATAAAAATAATAATAAAGGTAACAGTTGCAACAATTAATAAAGGTAATACATATTATGGCAACAATAATAATGCTGGTAATAATAATGGGAAACATTGTAGTTATAATAGTGGTGGGTTACAGGGTTTCGCATCTTGCTTAGCTTTATGGCTACCCTAGTAACGCCATACAAAATGATGCTGATCGCCACTTGGCACCCGTTGCTAGGCAACTTTGGTAATGTGTTCAAGTGGTGGATTGCCCGCAAAAATTGAGTACCATGTGCTAGTACTATAGTTGCTCGGACAATCCTCGGGTTCACGAGCTGTCGATAGAAGACCTATGCTCGCTTTGCTCGGTCCCTCATAGCTATTCAGGATTAGTTCTTAATTGACTGTTGAAAACTGAGACGTAATAAGGTTACTTGTGACCGTACCGGCATGCAATTTCAAAAGAAAACGACTCAACTAAGGCTAAAACTACTCTATTTGAATCAATCACATGTGGAATATCTACTGTTTGACGTTTTGAAGTTGGGTTGCTCGACGTCGGGCACGCTCCTTGCGTCCCGGTCGACGATTATTAGTTGTAGTGATGGGTTGTTCTGCTGGCTTGGTGGTTGTCTGCGGCATTTGGGTTGGGGCGAAGATGAGCGGGTAAGTTACCGCTTCACCCTCCCGACATACTGCTAGGGCGACTTCGAGTCCCCGAATTTGAGTGCGCAGGCTCTGATTGAGCTGACGCTCCTCTGTCCAACCTTTCTGTGCCGCCGTGAGTCGGTGGTATACAGCTCTCATTTTTGTTGGATCAACCCATGTTGCTTTTATCTGTTGAGTCTCTCGAGTTAATTGAATGATCTGGGCGAGCAACTTTGCGTTCGATTGTCTTGCGCGTTCCAGGTCCGCTTGTA
Source organism: Schmidtea mediterranea (assembly GCA_022537955.1). NCBI lineage: Eukaryota > Metazoa > Platyhelminthes > Tricladida > Dugesiidae > Schmidtea > Schmidtea mediterranea. The sequence continues at coordinate 93,880,655 of CM039680.1, forward strand.
GAAGTTGTAGGGACGACATTACTATAATAGAAGAGAGCATTTTAAATTCCTTATTGCCTCCATCAAATCAAATTTTATTTGGTTAAACAAATTGTATGAAGCGAGTTTATCTATGAGATTGAATAACAAACGAAAAGACATTTAATGTTTAGATCAATTTCTACAAAACTTCATCGTTACTATAGTTCTTCTTCAGGGAATTCTCTCTTTAAACTCCTCTTCAGAGCCGCTACCGTGTAGGGCCGTCGGGTATCGCGGGCCGGTCGAGGTGGGTATGCCTCCGCGATGAGCCCAACGCGGATGTCCTCCTCTACGTTCGTGAGGTACATCCGGGCTTTGACCACATTGAGGTCCACTTGCTCCTGCACCCTTTCCCAGTGGGTGAGGAGGTTTCTGGCGTGCTCATATATTTCTTCGGCCGGGTATTGTTGTCCGGCGAGTCCACAGGGATCGGATGCGAGACCCAACAATCGCCAAGTGGTCGGGTATGACCACCGGGGTCGAAGTTGGTCGATAGTTGCGACATTTTGCGGTATCTTCCTTGGGTGTAGTTCACCTACTGTTTGAACAGTCATTCGGTCGAGAGGCATGTCTAAATTATTATTGTGATCAAATTCGATTATATCGTTTGCTTATAATAATAATCGACTAAACGATGATTATGTTATTGCTCTTTGACTTATCCAACTCTACTAGCTTGGTTAGTATTGCAACTTTTCGCGAAACGACTAGGGCTACTTGTCTGTAAGTTCCTGGTGTGATATATTCAGTCGGCTAGCTTTTCTCACGGTACTCCCATATCTCTTTTTAATGATGATAATAATTAGAACACGTTAGGTGATATTCTAGTGCTATGCAAATGGGTAAGTCGAAATCCACGATCTATCAGGTATTAACGTTTGTTAAGTCAGGATTTGTCCAGTGGATGGAATTACTACTGATTAAGATTCATTTAAAAGTTACTAAATACTTAGTGATACTATCTGTTAAAAAATCGATTTCAAAGCTCAAGGGATCCGCGATATTATCAGATATTGAGGTTGATTTAAGGTTTACCAAACACTTAATGCGGTTTAAGATTAATTCCGAAATTTGTTAAATATATAAGAGTTATGTTAATTAAAATAAAGTTACAGTTTACTAATAGATAATATGGATGTTGATTAATTTAATTCTAAAATTCACTATTATGTGATACCGATGATTATCGAAACAGAGTTAGAATTTACATGTTGGATTAATTTGATGATACTTAATTTAGGTACATCCTGTAGGGACATTGTTAACGGAAACGTCAATCTCTCCAATTTACACGAGTGTCAAATTTATTCAATTTGGATTTCCGGCTTCCGGTTGATTCTCTCAGATAAATTATCAATCGGCTACTACTATTGTCAACTTATTGAAATTTGCTGTTTTGAAACGCTCGTAGACTTTCTACAAATGGGGCTCTTATCAAATGTCACTTCGGCAGTTATTGTTTGGTATATATTTATTTGTTGAAGTTGGACTATATCGGATTTTAAGCGCGTCGTAAGTTAATTTCTCATGATTTTGTTGGTTTATTTACTAAATTTATAGTCGTTCGTTTAGTTTCTTCGGGAAAATTATTGGATCATTCTCGGGTCTACAACGGGAGTTGGATATTCATCAGATGTTAAGAAAAAACTTTCTAAGCTAGACATTATCATTGAGTTAAATCTAATGCTATTTCGTTTCATAATAAATTAATCTGTTCATGTTTCTAATTCGGATCAGTTTCGATTTTATCCCTACCTTTCAACAATGATATTAATTTGGATTTTGGTAACGACAATCGCAGGTTGATAAACTATCAATTTTTATTCAGTAACGGATTGGTATTTAGTTGTTGGCCTATTTATTTCCATCCTAATCAGTTATTTTAATCACAATTTCTTCATTTTAATCAAACTTTATTTTTATTTTTGGTTAATGAATAATATTTTATACCCAATTTTATTCTGAATTACTAAATTTTTAAGCAAGGAATTAATTTATTTTTAATCCATCTAATATTAACAAATTAAATCAAAAGAAAGTTTTCATTATTTAAGCAATGAGTTTTGAACTATTGATCAACGAATTATTTTATTTTTATCGATCGTTTTCGACATTTAACCAAATGATTACTTTACTTTTAATTCATAATTTTTCCTTTTATTTAATCAAAGAAAATTTTGATTGTTAATCAATAGTTTTCAGCATTTAACTAAATGATTACTTTATAATAAATCTTTTAATTCCTAAATTTTTTCTTTTATTTAATCAATGAATTTTTGGACTATTAATCAACAGATTATTTTAGCTTAATCAATAGTTTTAGCATTTAATCAAATGATTACTTTATTTTCAAATAATAAAATTCCCTTTCTAATTAATTTCGTTCGAAATATCAATAGTTTTAGCTATATCAACGATTTAATTTGTTTTATCCCCGTACCCTTTCCCTTTAATAAGCCTTAGGCGCATTTTATGTTCATGTTATATTTACTGAGTGCCCACTGGACTACTCGGTGTGGTGATTTTAAGCCGTGTGTAGTATAAGTTTAGGTCGATTTTACAGAACTGAGAAACGAGGAAGCAGCCAGTGACTTCTTCCTTATTCCTCGATTCAGCTATAGGGATGAATATTGACGTTACGACCGCTGCGTTGCGCACGCTGAGTCTTCACGGGTACATATCATTGGCGATTTTCCACGCACTTACATGCATCTGCACTGCGTAGATTTTATTTACTTGCGTTATGTGTCGGCTGTGGGCCGGAAAAATTTCGACATTTTAATTTATAAAAACATAAAGAATAAGTTATATATATTAATAATATTTATTAATTATAAAAACAACATAATTACCCATTTCTAACCATCCCATAATTCATAAAAATCATCATAAAATAACATAAATACCGCTCCCCCCACGCCGACGCCGAGCAGAGCTCCATTTGAGATGCAGGAACGTGACGTGGAAAGAGGGTCCCACATAAATAATTCTCACCTAAAAAAGGTTTCCAAATTAGTCTGAAAATAACTTTCTAAAACAATTTAAAAATAGTCGAGAATAGTTTTAAATTGACTTCAAGATTTGAAAATATGGTTAAGTTTTCAAAAATGGTTAACTTTAATGTGAAAATGGATCAGTATATATACCTAATTTTTTGGTGTGTGAAATTTGATGTAGTAAAACAAAATTCGACCTTGTTCTTTTCTAGCAAATTCTATTATTTATTTTTATTATTTTTCGATTTATTTTTATAATTTTTTATTTAGAATTTTTTATTGAATTATTGCTAATTCAAATTTTTCGATTTAAATTTCACTTTAATGAACTTTAATTGATTTTTTCAATTTCGTCGAATTTGTTGTGTTTTCTTGTTGTATTTGTGTAGGTATCGTGCGGATCTTGGTGCATTTTGTTAATATTTTAATTTATTTTTTTGTTTATTATTTTATATTTAATTCTTTTATTTCTCAGATTTTATAGGGTTTACTTGATGTTTCAGTGGGTTTATTTAAATTGCGTGTTATTTTTGCGTGTGTGTTTCTGATCCATTTAAACATTTTCCAAGGCCGTTTACGTTCTGGCCCAACAATAGGGATAAGGGTGAAAGATATAATGTGGGTGTATTTAACATAACAAAGGGTGTACAGGCCAAAGAATAATCATCAGCATGGGCAATAATAAGAAGGACTAAGCAAATGGACATAAAGATAAATGATATGAGAGTATAGGTTAACATTTGAAAGAGATAGGAGAATAATGGGACCTAAGAATCAAAAGCGACTACAGGTCTTCTTTCGACAGCTCGTTGGACCCAGAGATCGTTCGGTCAATTATCGTATTAGCAATAACGCTCACTTTTTGCGGACGATCTACCCACCCGAACACAGTTCCACCGTTGCTTAGCAACGGGTGCCGAGTGGTAAGCGAAAGAATATTTGTATGGGGTTATCTGGGTAACAACCATATAGTTTCAAAATATCAAAACCCAGTAACCCACCACGATAAAACAAAATTTGACTTTGATATTACTTGTCTAATTTAATTGTAATTTTTATTGTTTTCTCAACTTTATTTGACAATTTATTCGTTAACTTTTTATTTTAATTATTTCTTACTAGAATTATTTTATTTTTATTCAATTTAATCATTAACTCTTTTCTTTTTTTTTAATTTTATATTTTTAATTATGTGTTTCTCGCTTTTTGAGGTGGTTATTTGATGTTTATGGGTCCGATTTTAAATCTGCATGTTGTGTTTGCGTGCTATTTCCAATCCATTTAAACAAAACCTTGTACTAGTCCAACAAATTAATGAATTATTTGGCAATTTTTATGATATAAATCTTATTTTGGCAATTAATTAGTTTAAAATAGCAAGACAAATAGGCAATTTAATTTAATATTGCTATTTCATTTACATTATATTCTGAATTCTACAATTTTATTAAAACGTCATTATATTTTAAACTTCTTTTAATTCAATAGCATTTCTCAATAATTCATCCTTGTTTATTTAATCTGACTTTGCTTTCATAAATTGTAATCAATCAAATTATTTCTTTATTAATACTTAATATTATTTAACCACTGAAGTATAATGGACGCTAAGTATGCTGATGTTGTGGCCAAGTATTTGTATCAACTTGAAATGTTTCCATATTTCAATATTTGCCATTATTTAATAATTAGTCTTCATATGCGTCAAATCGCACCAGGTTTATAAAACTTTATATATGACAAGCTTAATTTAATTATAGGGAATAAAGCATTTTCACGACAACATCCTCTTGCAAGTTGGTCAGCGACAATTTTAATGTGTTTCGCTGGTAGTTTTATATCAAATTTTTTTATTGGTGAACCATTAGTTATACCATTAAAGTATCATGAAAATTTAATTCACGCGTCCTTATGTTGGTAAGTTTTTTAAAAATATTTCAGAAACTATGCACATAACTTTAATTGCCCAATAAATATATTATTAGCTTAATACGCTGTCATGTTACTGCTTTGTGATTTCCAAATTTTGATTTATTAACAAAGTCATTTATTTAAATTCAAATTGATAATTATTTATTTAGTTATTACATTTTACTAATCTTAAAATACCGTTTTAGGTATTTAATGAATTATTTCCCTTTTGATCTCGTATTCAAAATATGCTCATTTGTGCCGGTTTATTTGGTAATCAGTCTAGCAAAAGAGTTATATCGTACCAAAATGGTACACATAGGAATTGCAGTAGCTGCAAAGCGGTTTCCAGATTCTTTTCTTGTCTGGCTATCCGTCGGTATTGCAAAAGGTTGCGGTGAAGATATATTTTTACCGATTGCATATTCATGCATGGGTGGTCAAGAAGCCAGTGGAAATTTCTTATTGAATCCGACCTTGTATTGAATTAATTCTTAATTCTGCCTGGTTGAATAAATCAATATTTTAGTAATGTCAAAGGCAGCCTTGCAGTAGCAATAATGTTTGGAATGGAAAAGTTGCAAAAAGTTCCGCTGGGATCATCTCAGATATTTCTAGCTGCAGTCATATTTCTCATTTATTTCAGGTTCCGATTTATTTTTTGCTTATTATTTTTGGGGTTTAGCATCAAAAATTGTGTTTTGTCCACCAGAAATCTTTAAAATGTATTGGGAGTATAACATAGCGCGGCGAGGGGTATAAATTGATTGTTATTATTGGTAAATGTAAAGAAAATAAATCTATTACCGAAGCATTATAGTATTATGTAACGGTTGGTGTATATAAGGAATGGATATTAGATTTGCATGTAATATGTTTCATAATGATGTATTCAAAGCCAAATCAAACTAATAAATAATTATTGCGTATTCGCAATGAATTAACCTTATTTAGTGAGTATTACATAATAATCCGTTTAGAAACAATACAGTACTCCTTTGATCACAAATTTACTGATAATATCGGGTTTACGGAGTTGTTACTGTCTTACATCATATAATATGCCTATAAATAATGCAATTCAGATAACATACAATTCAGATGCAATATACATGCAAATTTAGATTTTAGCCCATATAAAATTGCAATATACATAATTTGATTGGATAGACACACGTACAATTTACCCACACACATTTTCCATACGTAGACTTACAATATCTCTTAGAAAATTTTCTGTTGAATATCAATGCGCTTAAAATTTAAATTTTTGAAAATCGATAACCTAAAAAAATTTAACTTTCGAAAATCCAAAACTTTAAAATTTAAAAATTTTGAAAAAAAATCCGAATTATTAAAACAAAACATAAATATCCTCAAAATAACCCAACTAACAATTATCATCAAAAATCAGATTATTTTCGTTGAATTTTATCGAATTAATTTTATACTGTGCTTCATTAATTTAACCAAAACATTTGATATTATAAATTTAAATTTTATTCAAAATAACATTTTTAAAATTTAAATTGAATTATTTGAAAATTGAAAACTTTGCTTGTATTTTATTCCAAGAGTTAATCTCACTTGCTGCTACATAATAATCTGAGTCGTTTTTATCCATTCTGCTAACTGTGAATATTATAATCATTTTTGTTTAAATTAATTTGTATAAAAGATATTAAAATATTCCATTTTTTAAAACTTTTTTCATATTTCTGTAAATAAAAAGTCTGAATACATTTTTTAAAGTGCCTTATAATTCAAAATATAATTTTACTTACAAAATTACTTAAAAATTATTATTTTTTTAGGGGAAATTTAGCAAATATTATCATGAATACGAATATAATAATTTCATATCGATTGGTGGTCAATAAAAAATATTATTTATGAATTACAAACTAATTAATTAATCAATTGATTTTAATTAATAAAAACGAATCAATTAAATTAACAAAAAAAATCGTAAAGATTGTTAAGCTAAAATAAAATGATTTTGTTCGGATCCTCGTGAATGCGTAATTTTATTTGAGAATTATTGACGATGAAAGAACTATAAAAAAAGCAAAAAACGAAAGCATTTATATGATTAAACAAAAGTGAAAATTAGAGAAAAGGGTAGTCAGAAGAATTTTTTTAGGTGCTAAATCAGAATTGCTTCTCTTGGAATACTTTTTATAGTACCAAGCATAAGCTTTTATTTTGTCTGGGAAAATTGGAATCAGTTTTATCAACTTTGATGAATTATATTTTTTGACCTCTAAATTCTTGATCTAATACATCTATTGATTGAGTAGTAAAGGTCAATTCTGATGTTCACTATATTTACTAGGATATTTCCCATATGACGTAATTACTCTCTTTGCTGGAACAGTTTGATTTCGACTAGACAACCATTGAATAAACGAGAGGTTCTTTTCAACTTTCTAAACGTTTTGATTTGTTTATTGAAGCATTTCTGTTATTCAATATTGGGAAAATGTTTGACTTCAATTTAGCAATCAGGTGATTCACGTATTTCACAAATTGCTTGACAGATTTAAAATCTAATAAACGACATGGGAAAATTTTACGAAATAGAAATATTATTTTTATAAAACAAAAGAAATGCTAATAAATATCAAATCAAACACTTTAGATTTTCATTGAGAATAGGTTGTAAATAAGACAAATTTTTGCACAACTAACTACTAGTTTGTTAATTTTTCTTTTTATTAACCACTCTGTACTTGCCACAGGAATCAACACTGCTAGTAGATTTGCATTTCCCTGTTCCACGCACTGGCAGAAATGTGATATTTGTCATATTTTGTATTTGTTATGTTATTATTAAAATTTCTATTTAGTACTTTTGTCTTGATTTTAGAGTATTTAATTCTTATTTTAATAATGCATTTTAATAATAAAATATTGATTATTATTTTTATACAATATTTTATATTGATAAGACAATATTTTTAATCAATTAGATATTTCTAAATTAATATATCAGAAATAATATTTTATATTGATAAGATAATTTATAAATATGTCGATATATTATAAATATATCAAACATAATATATCAAAAATATTATAAATATAATATTTTTAATCAATAAGATATTTATAAATTAATATATCAGAAATAATATTTTATATTGATAGGTAATATTTTTAATAAATTAGTATATATACCCAGAGCATTCTTATCCATTGTTTTAAATGTGTTTAGCACAAGAGTGCTAGCAAAATGAAAGCATTGTGGATATAAATTAATGTATAAAAAATCTAATTTTTTAATTTTTTTATATATAAAAGTTAAATTGAAAATGTTTTTTTATAAATGAAAATCTAAAAAAGATTTTTACGCATCACTGCTTGCACCCAATTTTTTTTAAAGGAATTATGTCATTCAAAAAATCACAAATTCTGGATAAAAAATAAAACAATCTTTTATTTTTAAAAGAAAGCGCCACCCAAACACTAGGTTTTCACATATTTCGACAGACTCACTGTCATTTTACTTAACATAAAAAATATTTAATAAAAATAATATTAAACAGTTAAATTATTTTAAAATAAAATATGTTCAATAAAAATTATTTTTAAAAATTATAATTTTTATTTTATATTAGTATTTTATATTAGTATACCCCCTTCAAGGTTATGTTATTTAATAAGTCTAGGTCGTATTGTGTGATGTTATATAATGTAATCACCTGTTTCTATTTTTGTTTTAATGAAGTCAATATTTGACACCATTTTTCGGTTTTGGACGAAAAACTGAATTTGGGCTCAATTGTAACGAAATTTTATGGTTATAGTATACTCTGGGCTGTTTAGTCGTTCAAAGAATTAGGTCGGATTTCGATCAAATAACATCATATTTATGCTAATTTTGTATGAAAAAGTCAATTATAGTGTCAAAATCTATGAACAAAGCGTCAAATTTTAATTAATAAAAAATAATATACTTTATTTAATTTAATTTAATTAATTTACAAAAATATAATTTTACATGTTTCATTGAAAATTTGCCATTGAATTTGTGTGAGTATTTACGCACATCCTCATACTATACTAGTGAATTTATTTTATTTATAAATTTTAAATTATATTAAATTTTTAAACAAAAATATTTAAAATGTAATAATTTGTTCGAAATATATAAATTAAATCCATATTAATTTGGTTGGTTTTTACCTGGTTTGATAACAGTGAATCTGTCGAAATATTTCGTAAAACGTGTGTTTGAATGACAATTTCAATAAAATACTTTCCATTCTTATTTATTAATTTTCTATGATTGTTTTATTTTTCGGGTTCACTTTGTGACAATTATAGCATTGTTTATTATTTCGATGATTATATTTATTTTAATTCGATTATTTTTTGCAATTTCAAACAATTATAACATATAAATAATAATGGCACCAATTCGAATATTAGAAATGCCAATCGAACATAAATTATACTATAATGATTACGGTAAATCATTTATCAAAAGAAAAATATTATTTTTACACAAAAGCTACTGCCATTACCATATAATTTTAAAAATATATAAAGAAATTTAAGATTTTGAGGCACAATGCATTTTTTTCCTCTTATAAATTTCTCTTTCTGAATCAACAAAAATATTTTTTTTTGTTCAATTAATCCAAAAGAAAAAGGATTTTGTGCTAGGGACCCGAGAAGTGTAGAGGTTCGAGTCGTTTTCGAATTAGAATGACGATTTGATTCGATTCGATATTAAAGTTACTGATTTGAAACATTAGAATTGTCAAATCGTTAGTACTGAACAAAGAAATCTTATAAACGATTGACGTTAAGTTCGCTAATCTAAAATTGGCCGGTTTCTGCGCAAATTTTGTACAAAATATGAAATTAAATGCTTATTTTCATTTTTTATTGGTCGGATGTGTTTATAATTCATTTAAAAATAGTTTAAGCATTTTGATCTCAAATTATTAAAAAATGTCATCTAGTAGAAAGTTAGCATTTAAGAAATTCACACTAGTAGTATTGTATCATAAAGACGTTCGTTAAGTTTGATGAAGTCCATAGTATATGAGAGCATTGCTGTTAAGCTGTTGCATTATACAATCTAGTCTTGTGCCAAATGCAAAAGGTCAAATTTATTGCATAAAATTACTTTTGTAGTATTACAATTAAAATCCTAAACATCGATTGCTTTACATGTAAACTCATACAGAAATAGTTGTTCTATATCAAAATGTACAGTACAAAATAGTTAAATAATGAACAAAAATTGTATAAACATCGGACTGCTAGACAATCACATCTTTCGGGGCTCTAATATAAATCAAATTTTCATTAATAAAGATGGCGGGAAAGGAATATGTTCTATAACAACACACACACACACACATATATATATATATATATATATATTAATAGTACATTGTGATGACTCCAATAACTTTTTAAGGTCATCAAAATGTCATTAAGTATACCAAGCTCATTTAATATAGGCTAATTGAATAATTTATTTTACCTTATTAATTAGTTATTAGTTAATATATAAATATAAACTGAATATATAAACTTATCTGATTCATTTAAGTTTTGAATTGATTTAAAATAATTAAAGATTATTTGATGACAAACATTCGTTTTTAGTTTTTTTATTTAATAATTTTATTTTTACTTTAAAAATGAAACAATAAAATTATTTAAAAAATAAAATAACTATCGAATAATTAATTAATAAAAAATAAATTAAATGGTTCAATTAACCCATATTTGATGATCTTAACATACTTTATATGAAATTGTGATGACCTTGAAAATTTATTGGATATTTATTATTAAAATCAGTTGGTTTATAAATGTGTCGCGTCAAAAATTACCAACTTCAATTGTTTGTATTATAATTGCAGTCCTTTTTTGTTATAATGAAGGGATTATTATTTTAAGTTTGCATTTCAAATAACCAATTCATGTATATGAATAATGTAGTCACCAGGCTGTTTTAAGGTTATTGATCCGTGTCAGTGGTTAATTTGTCCGGTTTCCATTAAAATTATTAAATTATGCATTTTAAAAATATTTAATACATATTATTAACGGATGACTTGACACTGATGTGAAGCTAGCTGATGTATTTATTATATCTATTATTGATTTTCATATTTAGGGGCTAATATGTTTGTTAATGTGCGATGTGCATAGTGCAATACATATATAGTTTTTGAAACGTTTACATTTTTAATGTTATTTGCATTTTTTATATACGTAATTACTTGTGCAATTAATAAAAGTGATTAATTGTTTTACATTGTAATAATAAAAACTTATTCTCTGGTTCCAAGGATTGTTTTTTTTATACTCAAATGTACGGGTCAACAATTTTCCAAACGTAGCAAACTAATTAACCAATTTCTGTTTAAATAAACAGTTTCCCATCAAAATTTATGTCAATTTGAAGTTATTAACTTAACATTCAATAGCCAACAGTAAATGGAATCAGTCAATATAAACCACAATTACATTTCTTCTTTTCTTTACAATTGATTTTGCCCACTGATAAATATATTCGTATAAAATTTTCAGTTTATCACATAAAGAAGTAATTAAATCGCCTCCTTTTTATTATTGTATGAAACGCCTGCTAAATTTTCTTTATCTTATCATCATTCGTGCAATTTAAAATTCTAATTGTCTTTAAAACTCAAGGGTGTCATCAATTCTCGTTGGTATCAAAGATCCTTTTCTTCCTTTTGAAACATTGATTTGTGGAATTTTTTTCGGCGGTCTAATGGAAACATTGAAAGAAATGAAAGAGAAGCAAGCTGCAGAAAAGAATAAAAAGTATACCGAAGCAAATAATCTACCTCCAAAATGTGCTGATGGTCAAGGAGACATTGAGGACATAATTGACACTGAGAACGATGAGAGTTTTGTTGACAAAGATGTCGAAACTGAAACCGACTACCACGAGAACTCTAAGAAAGAGAATTGATCAATAATTACTATTTGATCGATATTACTCGCCAGTGATGTGCAGTATAAATTATTGGATTTTAATTTTTTTGTGGTGCACATCGAATTGTTTGTCTCAGCGAGTAAATTCAATTTCTACAGCACCTTCTGTTTCAAGCATTAATGTTTGTTGTTTTTTTTTCAATTTATGGTGTTTTTAACTGCTCTGTTGTCATTTTGTGTTTTACACTCGCATAATTTATTATTGATAATAAAATTTCATTGTATTCATTTTTTAATTTAACAAATCAAAATTTTATCTCATTTCCTAATTGAATAAAAGTGTAATTGAACTGTGTAGAAATGCGAAACTGCAAAAAATCAATTAACTATCAAATTTGAATTTTAAATCGGGTCGGATATAGATTAGACAATAGTGAATGTCACAGTGATAGTGGATTTATCTGAATACTATTAGAAAAGGCAGAATGTGTAAAAAACAGGTAATCGTAAAATAATTAAAGAATACTTGAGTTGGGTAAACAAAAGGGAGTTCGAAATACAATTATCAAGACAACATGATTAATTGGAACAAATAAGAAAGGGAGGTACATCGATTATTTTCCTATAATAGGAACTTGAAACGAAGCCACGAAACAGACTGTAAAATTAGTTCCAAAGTAATTAATCAAAAGAATTATTTCCATTATGTAAGGAATCTAAATCTTAAACTGCTGGCATTTTACCTCAAATTAGGACAAAGAACTTGAGAATACGATTTAAGGATAAATAAAATTTAGTGGAAGTTATGAGGAAAACAGGAAAGATATGAGGAGTTTTTAGATCAATTAAAATCAAAAAAAGTCAGATTATTGTAGTAAAGTGTATTGAACCAAAAAATTGAAGCAAGACTCATCGAGTGATCATAAAGGATATTGGTTGTTGCTGTTATGAATTTGGTGTGTAATTTGATATATATGTTACAGTTAAGCATAAATTTCAGTTAGTGTATACAATCACTAGTTATTTGGCCAACAAAGCAAATTTTTTGAACATTCTCGTTCAGCCATATTCTTCACCCATTTTTGCTTTCGGTTTCAATGTTAATTTATTTATTTTCAAAATTTGTTCATTCAATTTCTTCATGATAATATGTCATTTTAACTATGATAATTTTCTTATCTATAAGTCGTTGTAGTTCTTTCATATATCTCTCTAGTAGTAGCTTTACATTTTCTGTGTTTACTGTTCTTAGATCTTTCACAGGACATAATGAATGCATAACGATGGTGTTAGCCACAGAATCTCTAGTGTTAATTGGACCCATTAAAAAGGCAATATTTTAAATATATTATTTTTAATACAAATCCATAGCAATTTGTTTGAAGAGTTTTTATAAAAATAATAAATGCATAAGTAAGGATTTCAACATACAGTAATAATTTGATTTATAATTAAAATACCTCACATCCCACTTTGTTTAAAAGTTCCCAGCCACTCAAAGTTTTTAATTAAAGTACTTCCATTTTTATTGCATAACTTCAATCATGTAGCTTCTTAATAATCTGTCCTGGTCTCATGCATCTATTTTGATTTTTATTGCGAATATCCATTTTAACTAAAACGTGATCTCCAATTTGAAATTCGCTATTTATTATTTTAATACTTCCTTTATCTATCGATGTTTCTGAAAACCATTTACTATAAATCATTTTTCCAAACACCATATCAGCTGGAGTTTTCTTAATAGTTTTTTGGAAAGATGAATTCATCATAAATTCCACTTCTGGGAAGAACTTCAACCCATAATTTATGCCTTGTATTGCATCTCTAATAGTTCGGAACTGTCTCTCAATCTGTCCATTCGTTAAATGATGGTATGAACTAGAATATTTTGTTTCAATGTTGTGGTCTTCAGCAACCTTTCTTGCCATTTTCGATTCAAATGACTCGACTTTGTCACAATTAATTATCCTTGGGGCACCAAACTTCATTATCCACTTTTCTTTGAGTATTCGCGCCACTGTTTTCTCATCTTGTGCTTTAACCGCGTGTAGTGAAATAAATTTACTATGATGGTCAATAATCCCAAAAACATATCGTTCACATCTAATTGTTGGTTGTAATGGGCCACAAAATTCCATATAGATTCTCTCGAATAAATTAGAATCACTTGTATATATTATTTTTTCTATAATTCTTGTTGTATCAACCTTTATTTTTTGACAATTTTCACAAGCTTGTACAGTTTTTAGAACCGATTGTTCTAAATCTTTCATGTTAAAATTGTTTGATATATACATTTTGACTTTCTTAGCACCTGCGTTTTTATGATACTCTATGATGAACTTAGATCTGTTATCGTCAGGAATCCAAATTTTATTATCTATTCTCATCATGACTCCATTTATGCATTTAAAGGATGTTTGTCCGAGTTATTACCAATACTTTCTTTCAATTTTTCAATTTCGTCAGAATTCTTTTGATATTTATTACCAATATTTTCTGTCATCAATGTTAACAACCTCGTTTTTGTTTTACCAATCTTAAGGTTTTCAAGAATCGCTTGATATAGTACTTACGTTTCACATTCTTTTCTAGACAAAGCGTCGACATTACTAGGACTTTTATTTTTTTTGTATTGTATTTCAATATCTAAACTGCTAAGATGATTTATCCATGTTTAAAATTGAGTATTAATAACTTTCTTAGTTTTCATGATAAATGTAATAGCTTGATGATCTGTTCTTAGTATAAAACCTTTACCATATAAATAATGCTTAAAATGGTTAGTAAAATAAAATATAGATAGCAATTCCTCACGCGTTATGCAATAGCCTAATTCATATATATTCATGGCCGAGATCCTTACGCAATAACTCTTTCTTTATTTTCTTCTATTTAAGATAAAACGGCACCGATGCAATCAAAGCTAGCATCTGTATCCAATATGGACGGTTTAATAAAATCTGGAAATTTTAAAACAGGTGTAGATGTTAGTTTTAGTTTTAAATTTTGAAAAGAATTTTCACAGTCATTTGTCCACAGTAGTTTCTTTTGTTTACTCCCATTTAGAGTTTCTAATACTTTTGAATCTTTTGTATAATTTTTAATAAATATGTGATAATAATTTGCTAGGTCTAAAATCCTCTCAAACATTTTACAGATTTAGGTTTATCAAAAGTTTAAATAGTTTCCATTTAGCTTACGTCCATTCGTAATCCATTTTTTCCAACGATATGGCTCAATTTACTTCATTCTTTTTGAATTGAGATTTAGATGGATTTAGTTTTAGATTTGTTAATTTAATATTTTGAAACATTTTTTCAATAATTTTATAATGCCATCTAATGTTTTTGAGAAAATTAGGATACCATCAAGATAGACTATTGCTCCTTTCCAGTTAAATTCACCAATAATAAGATTCACAAGTCTTTGAAATGTAGCTGGTGTGGCAGCTATCCCAAAGGGCATTCTATTGAAGTAATACAGTTTGATTTTCGAAAAAATGAGGTCTTTAATTTTGAAGTTTCTTCAAGTGTACTACCTGATAATAAGCATTTCTTAGATCAATGGTCGAAAAAAATTATATCTATCTAGAAAATCTAGTAATTCTTTGGTATTTGGAATCGGGAAGGTTGGTCGTTCTGTTAAATTATTCAAAGCATGATAATCCAAACATATTCTTATATCACTACTGTTTTTCTTTTAAAAGCAAACAAATGGTGATTTTCAAGGTGATGTACAATTTGAAATAATGCTTATTTCAACATTTTTTTGAATGTTTTCATCAATTTTTCCTATTAAATGCACTGGTTGTCACCTAGAGGTAATTACAATTAGACTCCATTTAGTAAGCATTTCAAGTTTAAATAATACAATATTTCCAACATCCCATTATGTTTCATAAAAATGCAGTCATAAACGCTAGTTAGATTATTCAAGATCTTGTCTTTACAAATATCGCTAATAAATGAATTTTCAGTAATTAAATTTATTTTATCGTCATCTCGGGCACTGTGAGTACGTATACGTTTTCCCTTGCCGGCATGCAATTATTTCAATGCTACAGTCATTTCCACGTCGCATTTTTATAAACAGTATTTAATTTTAATTTAATTAATGTATTTTTTATTATAATATTTCTCGTTGAAATTATATTTTAATTTTTTATTAATTCTTTTCCTTCAATTATTCGATATTTAACATGGTTTATTTAATCATGAGTCTTTTGTTTGTTAATAAAAGCCAAAATTAATTCAATTGTTGCAGAATTATATCCTTTTCACTACAATCTTCCTCATATCCATAGTGCATCCAGGAAATAAAAAACGAAATAACAAGTATATGGCAAACACAAACTCGTCAATCTCGTACGGACTGTGGCACTTAATTTCATCCCATAATGCTGGAATTCATCAATAACAATGAATTTAACTGATATTTATTTCGTATTTGTTCTTTTTTATTTTTATATTTTATATTAATATGGTTGATTTAATCATAGCTCTTTTGTTTGTTAATACAAGCCGAAATTAATTCAATTGTAGCAGAATTATACTCTTTCGTATGTAAATACAACCATAATTATAAGCTTATTTCTTTATTTTATTATTTCGCCGCATGAGGATGGATTTCAGATTCAAGATCATTATTGTTATTTTTAATAGTTGTTAGTTCTTTTTAGAATTTTTTCTCTATTTGTGTTGTAAAAGAATTGAAGAACCCAGTCGAGTCTCCTTTAAAAATCTGTCTGAGTGCAGCTGGAGTGAATGTTATATTATATATTTAAACAAGGATAATATATATTTAAATATGTTGGGTTTTAATAAATAAAATAGTAATAGTAAAAAAATAGTAAATAAAACACTACCCAAAGTATATTTTTATTCGAAACTTTACAATCTACGAAATACAAAACTTCAAATATCGCAATGAAACTGTCTATTCTGATTAACCGGTAGGTCTCGTTGTGGTTACCCGGTTCTATGCACTTTATAACAATAATCACCTTCGACCAATTTGATCCACGATTCGATTAGTATTTGACTTACTGAGTTTCTTTAATTCTTCTACTACTATACTTCTAATAACTAATTTAAGTCCTCAACATCTAATAACTTATCTAGTTCCTCAATCCTACTCTCAGTTCTTCGTCCCAACATGCGTCTCCCCTGTAATAACCTATTTTCCGTTTTCACATTATTCAAACTGTCATGATAATTGTTTTCCAAAATTCACATTGTTTACCTTTCTTTCCGTTTACTTAACTTTGGTTTTCTGCTCTAAACAATTTCTTACTTTCTACACATTCTGATAAATCCTTTCTCGCCATGATCTTCCCCATCATTTCCTCTGCATCTGACCCATCATTCAAATTTTAATTCTATAATTTGTTTCTTTCTTATGGTTTCGAATTTTCGACATTCCTTTTAAAGTCATTAACGTCGAGACTATGAAAACTACAGAAAATTACATGAAGGACATCATAAACTTGCTGTCCGGACTAAAACTAAGATAATCCCAAAGTTTTGTTTTCGAATTCAGTGTGTAAGGGTCAAAAACAATGTTATAAATGAATAGATCAATAGGCACATGACAGACAAAACTAAGTTAGTCTATTGAAAACAAGTACGTGCCATTTAGTGTGAAATGGTAGAAACATCCATGGAAATTATAACCATTGCAAATAATTTAAAATTTACGACTTCAATAAATCACTTGAAAAAGGCTGTGCCGAAAGTTTGAGAATATCAATAAAACATCTGATTCAAAGTCAAAAAACAAAAAAAATTATGTCATAGTAAAATGAAAAGCAATCAAAAGTGAAAACTAGAAAAAGTTCTTTCAAATAAATGTTTGTATTTATTAGCGTTTTTTGTTTATTTATTTGTCTTGTGTTACATTGTTTTAATTGATGTATGATAATGAATTTTTGTTTTTGTGACGCCTTTAAAACAAAATAAAATTAAAACTTCAGTTCTAGGCCAACAATATTTTGGCGAATGGGGGAATCTTTTTTTAACTTTCCAGGGTAGATAATAGATTTGCCATCGACTTTCCCCTAATTGCCTTCGTGATTATTTTATTTTTTTGAACCCATGTACAAATTGTGATTTCCAAGTTGGAAATGTACACAGTGAATAAAAAGCAATGTTTAGGGGAGCTCCAATATTAGAATTACACCTAATCACATTGTCAATTTCGGGTTTCTGATTGCGGATGAAAGTTCTCTTGAGGATTCCTAACGTTAAAATAATTAAGGAAAAGTTATAAAACAAAAGAGGAGTTGGTTAGGTTAATGGAAAAAGTGAAAAAACAAAAAATAAATACAAAGAATTGAGAAAATCATTCAATCGAATAATCAAAGAAGATAATGTCTTTTTAATTAAAAAGTACAACGTAAATTAGGAAAAACAAAATCAAAATTAATTTAACATATCTCGATAACCTTTTTGAGTTAAAGAAAATGGATCACTTGCGAAGCCAAGAGATGACGTCTTCAAAATATTACATATTTTGAGAGCTACCACAGATAACCAAAGAATTGAAGTGAAATAAAACAAAATATGCGAGAAAAAGTATCGAAATTGAAATCATTATCTTTAAGTGTCATTAGATAATAGAGTATAAAAAAGAGGGACAGAAATTGTGAAAAAAGAAAAATAAAAAAGACATTAATAGAGAAAAACTACATTAAACAGTACAAAGAAGTGACAAGAAGTAACAAGAATATAAAGAATGAACCTAGGCATGTAAATGGAAACCAGAAGTTATTGTGAAAACAAATTGTCAGAATAAAGGAACAGTTGAATTTGCTAAAGTCATTGTTGAGAGTTTCAAGAAATTTCAAGTCAAGCAAATTAAGCAACTAAATCAATTTTACCGAGTGTAGAAGCCAGTCAAGTGTTTGTGAGTTCCACGGAATACAAATTTTTGTAATATCGAATTATTCGTGCCATTGTAATTTGATATTGGGTTGTATTGGTCAATAGAGTTTATATTATCTGAAATTCGTTAATATTATTAACACGCTTTGGAGTCAAATCAATAATTGTTAATTTCACATGTCATTGCCAATATAATAACCCAAACAGTTTTTACATCTTTAAATCATTATATATAATTAGCTGGGATTATTGATCGTTTTTAAGACTAAAATTCATATAGACTCTTCCTAACATATTATAATCCGAACCCGACCTGAAAAAAAGAAATTAGATTTTCAAGTATATGGTATCTAAATGTATCATTTTGGCTAATTAAAATTAAATTTATGTAAGTAAGAACATTTACTCACGTAAATTTTATTTTAATTCATTCATCATTGGCGCAAATAAAATTATTAAAAATTCATAAGCCCGAGTCCGACCAGAACCCGAATGAAATAACAAAATATCGGCCCGAACCGGTGCAGGTCTCTGACTGATACTGATTTTAAATCCATGTGTGTCTCAATTGTTTTGTATGCGCTTAGCAAGTTATGTAAGAGATTACGTATTTGAATGCATGGGTTTTTCTATATATCTACCGACCACTAACACCAATCTCTCGGTAACTGTGTAAAAGTCCACGCATTTAATGATAGGCAGTTTTAATTTAATTTATTTTTTATTTTCATATAGAAATAATGCTATAATTTTTTATTAGTTATTTTCGATTGATAATCTTTATATCCAAACGGCGGATTTCATAATCTCTCTTTCATTTGCTAGTACTAGATAAGAGTTATAGTCTTCCGCCTGTTAATACTACCACAATTATGCGCTCGTTCTATCATTCCCCTACATAATTGTAGGTTTTATAATTTATGATCATTTATGGTCATTCGATTCATGAATGTGTCAGTTTGGAATTATAAATTAGCACAAACATGAAATTAAAATGTGGAAAAAACCAACTGTCAGCGGATAAGGAGGGGGGGGGGCTGGTAGGAAATGAATTCTAATTTCTGAAATGCAAATTACAAAAACTAAACATTTTCACAAACTTTGCAAAAATAAATTACGAATTAACATAAAATTATAAATGAAAAAGATTTATTTCACAGTAAATTATTGTAAATTCACAGCCATTTGAAAAAGTACATTTCCGAAACTAATAAAAGGAGGATTGGAATATCACAAACCTTGCCTTCCAGTTATATATGACAGGTACGTGAGCATCCGTCACATTTATAAAGCAACATTATTATACAATTATGGAATTAAAATTAAAAAAGTAATGGAATAAAACACAGCCGTTCATAGAAATAGTAAAATAACTCGCTCGACCTCAAGTCAATCATAAAAATGCACATAACATTATATACACAGACGCGAATCTTTGTAGGGAATGGTTAGAATTGTAGGAAAATAATTCACGTTATAAAGAAATTCTTCAGGTTACTAAATAAATGTAATTGATCCAGTAGCGATGCAACAATGATCGCAAACACAAAGAGGAAATTGATCTCAACTGTGCTGCTGGCAACATTGAAATATGGTGAATAAGGGCATTGGTATGATCCGAATACGTTACAAATGTGATTGGAATATAATTCAACGGTTTGATAAATTGATCTATTGTACCGTCCTAAATTGTAATAATAATAATAATAATAATAATAATAATAATAATAATAATAATAATAATAATAATAATAATAATAATAATAATAATAATAATAATAATAATAATAATAATAATAATAATAATAATAATATAAATACTATTGAGGAAAATAAGGGATTTATGAGTAGTGTTCATGCAAAGAAAATTTGTGTTTTTTGTTTGTACACCTAGTTTATGCAATAAACTCATCTATAATAAAAGTTGGTGCATAAACAAATATCATCATAATTTTTCAGTAATTATTTTCAAATGTTTAATTTACAAAATGTGATTTATTGCAATTTAAAGTAAGTTTTAACAATTTTTAACTTAAATTTAAAATTTTTATATTATTTACGCATTTTTGAAAAATTGCAAATTATTTATATAAGTGTTTTCAGGTTTTTATACGTTCCCAAAATGAAATTAGTCTTCATCATTTACTAATTTTTCACTCTTCATTTTCTCGAAAAGTAATTTTTTAAAAATTGAATTCAGCAAAAATTTCTAAATTTTTTTAAAAGTAAAAATTTAAAATCGCTTTATTGTAAGCTCCAATTCCACACATCGAATGTTCGTATGAATTATTAACTACATGTTGTGTTTGCGTATTTAATTGATTTTTGTAACACTCACTCACGTTTTATATTAAATAATTTTATTCCATACAACAATACAAAGTTTTCTATCAATAAAAATTATTTCTCTGTTGAGTTACTTCATTGGTGTTTAAATAGCACATGGAGTCAGAGAACCAGTTCCTACCGAACAGTTCATTGTAAATAATAATGCAACAAAGTTTAAAACCTGAGACTGGCAAAACCCTAGGTAAAATTAGCATTCTCATTCATTAATGGTCACAATTATTAAATTATTATGTAATAAATAGTTAATAAAATATATATTCCACCAACCCGGTTCATAATATTCATAGGCACTGCATAAATGATCACGGCTCACGTTAGCAACTGGGAAATAGCGGTCAGCTCTAAATGTTACACATGTTTGTGTTTGTGGTAACTAAAATATAAAAAATCTAAAATACTATTAAAAAATTTGATTTTCACTTTAGCTAAATAGAAATGTATTTTTCCAGGCCAAAATCTTGCATATCTGAGAAGTGGTTGAGATCCAGACTCAACATAGCGTCTCAATTCATCATTAAGTGCCACATATCCGGTGGGTAATTCCACGTCAAAAACAGTCATTCCTGCTTCCGGTCTGTTGATTGGTGACTTTTTAAAGATTATAGGTTTAATTCTCGATAAAAAAAAGAAACAACAAAATAATACATTGAAACCAAGCCAAGAACCGCAAATATCCATAATAAGAATTGAAGAATTTTTCCCAGAAAATTTGGCACGACAATTAATATCGAAAGTTTGAAAGGGCAAATCAACCGATGAAGGATTTCTTGGGTTTTTTAGTCGAACCGCATCGAAAACACGGCCTTCAACGTCTAACTGCATTAACAATCGCCCTGTTCCTTGAGCTACAAGAACGAATTCTCCCCATACAAAATCATTCGGAATCTAAATTAATAATAAAAAATTGATTTAATTAATTTATTTCCTTATAAATATTTGGACAAGCAATACAAAATCACGCAACTCACCAGAAAAAATTATAAATTTTTTCTTCCATCATACCACACAATTTGACATTAAAACATGAAAATTACAATAAATAGTTAAAAATCAGAAATAATATGGTTCTTTTCAAGATTAAAAAGATTTAACTTAATATTATATTTACAATTTGTCAGTATTTTAATTTAATAGGAGAAAATCCCTTTATATGGGTGAGAATAATAATTTCAAATTTTAAAACTTTTATTATTAATAATTACACAATTTCAAATCATTCATGATCGTATTTTGGGCGTTTTTTGATTAGTTAAAATTACCAAAAAATAAATTAATGAAACAAAAAGACCAAAGCATTTACGAAATCCTGAGAAAATCGATTGTTTAAACATATTTTGTTATTTTTATATTAAGAACAAATTAATCAAATTTTCAAAATATTTTAAATCAACTCTAATGAATCTAATAAAACTGTAAATAAATATATGTTTTCATGATAAAATCTGATATATGATTTCTTACATAATGGTTTGAGTATATTTGAATTGGATTACGTTATAAATAAAATCAAATATATGGATTATTTCTCACTGCATGTTTTAATAGTAATAATCAATAAATAATTTAAATAAAATCTTAAAAAATTACGGTATGTATTATATTGTATTATTTATAAAAGTCAATATATATATAAATAATAGTTAACATATTTTTACTAATTCAATTTTGAATAATTTTTTTTTGATTATACTTAAAAATTTAATAAAGGGGTGGCTGAGAAAAAAAATTTAAAACAGGGCGCTGGCCTGAAAAAGTTTGGGAATCACTTTCTGTCAGCAATTTCAGATGAGAGATATAGGAATATATCTCAAAGGATTTTATGACGGAAATATTTAGAATATTGATGTTTAAAATGTTAAAATGTAAATTTGCGCGCCCTTGCTACCACACCTTTTATCTTGTCGCAGAACACTTTTATTGATCTACAAATTTAGCAGGACATCAAGTATCAAATGCTATACTGTAGTCGTATTTATACAGTATTTACTATTTAAAATCATTTAAAATGGTCCTCATCGGGGTACATGGAGCACTTTCCGAGTGAAAATGGTTTTTCTGATTATTAGTAAAAATAAAAATAAATAGAAACGATAGCTGAGTTGGAAAATCATTTCCGCTATGAATGAGAACATAGGATTTGAGGACCAACTAATGTGGTAGCATTATATTGATGAGTACGAGAAATTCCAAATTATTACCAAGGGATTTGAATACCATAAAAAAATTGGAAACTCTTGTATGAATTTGTTTAATTGTTTTTTCTTATGATAAAATTATTTTTAATCAAAACTTGTACGGTTAAATCATGAATTTATGTTAAAAATTTTTTTTAATTAATACTTATTTATTTTGGTAAAATTAAAACAATGAACTCACGGTGGTCAAATTACCGACTGTATAATTTGAAAATTGTATTCCGTATGTTTCACGCCAATTTCCACGACTGCTCATTGTCATTTCGACTTGCAGTTTGTACAATTCTCTATTTCTGTCTGTTGCTGAGAAACTGTAGAAAAGTCTCAGTGCTACAGAAGAATCCTGAAATAAAGATAAAATGAAGGAAAAGTATAAAACAAAAATAAAGAAAATATTAAATGCAATGAAATCGTAATCTCCGTGTTTAAAATCATTTCTTTACCATTTCTTTTGTAAAAATGTAAAAAAATATAAATTTTAATGTTAAATAAGAATCATAACGGCATTCAGGTTACAATTAAGCCTCATATGATAAATTATATAATTATAACTTACGAAAGTACTGGTAAAACCGCTGACGTGATTTCTCATTTTAGCTAGAAACGTTATCGTTTCCATATTATTCGGATCGTTTTCTTTCCATATATTTTGTTCTTTGAACAACAACATAGCCATTGCAGTACATGCCGTTGTGAGGCCATCATTTGGCCACTCCAATCTTGGATTGATCATCAACGTTCCGGCATTGGTTTGTTCAGTATATTGCGGTTTGACATCCGAATCGGAAAAGTATTTAGCCTGTCCATCATAACGAGCATTGTTCATTATAGTTGTTATCATTCTAGATCATTATAAACTTTATTCAATCATATTTTATAACTCATGATATTTTACGTTGAAATCTTGCCACTATAAGCTGAAGTTCCACTTTTACTAAGAGCGTAGGTCCCGATAATTTGGCTAAATAAATCTATACTGTTGATCAAATGCCTATCAATAAATGCAGTAGCTCTCTGGATTATTTCTGCATTAGGTGAAACAGCTTTTTTGTCACTAATACTGAGGATGACCATTGCTGTTATTGGAATACGTCTTTGGGCTTCTGCGTCAGTAGCACTCAACGTAGCTAAATTTATAAACATATCAATAGGAAATTTCATTATTGCCAATATATCTATAAAACGGTGACATTAGGAAATTATCATTATAATAATTGAAATTAATAAATCATCAATTTTCATTAGTTTAATCAAACTCTTTCCAACATTTTTCAACTATTCCATTAGTTTCTCTATCACTTGTTTCCATCGGCTTTAGTTTATTTCTTTTATCATACATTTGGTTTGTAAGCCTAAATAGTTTACTGCTCATCAACTTTTTAAAGCGTTTAATTAATTTATTTATTTCAGCAATGGTTTCAAATAACATATTAGAACCCTTTTCAAATTGTTGGCAAAACAGGCGAATTTGAATATTAAGAGTACGAAACCTAGGATGTACTTAGTAATAGAAAATACAACAGCCAAAGGAAAGACATGGTACTAATTGTACATGCCACTTCGAAATACCAATTGTACATTCTACATGAAGTATACTAATGTACATACTAATTTATGTTACAACCATATTTTATTTAATTTATATTAAAAGTATGAAACCCGGATGTACTAGTAAGAAAAAATACAGCAGCCAAAGGAAAGATATTCTATTAAATGTACAGATAAGGATCGAGAAATCCAATCGTTTTGGGCGAATTTGATGATTCGGTCCAGGCTTGTTGGCAATTTAATGCGAATATGTTAAGAGGGCTGTTAGTGGTAATCCACAGGTCGAAACGACAATTTTGTCTTTATTTTTGTCCTGACACATTATGACTACTGACAGCAAAATTACATTAATAGAAATTATGTGTAAATATATAAATTTTTGAAATACCAAAAGGTCTAAACCATAAATAAAATCAATAAGTATGTTTTATTAAACTTATTAAACAGTAATTCAATGTATAGAAATTAAAACGTAAGCGACAGATTTGGAAATAAAATTAATATCAATTCATAAGTATTTGGGAATATTTCCATATATTTTTTGCTTTGGTTTGTCAGTTTATCTATTATTTGTCCTTCTGACAAGTTTTCTGCTATGTCTGATTCGCAATTCATAAGAATAGATGCCTCCAATTTGTTTTCAGTTAAAGTTGTTCTGTTGTCAGGACAGTCCTTGCGTTTGGCTCAGTTCAACCCCTATAGTGCGGACTAAACCACAGAAACCACATGATGACCGAACGGAACCATTAGGCTATATCGACCATCTTCTATTGGCTCAGATTATGAATGTAGATCATAAATCCGGCGCAACACACATAACATAATTCAGTATTTAATATTGAATTGTTGTAATGTAGATGATGAGGGGGGGGGGAAGCAGCGAATAGCTGCTATCGCATTGACCCACAAACCGCTACCGGCCCATAAGTCAATCAACCCATGCTAATTTACATACAATTTATGTTAAAACCATATTTTATTTAATAAATATTATAAAGAAATGTATACTTGTAAGTATCCTGATTACTAAAAAACATACTTGATATATTTGTCGGGAGAAATTTGCTATCCAAGATATCGATTGGTTCAAAACTTCCATCGAAAATTCCTCCTTTAATTTGTTGATTGTAAATGAAATTTGTAGCAACTTGAATCAAATTTTCCGGGATGTAAATATAACGATCCCAGTCAGCTTCGTTAACGGCTAGGAGATTCCATAACGCAAAAGCGGTAGCCAGAGTATTCGGTCTGGAAAAATACTCATAATCATACTTTAAATAAATCAAGTAATTTTACCTATTTCTTGATTCTCGGAAATTGGAAAATCCACCAGATGTCGAGTCAAAATAACTAAGACAATCTTGAAGGATCTTATTGCAGTAGTTTAACGTGTTAATTGTAACATTTATTGAAGTAGTTCGATCACGACGAATATATTTTAACAAATATATATTGTAGCCGAATTCGAAGAATATATTTTCCGCGGCACCATGGGACATTCGTAAACCTTTATAAGTATCAACAAACTGAAGTTTAAAACTTGGTGTGGGACCAACAATATCTCCTGAATTTGTATAAATTTATTTAAATGAAATAAAATGAATGAATAATATAATAACAATTAATATATAAAATATAATAATTAACATTTAACATTTAACCCTCCAGTAGCAGGCGACGTGGATGTCACGTTTCATTTATTCTATACAATTACGCGGGGTAGGCTATTATCGAGTTGCATATAATTTATAGGATATTTAAGCGTCGGGAAACGTTATTTCTCCGTCGAATCTATTATATTTTATTTAAAACATTTGGAGGCGATTTTTCTTCGTTATCATATGTTACATGTAAACATTTAGATACAAAAAAATTAAAAATAATCGCCCGGGGCTGGAGCGTTTAAAGGTTACAATTTGATAATACAACGATGCACTACTGGACTGAAATTTGCTAGCAAAAAAATTTTAACAATATTCTATGCCACTCAAAACACTCGATTTTAGCTAGTAAAATGAGCATATTCAAAAGAATAGAAATAATAAATTTTGAGTTTGAAAATTATTTTAAAATAAACTGGCTATTATAGATTTTCAGAACTACTTTTTAATGCAAAATTCTATGGAAAACAAATTGATATCCATTTGGTCAAAACTAAAGATCAAGATCTTTGTTTTCTATTTAACTCGATGTTCAAAAGAACATAAAACATAGATCTTAATGAAATAAATATTAATGAAATTATAAATGGAACAAGGTCAAATGTAACGAAGCTAAAAGGTTTTAATGATATTAATTCATATTAACCTTGAATGTAAGATACAACAATAATGAGTATTATATATGTTATAAGTATGCTTTGAATATATCAGCATTTGAGAAATAAACTAATCGAAATGAGTATTTTACTGCATGATTCCGGGATGATTTTACTGCATAAAATATTGTGTTAGTAATACTCAGCAAGCAGTAATGTTATTCTGTAAAGATAGTCATTTAGCTTTCAATAATAATTTTGTGACCTGAATCAGTCAATCAAAACATTTGATACCAGCTAACTTTTAAAACATTATTTAACTGAAGACTTAATCGTAAAATTAATTCATTTCAACGAAGAAAAGTAGTATTTGTTGAAATCACGCTGCAATCATTTCCCTTTGTAATCACAATCAAATTCAAAAATAACAAAATTTAATTGGAATTTTTTTTTCAAACAAAACAGTATTAAACAATATTAATTCATTTTGTTATTTAAATATGTTTCAGAAGCGACGAGAATTCTTTTTATGAACTATGGTTTCAAAAATACATTTCAACATACTGTAAACATTTTTATATAAAATTATATTTATACTCTTAATATTAAATATAAAATCAACTTATTTTTATCAATTTTTAAATTATAATACTCACACCTTACAATGCAATTATTCAATCAAAATTAATTATTTAGCTGACTTTATTAGACAATTCTCATTTAAAGATCAATTTTTAAGGTGAATATTTACTTGATTATCAATGATTAGAATAAATATTTAAAATTCTTTTTCATTCTATTTCCCTTTTAATTGTTTTTATGATATTTAATTAGTAATATTTTAAATAATTTTCATTTAAATATTTTTACTTATTATAACACTTTCAGTCCCAATTTGTTTCTTTAGTTAAAATAACTTAATTTTTTAATATACCAGTAAATTTTTTAGGGGTTCGGGACATATTTCTGAAAAAAGAACGCGTTTTACTTATAATAATACTACTGGGACCAATACATCCCAAATGGTAATACTACTGGAACATATATGGCCCATTGGGACTGAAAGGGTTAACAACCATTTTATATCTTAAATCAGGAATTATGAATTTAACTAATGATTAGCCAATTTTTATTGAAAGATCCTGAAAGTATAACCAGGTCTAGAATTTTTAATAATTTGTCTTTCTACGAGCACCACTGTTGAAAATTATTTTAAAAATCTCTTTATTATACAAATAGTTCAGTAGAACTTATCTTCACGAGGAAATTAGGATGATTTGGATATATAAATAAAAAACAAATAAAATCATACCGACTATGGAAACTTTAGCTATTTTTGAATCCGGCACCCAACGTAACATTCTTTCTTCTGGTTCGTAAAAGCTTTGTCGAAGCTGTATTTTGAAATTGTAAACGGCTAGTTGAGCTTTAGATGTAAGATCAACCAAATTATTTGTGTGATAATAATTCGTAACACCATTCATCTGAAAATCCGATGAACAATGAAATGGAAATTATTGCATTACTAACCGAAATTTTGATTTCCCTATTTTCACAGTTGGATCCGATGAATGTATATGCACATATGCTTATTGTGGCATTTGTGTCGTTATTTCCTTTCCAATTGAGAACGATGGGGAAAAATATGAATTTTGCTTCTCCCGCATTTAGGTATACCAAAGTATGAACTGATTTATTCGATATTGTTTCTGGATCAAACGCTCGGGTAATACCATATTCCGCAACTTGAACCACTCGATACTGATCAGATTGTTTGACTTCCAATAAAGCCTGATTATAAAATTATGATAATTACAATTGCTGAAGTATGAAAAAGAAATGAAATTAAAATAATTATTTCATAGATTAAAAGAAATAGTAAATTTTATTCAGAAATATTTATTTAATAAAATTATTTTAAAACTTAAATTCAATTTAAGTTTCCTTAAATTGAACATTTGTTTTATTCCCATGGTGCACGATTTGAAAACATGTCAACCAACATAACCACCAAGACATCGTGTATCACCGTGAATTATTGTAATACGAGCCCCTAGGTCAATCAAATTATAGAAAAGAGTGTTCTAAATATGACACAGATAGTAATTTGGTAAATATCATTGATTCAGAAGAATGGATATGGATATTTTATAATTTAACAATATATGACACAATATGCAGTATAGTGTTATTTTACAAATTACCAGGATATTCACGGGCCAATGATTATTTATTTTTATAATAGATTATATCATTAAAAATGGATTATAAATAAAAAAGTATTTTATTCAAAGAGCAGAAATTATAAATTAATGTTAGCTTTGCACTTTTGCTATTTATGGTTGAAATAAAAACAATTAAGATTTTTCAAAAATTAAAATATATACACAATTGACAATTAAATATATTTAATTATGACTGATAAATTTTGTAATATATTATAATACCAACAATATTGTTAAATAATATAAAGAATTTTTTATTATTTGGCTATGAATCAGTAATGATATCGATGTTTTATTGATAATAAAAAAATCCTATATGTCATTGAAAAACGAAATGCAATCAGGGGTGAAAACAAAAATAAGTTCTTTTATTAATATTGTTTAATTTATTACATAACATAAGTAAAAAAAACTAAAAATTGCAAAAAATTGTGTAGTTGGAGGTCACTCTGACAGAAGTTGAGAACCCATGCTACTTGTGGTAAAGGGATGATTGGGTAAGTTTAAGATTATCAGATGTTAATCAGAAAGCGTTTCTAGAGTCTTCCCAAACGATTTTCGAATCAATTGATTTATTTTGGTCATAAAAAGGAAAAGAGAAATTGAAAATATTATATCAATATTAATGCAAAATAAAACTTTGATTCCTATTTATTTTAGGAATTGGATTCATTTACTGTGTTAATTTAGAAATAATTTCAAAAATAGAATGTTTTTTTCGGTTTATTCAAAATTTAGAATAAAAAAATACTTTAATTCAAAAAATAGAATGAAAAAGATTTTAATTAAAAAATAGAATGCGAAATATTTTAATTCAAAAATTAGAATAAATCAATCAAAAAATGTATCAATACTAAGGGCATATATAAATGGCATTTGGTAAGTAATTTAAATTAATATTGATGTTTATCTAATAAAACAAAAAATGGTCATCCTTAGAATTTTTAAATTTGTAGCGAAAACTGAAACTGAAACTGACAAAAAGGGTTTACATTTTCCTGAATACTTAAGTTATTTATTTTTATCATTTAATATTAAATAAATTGATGAATTAATTAAATTCCTCCCAACTTTTAAATGATAACAAAATAATATTTCAAAAAATAACGTATTTAAGAGTTAAAATAAATATTTTATTTAATTTTTTAGTATGAAAATTATTGTAGTAATAAATTTAAATAAAACCTCAGTCCAATAATCCCAATAGTTGAACAAAGTTATTCTAACTCCAAGTTGTTCACCATATTGACATTCTTCTGGCACTTCGACGACCATATAAAACCTTCTGATTCCACTAAATATCGCTGGTCTTTCAACAATAGAAAATCCTTTTTCCCGATCTATTGCATATGCTCCAATAACCCACGATGTGTCCATCTTTGGTAAATCAACGCGAAAATTGATTCGTCCGTTTGGTCTGCAATTGAAAAAAAAGATTAAACAATGCTCTGGATCTCATGGCACTTTACTTAATCCAGTAAGTTTTCCAGAGCCATGCTCCATCATTCCAATGCCTATAAAGCATATCAAAATTGCGTAGCATGTTTTTTGGCTTTGGAGTAGGATTGGCTGTTGTCTCAGGGCAACCGAGTTCGTCGACCCAATTGATACACTGGTTCGTGCCATCACAACGTTCAGCTCGGCTATAGCATTGCTTCCCCGTGGTCGAGTAACAAGGCAAGGCTTGACTCTTATCTACAGTTTCATTGCAAGTATCTACGAGAAATCGAAAATAAATCATTTAAACTAGTACTTAATTACTGTAAAAATTGACCATAGTATAGTTGGCATCGGAAAATATTATCAGCCCAGAGGAATTCATAGTTGTATTTGTATCAGCTCCGAATGATGGAGATGGCAAATAAGTGCGAATGATATATTCGAGGTTATATAACCAGTCTTGTTCTATGGGCTGTTGAAAGTTTTGTTCATAGGTTTTCATTTCGTCAATTATCTGAATGATTAAATATAGTATTATATTGGGATTTATTATTGGATAAATGAGTGAAAAATATTCCAGTGAATAGTACAAAGATACCAAATTTTCACTACAATCTTCCTCATATCCATAGTACATCGAGGAAATAAAAAACGAAATAACAAGTATATGGCAAACACAAACTCGTCAATCTCGTACGGACTGTGGCACTTAATTTCATCCCATAATGCTGGAAATTATCAATAACAATGAATTTAACTGATATTTATTTCGTATTTGTTCTTTTTTATTTTTATATTTTATATTAATATGGTTGATTTAATCATGGCTCTTTTGTTTGTTAATACAAGCCGAAATTAATTCAATTGTAGCAGAATTATACTCTTTCGTATGTAAATACAACCATAATTATAAGCTTATTTCTTTATTTTATTATTTCGCCGCATGAGGATGGATTTCAGATTCAAGATCATTATTGTTATTTTTAATAGTTGTTAGTTCTTTTTAGAATTTTTTCTCTATTTGTGTTGTAAAAGAATTGAAGAACCCAGTCGAGTCTCCTTTAAAAATCTGTCTGAGTGCAGCTGGAGTGAATGTTATATTATATATTTAAACAAGGATAATATATATTTAAATATGTTGGGTTTTAATAAATAAAATAGTAATAGTAAAAAAAATAGTAAATAAAACACTACCCAAAGTATATTTTTATTCGAAACTTTACAATCTACGAAATACAAAACTTCAAATATCGCAATG
Organism: Schmidtea mediterranea; assembly: GCA_022537955.1. Taxonomy (NCBI): domain Eukaryota; kingdom Metazoa; phylum Platyhelminthes; order Tricladida; family Dugesiidae; genus Schmidtea; species Schmidtea mediterranea. Next base: position 93,912,675 of record CM039680.1, read on the forward strand.
AAACTGTCTATTCTGATTAACCGGTAGGTCTCGTTGTGGTTACCCGGTTCTATGCACTTTATAACAATAATCACCTTCGACCAATTTGATCCACGATTCGATTAGTATTTGACTTACTGAGTTTCTTTAATTCTTCTACTACTATACTTCTAATAACTAATTTAAGTCCTCAACATCTAATAACTTATCTAGTTCCTCAATCCTACTCTCAGTTCTTCGTCCCAACATGCGTCTCCCCTGTAATAACCTATTTTCCGTTTTCACATTATTCAAACTGTCATGATAATTGTTTTCCAAAATTCACATTGTTTACCTTTCTTTCCGTTTACTTAACTTTGGTTTTCTGCTCTAAACAATTTCTTACTTTCTACACATTCTGATAAATCCTTTCTCGCCATGATCTTCCCCATCATTTCCTCTGCATCTGACCCATCATTCAAATTTTAATTCTATAATTTGTTTCTTTCTTATGGTTTCGAATTTTCGACATTCCTTTTAAAGTCATTGGCGTCGAGGCTATGAAAACTACAGAAAATTACATGAAGGACATCATAAACTTGCTGTCCGGACTAAAACTAAGATAATCCCAAAGTTTTGTTTTCGAATTCAGTGTGTAAGGGTCAAAAACAATGTTATATATGAATAGATCAATAGGCACATGACAGACAAAACTAAGTTAGTCTATTGAAAACAAATACGTGCCATTTAGTGTGAAATGGCAGAAACATCCATGGAAATTATAACCATTGCAAATAATTTAAAATTTACGACTTCAATAAATTACTTGAAAAAGGCTGTGCCGAAAGTTTGAGAATATCAATAAAACATCTGATTCAAAGTCAAAAAACAAAAAAAAATTATGTCATTGTAAAATGAAAAGCAATCAAAAGTGAAAACTAGAAAAAGTTCTTTCAAAAAGATTTTTGTATTTATTTGAGATTTTAGTTTATGTATGTGTCTTGTGTTGGCGAATGGGGGAATCTTTTTTTTTAACTTTCCTGGGTAGATAATAGATTTGCCATCGACTTGAATATTTCAATTTATTATGTTTTCCTCGATTAAAAAAAAAAATAATGGAATCAATTTTATTTTATCATTTTTGCTTTTAAATTGCGATATATTTCATAATATATCATTAAACGATTGAAAAATCGGTTTTATAGATAAAATTGAAATAAATACGTATTATTATTGATTAAAAATAAACTATTGTTAAATTTTAAGTTAATATAACGAATCAGTTTACTTGGATGAACGAATTACTTTCAAGTATATATTCGGAAGAATGGTATTGAACGCATATATTTAATGCTACAGAGAACAAAACTACTAGGCTCCAGTTTACATCTCAAATAATTGAAAATATTGAAAAAGAATGGACGGCTTATAGAAATAGTGAATTTGCACAACCATTTTCTTCAAATAAAAAATTCACCGTAAAAAAATTATCTAGACGAAACTTACGTCAACATATGATCGGTAGTAACAGACAGTGGTATAAAGCGTTCCAACCTTATTTGCGCTCGCTATAAGATGGGCTACGTGGCCTTTGTGCAAGAAAACACAATTTTTGAGCAACATGGTTTGATTTTTTTTCTTTTACTTTTAAAAAAAGAATCTATATTTTATTTATATTTATCCAGTTCTTTTCTTTTATTATTTAACTGTAAAACAACAAAAAAATTAATGAAATTCGGTTGATAATTGTATTAGCAATAGTGGTTTATTTAATAAAATATATTTTGATTTTTGAAACTAAAAATACCTTTAGCAATTTAATGCCGGACAAAATGTCACGGATAAAATTGTAGGGGAAATGATAATAGATGTACTTTTTAGATTTAAAATTCTTATGAATGAGATAAAAACTGGAATTTTACACCTAAAAAGTAGGTTTACTCCAGTAAAATCCAAAGGTTAATAAAAATGTTTTAACTTAGTATCATCTTAACCCAAAGTAACCCCAGATGTCCCCGATTTGAGTTGTTTGTTCTTCATTTTCCAAGAAAGTGTCACCCGCATTAGACATGTAACGCCTCGAACATTATGTTTCTTCTTCATATTAGATAGCGCTTTCCTATTAAGCAGCTACAAATGTGTTATCAAATAATTTCTAGTAAAAAATATATTTTGTTTAATTAATGCATTATATTAACGCAAGAATAAATAATCTAAGAAAATTCTGTTCTCTAATGGGTTAAGTGTTTTCTTTAAACATTTTATTTAAACATGTCCCGCACTCCAATAGCAGATATCTGGTCATTTTATATTAACAGGGAAGATTTTAAAAATTATTTGTCATTCAATTATGTCATTTTAATGTAAATAAATTAACTATTGATAATTCCAATAGTAACATTTATTTGATGATGCAATAGACGTTCTAATCTGTTTTCATTCACCTGTTAAAGTTTGGTTGAAATAGTTGTTAAATAAACATATGTGATTAATATATAAAGACAATATGACTTTGATATTATATATTTCGCTTATTTTCAAAAATTTTGACTTTCCTATCTAACACAAATTTTCGGCAGACTTTATTAGGTTTTATCTGATATATAAAGAAAAAATGAAATGTACACAGAAAAAAGATCAAATATGAACAGGAAACAAATTTGATATTGATAAATTTTCACGACAATTTTTGATGGTCACAACTTGATTATGTAGAATAATTTAGTAAGTTTACATTAGGTAGAGCAATTGTAAGAATATTATAGAAAATTAGATAATCATTATAATCTTACATTATAATCCCTAAGAATATTGTCAGCCCCTCGACTATAGAGATCATAATGTAATACATTCAATGCGAGAAATGATCCTGGTTCTCCATAGCCATTGATTTCCACAGTATCCATATTAAGATCTTTCCCTCTGTTGACACCAATGTTGACCTAAACAAGTTAATGGATATAATTTTTTTGATAAAATCCGCCAAATTTGAATCAAAATAAATATCATTTTTGTTCAAAAAATATATATTACGTTATTTAAATTTGTAATATTCGAAAAAAACGTCAACGAATCTGAAACGACTTCTCCATCTGTTTTCACATAGTACGCGACCACTCGAGCTACAGGAGCCATGTCTCGGCTAATTGATATGGAGAAAGTTCTCGTTTTGACCGAATTTTGCATTACGATTGTATCGACATAGACAATATTACCACCAGCAACTACTTGAACGAAGATTTTGTTTGTTGGATATGACATATCAATTTGAAAGACCGCATATTCATTTACCTAGTTTGCCAATTGTCATTTTATTTTTCAATAAATATAATTTTTACTCTCGGATATTCGGTGGCCATTGTTATTTGCATGTAAGCTCCAGATTGAGAATAATATTTAAACAGTCTCTGTTCGCTCCAGCTGATTAGTCGATTGCCGTCCTCCAAATATTCTGCCTGTAAAACATTTTTAAGACAAACTAAAAAACTCCACAAAACATTTAATTTATTTGATAAAAAGTTTTGGACTTTTTCTCATCTTGTGATACGAATATCATATTACTTTATCTTCATTTCGTTTTAGACTGTCAATCAATATTTTGTTTTATATTTTACTCACATTTTTGAAAGTCTTTTTTAGATGTTTATATTGAACAGCCGTGCTAAATCTAACACAAAATATTCATCTATAATCAAAAACAAAATTGAAAAAAACTCAACGGTAAAAATGATAAAACATCTTATTCGTGTTAATAAAAATTTAACTTTGGCATTAAATAGCTTGTGGATGGCGTAGACTACAGTCGGGAAATCTCAAAAATTAATACCAATCAAATATGATGAAATAATGAACCTTTAAGTTTTGTCATGTGTAACTAAAGCATTTGAATTTTTAGCTAAATTCTACTGAAGGCGTCCATAAATATTGCCAAACAAGATCCGAAAAAATTGGACTAGTTAACAAGTTGATTTCATTGACTTGTAAAAGCGAGGAATATTGAAAAAATAGCAAAAATAGAAAATATTATAAGGATAAAATTGAAAAGTTTTGCGAAGAAAACCCTGGCATTAGCAATAAATTTTAGAAGATCAAACACCTACTGCTCCCGATTAAAGATGGATTACTATTGGTCACAACGTCAGATATTTTAATTAATTTACAGAAAAAACTGAAATAAAATTTATAAGTGGAAATGCTGCTGTTAAGTGACAAATTTTAAAACGAAGTTTATACCTCTACCCTGAATATTTGGACAGATAAAGGTATGCCCCATCAGACAACATGGAATGGAAGTAGCTTAAAAGCAAGCTCATCTTGGTCTACATTGATAATGACAATATTTAAATTAATCAAGATAAAAATATATATAGCTATAACATAAAAATTTCAATTCATAATAAAATCTATTTGAATTATTGTAATTTATAATGAATTAAAAGTTCAATAAAAAAAAATATTGTTTTGATTTCTTAAAATTTTATTTAACCCTTAATTGCATGATTGCTTTGGGAGCATCGATTAAGGACGTCCCCCAAAAATAAGCAATTTTTGACATCTCCCCCCCCCTTTCTTAGAGGACATATTTAATGGATGTTCCTTTTCTAGTATGTTAACACTGTGCAAATTTTTACCATGTCAGCGTTTTATAAATTGATTACGATATGCAGCCAATTGACAATACTGCGCACCAACTTAAAATTTATTTTACCCATACGTTAGGAGAGTAAAATCCGGAATGTTCTCAATTGGCATCATATTTAATGGTTAAGACATTCACCATTAAAACTTTTTAATTTTTAATAAATCGATTCCTCAAAGGTTATTCATTAGATATTAAAACCCTAGAATCTAGTGGTAACTGGTGAGAATTGAGGATAAAATAAATAAGTAATGAAATATTTTACCCTCAATCGATACGTTGGACATGTTAAACTTTGGGTGGGAACAAATGACAATCGAATAACTCCACTATCCGGGACAATGAGATTGGAAAACTCATCGGTCTTAACGCTGTCGATGCAGTACGCCTTCACGTTGACATTGCGATTAATCGTAGTAACAGTTTTTGTGCCATCCGGTTGATAAACTGACAACTGAAACACAACGAGGTTAATGAAGAATTCTGACAAGTAAAATATACAAAAGCTGTAAAAGTCATATTAGGCTTGAAAGGCCTGACAAGACCACCAAGAAATTTCACTGCGGTATCATCCGAATAGATAAAAGTGTACGCCCAGCCAGTTCGAACGAGTTCTGTAAATGAATCGAAAACAGTCGCATTTACCCAAACATCTTTAAATGCCAATGAGCCTTGATTGATTAAACTTCTCAATTCGTCCATTGTGAAAAGAAAATCTGCTTTCCCTTCAAACTATGTGACAATTATAAATTTCCAGTTAGTTGTTATGATTTAACTAACGTAATTGATTGTTCTATTTATTTGCAACAGCGGCGCCGTCGTAAAACGGTCCAATGCTGGGTCTCTAATTTCCAGAGTGATCGAGGCATTTCCTCTGACAAACATTCCACTGGTTTTGTTTGCCTGAATGATTCCATAAACACCGAATCCTTGATCTGACAATTTAACAGGAAGAGTAATATTCACATCGAATCTCGGCAGCCCTATTCCATCAGAATTAAATACACCAATCTCACTGAAATTCTACTAACAATATTCTTTCACATGGAATGATTTTCGTGATTTCCATTTTTCCAGTTCAACTTCAATCGTCCAATTGCCTTCTGTCACTTGATCAGCCAATGGAAATTGCATTTCGTATATACCTTTAAAAATTATATTTTGTTTTAATGGAATAAAGTGAGTAATCTAAAAAACTAATTACAGAAATTTGAGATAGCGTGAATGAAAAAAAGCAAACTATTAAAAGGACTAGAGTAAGAAGAAACACAATAATAGTGAAATTAGTTCTGAGAAGTAATTAAAGATTGATTAGAATTATGAGAATGAATTTCACTGTTGTCTTTTGATGTTCCCCTTTGATAGGAAGTCCAGTTGATTACAGGCGTTGGAATACAGACCCCCCTTTTATTTGGACATGCCTGGTAGATAAATTTGTTTTGGTCGAACTCGGCAAAAATACGGGATGGTTGTAAGCACTTAAACCAAGCCCACACAGCCGGATGAGATTAGAAAAATACACTTTTGATGGGATGCACAATGCACACTTCTTTCAATCTAATGGAGACAGCATAATGATTTATACCTCCAACCGATGTTGTGGGATTCATCCAACGTTTCACAATGAATCCATTCGGATTGATAGCTTGAATCGCAGTTATCGTACCAAATACCGGCATCAGATTCGGATAGAGCGGTATCACTCGGAATTGAACGGTTTGGCCTTGATGATAAACTGGTTTGCTCATTTGAATAAACACTGAAAATTCTTTCGGATTAAATTCTAATCGTGTACGGTTTGAGAATATAATGGCACTGTTATCTGTTACAGATCCCACTACTTCCAGATAGTAATCATCAGGTGGAGCAACGCGAGTTGGAATCTTAACGCAATTAATCCGATTACAACATTAATTTAAATAAATTAAGAAAAAGGTTATAAAATGAAAATAATAACAAAAAAACAATGTAAATGTATAATATAAGTTAGTTAAATAATTTAATTGTAAAGTTCTAGTCTACCTCTAATCTCATAATTTGAGTTCCTTCTGTTTTAAATGTAGTAGTTTCATGAATATATTCAAAATCATTTCGTTTAATTGACATTCGAATTGTTAACGTTGGATAAAGCAATTTAACAATTGTCACACTTGTTTGATATAATTGACCAGGTCTGATTCGTTTCGGAGCTAGTATGATGTAGCTCCTTTAAGTTTTAAATAAATAATATTTTTGATATTTTAAAAATACTTACGGCATTGGAGGAAGTTTATATGATTCTTTTCTTTGAGCAGTTGCATTTTGAATTTGCAAAATTAACACTATTAAAAGTGTTATGAAGCAATAAATCTTCATGAGACTGATAATTTCTGAACTCTTTGGAATGATATGGGTAGTTTTATTAATTTGATACTGTACAAAAATATTTCCTTTTAATAAGGAAAATGTTTTTAAATATTATACGAATGAATAAATATTTAGGATAGTCATTCAAACAAGAGTTGAATTAATTTTTTCAAAAGACAATAAAAAATATCACATAAAAAGTAGAATTTTTAATTAAAATAAATAAGTGTATATCGATATTTAAATAAAAAAAATTTTATGTTAAGAATCGTTCAAAAATTAGGAATTGATAAAAACTAAAATGGTCAATGGATTTACTATTTACAATTGAATTGTTTATCGTCAATTATAAATAATTTTTTTTTGCTATTTGATATTTGATCAAAAATAAAATTCATAACGGCAGACACGGGGTTTGGGCTTATTCTCGTTAAAGTTTTTCTCTGTTACCATTGCTGGGTACCTGAATGGTATGTGGGGTTAGTGGTGTTTAACCTTGACCCCTTTCATACAAAGTTTTCTGCCTTCCAATGGTTACCCGTTGCTAGGCAACGTTGGAACTGCAAACACTGGTTATGAGACCGCCAAAGGTGAGCTCTACTGGAGAACTGCTAAGGCTCGGCCTCATGGTGGGTTCAACGCACTACCGATAGAAGGTCTGTGGCGATTTTCTTACTTTCGGTTCCTTCTGTACATGCGTAACACTTTCTCGAATAATTATTTCACGAACCTTAGTTCCTATTTTCAGTTAAACGGATTTATTTTTCCAAAAAAATAACGATTTAAATTTATTTGTCAGTACACTGATAAATTAATATAAAGCTTTGATTTGTAGCGCGCGACATTTAGTGCGTTCCGCTTTCCCTGGGTGTCATTGAGAAGGTTTCGCCGCTGACTTGGTTGTATCGGTTGCTTCTCTATATACTAACTGAGCCGGCGCGAATACTAGTGGATACTTTACGGCGTTGCCTTCCTGGCAAGCCGATAACGCCACTTCCAGGCTGCGTATCTGAGTCTTCTGAGCTTGACCCAGTTGCTTTTCTTCCGCCCATCTACACTGTGCGGCGGTCAATCTTTAGTCAAGCGTCTTCACCTTCGTTGGTTTCATCCACGAAGCTCTAATTTCCTGTATTTCTCGAGTCATCTGAAGTAATCGGCGGTTCAGCTCCGCATTCTCTCTGCGCGATTTCACCAATTCTCTACTTAGGGTTTTGAATGGGTCCATATCTACAATTAGACGAATCATTAACAAATGTCACATTTTTATCTGCAGAACTTTCATTAATTATGGTTACGTCAAGTTATTTTTATGAGTCTAACGTTCATCCACTAAAGAAAAACCTACTAAATGTCTGTCTAACTGTACTATACTAATTGTCTTATCTCAATATTAATATTATTCCAGTCTCGAAAGGTTAAATATTCGATAAGTAAAGAAACAAGATTTTTAAATTCAACATTTATTTCTCATAACATTTTAACGTCGCATAGAATTTCGGTGATAAAAACTTGGATTCAATCTTGGACGTTCTCGAGTGTACAAATGGTCTTGTCATTCTACCGGGCTTCTGTTGGAGTCTCGCATAACCTTGGGTAGCAATTTCTTTGGAATCACTACGTTCATAGGTGTAGAGAGCTCCCGAACATCGGGTCATCTAATTCATACGATATACCATAATATGGGGCATATCCGTCCGTACTGGGAATCTTTCCAGTAACAATATCTTCATTGATCTTGGCCAGGTGTCGTCTTGCATTGCCACCTGCCAATTAGTTTGTCTCTGCCGTTCTTCGAGGCGAGCCAAGATGTATTCCGCACGTTGCCGGCTTTTACGGGCTGGGTTTCGGCCTGGCTCCCTCTTCATCACCAAGCTTGGTTTTACCAGCCTCTCCAAAGAGTAGGCACAATCCTTTCGGATATTCTGAAACATGAGTGTTTCTGCTGTTTTTTTTGAGCTTCTACTATTTGTTGGTTGTACTGTGTTCCCCGTGGGGATCATCAGTCGTCGCCACCACAACACTTCGTTCGAATTAACAGCACTCCCGCCAATCGCCTCCTCTAGCCCATGCCAGTTCAGAGCCAATTTTGAGCATCATTTAGCGATGCTTCACAGACATACCTCTGATTGGTTATGTCTGCTGATGTGATGATATTGGCTAGATATCAACCCATTGTCTTCTAATAATAGGCAGTGGCATCTAAGTGCCAGTGCTCTATTTGGAACTATGTGGTCTCGTACCCGTTATTGTGCTATTAAGGGTAGGAGAGTGCAGGCTAGCGAGCATCTAATGCTTCTACCCTCACTTTTATCTAATAATAACATTCGTATCACAAGGTTATTAATGACATCAAGTATCATTAATAACCCAAGCCTATCTTGTGTTACTGTTATTTGTTATTAATGTACTTGGAAGTATGCCATACCCCAAGTAACATAATAATTTTCCTTCATCTATAGGGATGCACTAATAAGCATACTATGCCATTAGGTACATGTGGGTACATTTTATTATTAGTTACCATTACCGGGATATCGACTTGTTATTATTATTATTATTAATATTATTATTATTATTATTATTTTATAGAAAAATGAAATAAAGTCGATATCACGTTATTTAGGTTTTTTGTGTCACTAAGCACCCAGTGCCTGTGACATCAATTTTGAGACCTTATTTATTAATACATTTTCAAGGTGTGTCATACCCAAGGTAGCAAAGCTAGGGTTTAATTTGGGGTATCTATAATAAATTATCCTATTAAGGTCGGTGATCTTTTGTTTGGTCTCTTTTTGGTTGTTTATTGGTATTACATTGCCTAGGGTCTGTAAGCCTGTTGACTTTTTTAGGTAGTGCTTATGCCACCTATTATAATCTATTTCTAGGAGTTTCTGTTCTTCATTAGACGACGGTTGTATTTCATCCGTCTGTTTTGATCGGGTTGTTGTAAGATCATACTTGTCTGCGTTTAATCGGGTATGAGAGTGTAAATCGGTGGGACTAAGGGTTATGTGAAAATGGTTTGGAAAATTGGGTATGGAAAATCCATAATTAACATTATTCACAGTTATGGCCGAAATTGTTAATCTAGCATTATTACCTTTATTCCTAGATTCAGGTCCCATCCTCATTTTATTGAATCCAATTCAGTTTGGTTATTGAATCTACAGTAAAAAACTTTGAACAACAAGGAATATCAATGAATATTATTTTAATAATTTTAGTTTCAATTCACAATAAAAATGGATCAATCTGGCATAGTCCAATCTTTTGTAACTATTTCTTATTCATTTCGGTGCATACTTCGGTATATAGATTTTGGATGTTTGGTGAAAATTTTTCTGGCCATAATTGGTCCATGAGCTTTAGTCACCGTAGAAACATCAATTAAAACATTTAAATAAAAAATTACAACTTACCCTCGTATCTATCTTCTTTTTCCTCCTCTGATCCTTCCCCTGGTCCTTCTTCTCGAGAGCGATTGCTGTGATCCTTCATCGGAGTGGTGTGCAATTGCCGCCCATTTGCGTGCATTGTTGGCAAATTTTTCTCGTGAGATTAATGACTAACTATTTCTGAAAAACAGCTAGTTATATATAGTGTTCTACATGTCAACACGCTCACCGATCGGAACGGTTTTCTACACCAAGCCCTACTGAAATAAATTCCGCTATAATTCAAGTTGATACATAAATCAACTTGGCGGAATTTATTTTGTGAATGCATTTCAGCCATTTTTTAAATGGCTGCTAAGTAAGTTATTTTTTATATAGTTATATAACTTAAAGTTAAATTTTAAGAGTTGAATTATCATTTCATAAGGAAATATGATCATAATTCAAGCTCTTAAATATAACTTTGATCAACTATTTTATATATATTATTATAAATAATATTTAGGAAATTAAGTAAGTAACAATAACTAATCTCCAAAAATATGTATTTTTTTCGGATATTATTCAAAAAATGTGAGTAAAATTATTTTTGAAGTTATAAAAATTATTATTTGCATTAAATAATTATATTTTTTATACATATTTTGTAAAAAATCATCGATTATGTACACTAAATAATTTGGTTTATGATTATTTTTTAAAACTTATCAATATAATTTAAAAATTTATGCTTTTTTTCGGATTTCAGGTTTTGCTTTTTTTCGACAGAAATATCTGAAATATTAGATTAATTTTAGTTTTAAGGGTAAATCTTATGAAGATACATCCTCATTTACTCGAAATTTCTTTAGCAAAAACCTCAAAATTTAAATTAAAAATTTTTGTCCGCCATTTTTCTTTCTAAAATTATCTCAAAAATGTCTATAAAATTATTTATTATAGGGGTTTTTTCAACTTCGGATGGCTACATGTTAAAAGTTTGCATGCATGTTTGATTATGGGTTGTGTTAATGTGCATTATTTTATTTCTCTGTCACTTTTTCTGTTTCTATAGTGTAGGGTTTGTCTCATTGACTATTTTACAAGCAACCTCAAGGTGAGTTGGTGTGTTTATATGCTATAAATTTATTGATTTTCTTTTATATTATAGGTGATTTATCTCAACTTCGCTTGATCTATCTGCGGTGACGTGGCATGTATATTTCCTACTGGTATGTCACATTATCTAATCTTGATGACGTGTTATATTCTGTCCGTGTGTGCTCAGTTATTGTGTATTGATTTTTCTCACTCCATGTAGCAAGTTGTTACTTGTGAATGTGTTCAGTTCATAGCTACTTGTGACATAATATGTGGGATTTCCCTTTTTCCTTTCGAGCGGATTTTATTATCTCTGCTCGTTTGATCTGTTCTAGCTTTCCAATCTGGATAGTTTGGTAAGTACATCTTAATTTTGTTCAAATATAATATTTATCAATTTCGCAAATAAGGATCTACCTTGATGCTCAACAATATTGCGTACAACATGACATTTCCATGTCCGAATTTCAGAGTCTCATCAACGTCGTTCATTTTCAGATGCTCGCCAATTGGATATGAAAACGTGAGGGCTGGAATTATTTAGTTCTGTGATTTTGAATTATTTGCTGGGTGTCCTTACTGTGATAATTTTTGATTTTTTTGTTTGTCATCATTGTTATGAGCTTTATAATTCAACATGGTATGTTTGTTCTATTTATCGTAACCTATTTTTATATTATTTATCTTTATTTTTAATGTTAAATTAACTACAACATTTCCTCATACAGACGCCAAAGTAGAGCTTACTCGAGGTTGCATGTGCGCTGTATGGAAAAGGTTTTCGAAATTGTCCACTTGCAAAGTTAAATTTGGTTTGAGTAAAACTTGGTTGAGTTAAGTTCGTTAGAACGAGTTGTGTTAAAATTCTGGGAAAATGAATTGGTATATATACTTGTTTTGTGACCATAACCTTGCTTGTTAAATTTACTACGTTAAAACAAAATTTGACCTTGAAATTATTTGTATAATCTAGCTCTAATTTTTATTATTTCTTGGTTTAGTTTGACAATTAGTTTCTTTAATCTTTAATTGCATTATTTCCAATTAAAATCATTTAATTTTACTTCCACTTTTCATTAACTCTTGCTCTTTTAAATAAATTGTCAATTTTCGGTCAAATTTCTATGTTCTTTTGTTATTTCTATGTTTATTTCGTACTGATCTTGGTGCATCTTGTTATTATTTTAATTTATTTTTATGTTTTCGATTTTATATTTTAATTATGTCTTTCTCGCATTTTAAGGTGTTTACTTGATGTTTTTATGGGTTTGATTTTAAATCTGGCTGTTATATTTGCGTGTTATTTCCAATTCGTTTAAACAAAACTTAGTGCTGGCCCAACAGGTAAAAGATATAAGATTTTCGAGACCATTTAAAGGAATTCCCACCAGATGCGCGCACAAGAGGTGTAACCATTGGATAACCGTCAAAATGACGTTAGAAATGTATTCCAATGCACGGTTTCTAGTAAAAGATGATTTATATTGCCATGCATACTAATTTCCTAGAAAACCCTTGGGTTCAAGAGCTACAACAGAAGGTATTTGTGCTCATTTTATTTGTGTCCCCCTATCATCAATTTTAGGTTAAAACAATATCGAAGATGTCAAAATAAACAAATTATACGAAATCCTGTAAAGATTTAATTTTATAGTTACTAGGAAAGATTTGAACAAAATTTGTTGATTATAAAATAATTTTTTAATTCAGATTCCCTGTTGGTGTTATCAATTTTGTGTTTACATTTCTGCAGTAATATCGGAATTAACTTTTTATGCATTTATATATGTGTTTCGGTATTTAAGATTCGGTATTTAGAGATTCAGTTCAAAATCTTTCGAATGTTTTGTCCTCAAGTTTAAGCTTTTAATATAAAACTGAAAACGCATCAGTATTTAAACCTATCAAGATTATTGTGTCTCTGTGTTTGTATTTTTATATTTGATTCAGAAAATTTGTTTATTATTTTATATTAAGAATTTTTTTCTAATTAAAATTATTGTAATTTTATTTGATCATTTCCATTCATATTGGATTTTAATAAATATTTCGACTTTTAAGTCAAATCTTGTACCGGATTAACTAATATGCACGTGCTTAGAGCACCGCATGAAAAGGGGCACCACGATGAGGTATTCCAATTTTTTGCAAATACTAATACTCGACGTGAAGCACACTCAGCTGCAACTAGTGCTATTCTGGAATCTTTTCCAGAAATAGTTGATGCACTGGAAAGCATTGCTGACGACTATTCACAGAAAGGTGATACTGTGCGAGAGGCAGCAAGTTTAGCAATTAAAATGATAGACTTAGAGTTTGCATTGATGTTGGTAATTTAGCAGGATGGTGGGTTTCTGGGTGTTGATATTTTGAAACTATATGGTTGTTACCCAGACAACCCCATACAAATATCTTTCGCTTACCACTCGGTACCCGTTGCTAAGCAACTTTGGAACTGTGTTCCAGTGGGTGGATCGTCCGCAAAAAGTGAGCGCTATTGCTAATTCTATAATTGACCGAACGATCCATGGGTCCAACGAGCTGACGATAGAAGGCCTATGCTCGCATTCGATTTTTAGGTCCCATTATTCTCCTATCTCCTTCAAAGGTTAACCTATACTCTCATATCACTTATCTTTATGTCCGTTCGCTTAGTCCTTCTTATCGTTGTCCATGTTGATGATTTTTCTATGGCCTGTAAACCTTTCATTATGTTAAACATCCACACAGTATCTCTCTTACTCTTATCCCTATTGTGGGGTTTATGGTTTCGCCAACCACGACCCCAGATGTAAATAATTGCTTATCCCCAATGATTACCCGTTGCCAAGCAACGTTGGAAATGTAATCATTGGTTTTGAGGTCGCCAAAGGTGAGCGCCACCTAGGAACTACTCTGGCCCGACCTCAAACTGGGTCCAACGCAGTACCGTTAGAAGGTATGTGTGCGATTTACTTTTTCTGGTTCCTCACTTACATGGTAACTTTGCATTCTGTCCTTCTTGTAGTTATACCCTATTACTACTGATATATAATTTGAAGGAATTATTTCAAGCAAAACATTTATTGATAGTCCGTAAAAAAAGTTCCAAATTATTGTTCCGGTGTATTTGCAGCACGGCGTTTGGCTCGTTTGGACCTTCCCGGCCTGTGCTTGGGTACTTTAGTGGCTGGCACCATTGCTCCATGTAGACCAATTGCGCTGGAGCGAATACCAGCGGGTCGGTTACCGCGTTGCCCTCCTGGCACGCTGATAACGCTACCTCAAGGCAGCGTATTTGGATCTTTTGTGACTGGGTATGCTGCTTCTCCTCAGCTCACCCTCGCTGTGCTGCCGTCATTTTTTGATAGATCATCTTGGCCTTTCCTGGTTCGATCTAGGTGGCCTTGGTTTGTTGAATTTCCTGGTTGAGTTGGGTTATTTGCTGTCGTAGATTTTTGTTGGCCGTGCGGACTTTGTGTAGCTTTTGGTGAAAAATCTGAACTGAATTCATTTCTAGATGTAAATTATATTATTTACTTCCATTATTTATCATAAGTAATATTTAATCATAGTACCCCAATCAGCACCCTAATAACCTCTATTTTGTAATTCGTTTTCGTTAAAGATGTGTTAGTTTCTCAAGAAAATATTAGTGCAAACAGTCTAAAACACTATTTAGGAACATTTATTAAGTATTTACTGCGAGGTGTAAAGTAGCATTGTGTTCGGCACATCCATCTGGTATACCATTTGCCTTTTGGTTAGGGCTAATTAGGTTACCATTCCTTATCCATGCTAGGAGACGGTTGTTTAATAATGTCGTGAAGATTCTGTAGGCAGTATCCATAATTGCCAGAGGCCTCCATAAGCTTGCTTTAAAACTTTCATCGTGCTTTCCAGGTTTCAGAATAAGCACTTCCATCTCTTTGGGCATTCACCACTCCTTAATATATGATTGGATATTGCAGTGATAAAGTCGTGTTTCGGGGATATAATCTTTCAATCTCCTATTGTGATTAGGTCCATCCCCGGTGCAGTGCCGTCAAGCTGTTTCATGACACATGTCATGTTCTCAACATCAATGATACAATTTGTGTCTGAGTCAGAGTAGTAAGGTAAAGTTATAAGTCCAGTGATGGGAGTAGGACATTCAGAGCTTGCTAAGGCTTTCAAGAATTTTGTCATTGTAGGCTTGTGTTCTATCTCATCACTTTCCCATATCTTCGCTATTTCATGTTTTTGGTTAATCTGAAACTTCAGTCTCTTAACGCATAGTAGCTCAGCCGATTTTTTAATTCGTAAGTGTATAATATCTGATTTTGGCTTCTCAGCTTTGAAGTATTTTTGAGGTTTCAATCTTCCATTAATCCTTTCAACTTCACATAGAGTTTCTTCACTTGTAGTGGCATCTAGGTTGATTTGAAACACCAGGTTTTCGACAAACATCCTGTATTTTCTGGCATCATTATTAGGAAACTTTGTGCACTTATATTTCTGGATTATTGGTCTCATCAAATTCCTCGTGTCCAATATATTAGGATTTGTGATTGCAGATTTTGTCATTAGGCACTTGATGAAATGACACACATATAAGGATGAGAGACTCGTATCATGGCATATGGGGTATTCAATCTCAGTGAGTTGAAAGTGTAAGTTGCCAAAGATATTTTCAATGTTGTTGATGGTCTTCATTATGTCATTCGCAAGATCAAAGTGTAAAGTATGACTATCCTCTGCATTTGGATCAATAATCAGCGAAATGCGTCTTTTTTTGTCCAAGAAGAAAAAGGACCAAGATGATGTTCCGCTATAGATTGGCATAATGATCTCATTCCAATTAGCAAAATTTTTGATTGGGAAGGTTTCAAAGAAGGTTTTATAATTGCACTGAATCAAAGCACTGCAAGTTATTGGATCAATATAAATTGTAGAAGGCTTTATAGCAAAAGTGAATACAAATGCTTTGATCAAGTGCTGCGACCATCAACTTAGCTCAATATCAGTATTTTTTGTAAAACCTAAATTTTCCGGAAGGTTTCTTGGTTTGATAAATACCTCCTCATCCAGTATGTTTTGAGTTTCACAAGAGGCTAAGACTCCATTAAAAATAATGGAGGTGTTGTTGGTAGTGTTTTTGAATTCTTGTTCTGTTATCTCGGCAGAGTTGATGTATTCGTTTAGGTGAATGAACTTAATATGCTGAATCAGCTCTTCGAAAGGTTTCCACATACCACAGTAGCACATTATTTTTTTGTGTTGCTCAAAGCAGTACCCAGTGTGGACTGCCATGTGTTCAAGTATATCACTCATTGATGAGTTTATATCGAACACCTTTTTACAGAGTATTTTCTTGTTATTCGTACGGTATGTACAGTGTAGCTGGTTCTCCTTTGTAAGACGAAGGTAGATCTTTTTAAGGTCAGGTCTGGAAATATGAACTTAATGATCATTAATCAGGATATGGTTAAAAATATCAGCAAATCTAATCAAGGTCATCGCATGCATATTTTTACCTTTTTTTCGGGTGACATACAAGACAATCGATAAGGGTTTCCTCAGTAAATGTGGCTGCGTGATTTAACATAGCATGTTCCACTATTGCTTCATAGTCATATACAGGGAATTCACCGCAATCTGGTTTTTTCCAGTTTGGCCTACATGCAACTTTTCCTTTGCTGTCCATTCTAAATATGGTTGAGCTTTTTATGTCCTCAGATTTGACGTTTCTGAAAAAATTCTTTTTGGTTTGTAACTTTTTCTTACGAGAGAAAGGTGGTATTCCAGCAGTTAGTCCTTTTTGTTTCACATTTAAAATGTTTAGAATGATTGATTTATCTGTATAGTTTGTTATGGCATTGTAGTTCTCTGATTGTGATGGGGTCTGAGAGAAAAGACTCATGTCTGAGTCTCTGTCTATATTCAGATTGTGCACTTTGTCAATCTCGTCAATATCTGTTTCAGAGAAGATACATGATGTCTCTAGGTTATCCATATCACCAATGTTAGATGGTACAAGATCAATTTTATACGATTTATTAGGGGTTTCTATTCTAAATAAATTAATCCCGTTAGCTTCTTTATCAGTAGTTGTTAAGTTATTTAATATATCATCAAGATTTCCTTTAGCCAGTGGGAGAGGAAGTGGAGATTAGTCCATATTCGGTGTGATGTTAGAATTTGTATGTTTCGTTGTAGGTGCTGAGTTTCTAGATAGTTGGACATCATAAGCCAGAGGTGAATATAACACTGTACTCTCAATTTCTTCAGATACACATGTGACAGTAATTTTACTGATTGTCAACTTTGGTTCTTTTTGGTTTGGAAGGGTTTCTTTTATAGCGGATTTTTTGTTAACGTTTTTAGTGTTGATAAGATCCATATTGTCCCCCATTTCAACGTTATCATCTAGATCGATGAGTAAATTATATAAACAGTCTAAAACACTATTTAGGAACATTTATTAAGTATTTACTGATGATAACACAAGCGTCATTAAAGTCAGCGTCGGTTGCATGTAGTTCCACTATTATTGCCTCTTCGGCTTGGATAGCTGCGTGCATACGAATGATCGCAATGATGGTCCGGCTGTTCTTCCACATTTCTTAGCTCGCGAAGGAGGACTTTCTGTGGGACCACCACGTTCATTGCTCCGGTCTGGCCACGGAGTCTCGGGTCTTCCAACTCGAACGAGACATTGTAGCTAGGAGCATACCCATCCGTGCTGGGTATTCTGCCTTCCGCAATGTCCGCGTTCACTTGTGCCATGTACTGTCTAGCCTTGGCAACTTGGCGATTTGTCTCCTTTTGATGCTCCTCCAGTCGAGCTAATGTTTTTTTTTTTTTTTTTCAAAATTTTATTTTATAACAAAAGCGGCCTTTCGGCTTAAATGCGAGCGGGGCTCAGCATTATGTTACCACTATGGGTTTTTTATCATTCAACACAAATCTACAACGCCGATAAATTTATCACCATTGTTGCATACATTCTCACTAAACATATATGGTCTATAGGGATATATCAGTAATCTTCACATTAGGTTTCCCTATAAGTATTAGATCTTTCGTTCTCGCATAGTTCACATCCACAGTCAGAGTCATCTCTCGAATGGGGCGTGAAAGGTATAATATTACAGGCTTCGTTACTCGTATGGAAAGGTAGGCTGAAACTTAGTTTCGGTTTTTTATTTCCGCCATAGGAATATTTCGTCAATGTGTATGCTTCCGATGCATTGGTATATATATCTTGTTCACATTCAGGATAAAAGGGTCGTTGATCCAAATCAGTGCCGTACTCGTCATAATATAAGTCGTAATCAATTTCGCAGTTCGTGTAGTAGCGGCTAATGGTGTAGGTATGGATTAGGGTGCCATCATTGTCATGGTAAGGCATCGGAATCTTTAACAAGCCGACAAATAAGCTATCTAAATCAATCATCTTTTTTACATATTTTGGGAGTTTAGTATTTGTACGATAAGATTCATCGCATGAAATTGAGGACACAATTTTGGCGAGTCGACCGAAGGTCGGCGAGCTACGTCCACTATTTTCGTGCGCCTCATGCGCACAAACAGATTCTTCACAGGAAGTTGAGGGCATGATTTTGGCGAGTCGACCGAAGGTCGGCGAGCTGCGTCCACTAATTTCGCGAGCCTGATGCGCGCGAAAAATTTTTTCATCATTGATAAACGTATAGTTTGTATTATTCTGATAGTTAAACAAATTAATTAGTGATTTGACTTTCAGCTGAATTATAAAAATATAATTTTTTATGAAAAATTTATAATTTGCATTTTGAAAATCATTTTTAAATTTTAAAATAATTTCACTATTAATTAATTCCAAATAATTATCGATTATTTTTTTAAGATCATTTTCGGCAATATTTTCAGGAATTATTGAGGTTTCTGTATGAGGAGTATTATTTGTGTTATCCATCAGTAAGAATTTCTTCTGTATATATTTTATTAGAAGATAATTATTCTCAATTGTTTTCTGATCATCAGTTTTTAATGAGAGTTTGGAGTTGATAATTTCAAAGAGATCATTTGTTAATTTCTTCAACTTTCCAAGATATTTTCCTTTTTTCTTTTTAGTTAAAATATTATTGTTAAAAAAGTTTTCTGATTTAAATTCTTCATTTGTTTTTAAAACAGTTTCACTTATTTCAATATTTAATTTTGAATTATTTTTAACTGTGTTTTTTGATTTAAATTCTTCATTTATTTTTAAATCTATTTCATTTTTCCCATTAATTTTTATTGATTTTTTAAAATTTTCAATAAAAGTATTTTTTTCTTTAGGGTTATCTTTATGTTTTGAATTTTTAAAATTCATGGAGTAGAGTTTACTATTTTTTACTTTTAGTAAAAATATTTTAAATATCAAGTTGTTTGGTTCAAGAATTTCCAACTTTTTATAATATTTTTCATATTTGTAGAAACAATTTCTCAAGGTTGTGAAATTATCATTATTACGTAAGTGTTCTTCAATTTTAAATTGCTTTATCCAGTTTTCATTCTTTGTTTTAATGTTCGTTTCCAGGTTGTCTTCAGAAATTGAGTAGGATCCAGAGTCAGAATTAGAAGAATTCTTAGATTCAAAACTGTTAGATGGCAATTTCTGCCCGGTGCTATCGAATGTCAATGTGTTAAATTTTTTCATCCTTCTGTCTGGTCCCTGATCTCACGGACCGGGTTCCTGCCAGGTTCGCGCTTTATGGCCATTTATGGGAGTTCTACATCTTCTGAGCTTCCTTGATTTCCGGATCTCTCAAACTGGGATATCGAAAATCCCGCGTCCCACATCGCCTGCCTACACCTGGCAGCCGAGTGAGCGGTTAATCGTGCTATCACTCGGGATGCGTCAATCCACGAGTTCTCAAAAATTAAAAGGAGCATTAAGCGATGAGCGAAATTTATTTCATTTGGTTTTTGGTCAACTAGACTAGGATTTGGATACGACGATTTATCTGGCATAGTTGCGGCAGGTTCGCGTAATGTCAAAAACTATTGACAGCGACTGTTTTTAAAAGGGGTCCTTTTAGTTCACGCAGTTCGTTGGCAGTGATCTTGAGTTCAATTCAGCGCTGTTCTATCGGAGTCTCCCTCCGAGTAAATTACTGAAGTTAATTACTCTTGGTTCATCTCGCTTTAATGACTCATTAGAGATCTGATAGTTATTTAATATTTTTCTTTGAATTTACGCAACCTTTATGATGATGAAAACTTTAATTTTCTTTTATTTTTTCTTCTTGTAGATGTTTCTAGTTAAGTTTAGCTAATTGAAGACTTGTTGTTTTAATACATAAGAATTTAACTCTATGGCTATGGATGAATTTAAATAAGTGAGTAGTAATTAATAATTGTTAAACATTTTATCTTATTACTTAGTCGGATATTATTACATGGGTTAATAGTCTATGGTAGGTATACTAGATCTGTCGTCGATTTCATGAGTACCACATTTAGTATCGCATTTACTTAGTTCCTAAGCATTTTAATTAGCATAAGACTTAATTCGTCCATGAATACTTTCGGTAGTCTAAAGTTTAATTAATTCATAAAATATATTAGGTAGTTTAGAGTTTAATTAATTCCTACAATATATTAAGTAGCCTAAAATTTAATTAATTCATACAATACATTAAGTAGCTTAAAGTTTAATTAATCCATAAAATATAGTAGGTAGTCTAGAGTTTAATTAATTCATAAAATAGATTAAGTAGCCCAAACTTTAATTAATTCATAAATATTCTAATCAATATAAGGTTTAATGAACTCAAAAATCTCCCTAATTAATATAAGGCTTAATTAATTCAAGAAATCCTTAATTAATACAAGGTTTAATTAATTTAATGAAATTTGAAATATGCTTTTTACAGTTAAATCACAAATTCTCACTAAACAATTCGTATGATCACATTATTAATTCAATTTACCCTTTCCCGGTGAATTGTGGGCCTGATAACATTGTTCCTAAGCATGCGGTTCATATTTACTATCTGATTTTAAATCTGCATGTTGTATTTGCGTGTGTATTACCGATTCATTTAAACGATTCTCAAGGCCGTTTGTATTCTGGCCCAACACTATTATAACTAATATGTTCCCTATTATTGTTACTAGCATTATCATGGTTACTATGTATTATTCTAATCCATTATCACTGCTATTACTATTATTATTATTTCCACCATTACTATTATATTTATTATTATTATTATCATTATCATTATTATTATTATTATTACTATAATTATAATTACCATTATCCTTACTATTATCATTACTATTACCATTGTTATTATTAAATTTTTAGTAGGAATTCTTCCTTATTCCTCAGCTTTGTGAAAATGCTTTACTTATATAAAAATTTCGCCGTAATCCATCCTTATTCTACTGTTTTCGATAAAGTATTTTCATTAATTCGAAAATTTTGAGCAGCGTTCCGCCCTTATTTTACAGTTTTATGGCGAATGTTTTAATTATTTCCGAAAATTTGAGCAGCGTTCCGCCCTTATTTTACAGTTTTATGGCGAATGTTTTAATTATTTCCGAAAATTTGAGCAGCGTTTCGCCCTTATTTTACAGTTTTATGGCGAATGTTTTAATTATTTCCGAAAATTTGCGCAGCGTTCCGCCCTTATTTTACAGTTTTATGGCGAATGTTTTAATTATTTCCGAAAATTTGCGCAGCGTTCTGCGCATATTTTCCGTCTCAATTCAACATAACTTATTTAGTTCTTATATATTATTTAAAAACATTGTTTTTCATGATTTTGGTCGTTCGGATTAATCTTTTTCGATGGCTATTCATTTTAATTGTTGCAGTGATTTCGCAATTTTCACCACTACCCTTTCCCTCTTTTTGTCCTTAAGATCTATGTATGTTCATGTTATATTTCATAAGTGCCCACTGGACTACTCGGTGTTAGTGATTTTTAGCCGATTGTTGTTAAAGATTTTATGTCGATTTTATCGAAATTAAGTGCAAGAAGGTTGAGCCAAAAGACCCACTTTCAAGTTACTCTCTTTCGCTATTTAGTTCAGTGATTTGACGTTTAGGTTCCGGCGTGAGAACGCCGGAACCTTCATGGGCACGAACTATTGGTGGACTTACACAGTTCGATAGTTATTTGTAATTTTACTTCCTTGCTTTATGTTTGGCTGTGGGCCAAAAAGGAAAAAATAAATCTTAC
Source organism: Schmidtea mediterranea (assembly GCA_022537955.1). NCBI lineage: Eukaryota > Metazoa > Platyhelminthes > Tricladida > Dugesiidae > Schmidtea > Schmidtea mediterranea. The sequence continues at coordinate 93,935,273 of CM039680.1, forward strand.
CATATTAGTTGAGTAAAAGTTTCGAGCATAGTACGGTTTATTCGACATGACATATTTAACATAGTAATCGGACGTTTATTGGCATCATCATTGTTCATCGCTTCATCACAATACCTTTAATCGAATTGGTCAATAAGTTCATAAACACTCGTGCATAGTTTCACAATTGGTCAATCATTTCATTAAGCATTCATCTATTTTGCTTCCTACGGCAATGTACAGCAACTGAAAGTTGTCGTGTTCAGACAAAACACTGACTAGTGTTAATTTCCTGAAAGCACGGCTCTCAGTTGGAACGCACACCAACTCAATTTAGGCTACAATTTCTTCTGAAAAATAAGCTAAGTTTGAAACAAATTTTAATTGATAATTTGTCTAAACACATCAGTATATATACCTATAATTTGACCTTAACCTTGCGTGTTATTTTTATTGCGATTAAACAAATTTGAACTTGAAATTATTTGTGTTATCTAAATTAAAATTTTTATTATTTTCTTAATTTAAATTGGTAATTTATTTTTAACATTTTTAATTAAATTTATTCAGCCAAAAATATTTTATTTTTATTCATTTAATTCATTAATTTTTACTTTTATATAAATGGTCATTTTACGATCAACTTTTCTTGTTATTATGTTATTTTTTATGTAGATTTCGTGAGGTTCTTGATGCATTTTGTATTTATTTTATTCTATTTTTATGTTTTTGATTTTATATTTATTTATGTTCTCTCAGATTTTAAAGTGTTTAGTTGGTGTTGTATATTGTATTTTAAGTTATCTTGGTGCTGTGTTTTCGTGCTGTATGTGGGGTTCGTGGTGTGGATGACCTTCACCCCAAACATACAAAATAGTTTTGCTCCCGCCAATGGTTACCCGTTGCTTGGCAACGTTGGTACTGTAACCACTGGTCACAGGACGTCCAAAGGTGAGTTCCGATATCAGAACTGCTAAGGGTTAGTCCTATGTCGGGTTCAGCGGGCTGCCGTTAGAAGGCCTATGTCCGTCTTCTATTTCAGGTCCCTTTATTACTGCTTCTTTAATACTTCTCTTTTCTATATTTACTTACAAATAGTAACATAATAAACTAAACAATTTTTATTTAACATCAAACAAATCAAATTATCATGAGACATGGGTTTATTATCTCATTTGGCCACTCCTTGGGCGCGTCTTCGCAACCGTTCGGTTCGACCTGGTCGAGTGTGTGATCGGGGTTTCTTGTCAGTTAATGGGGCTTTTTCTTGGTCGCGATAGGCCAATTGTGCCGGAGCGAATACCAGAGGGTAAGTCACTGCACTTACCTCCTGGCACGCCGACAGGGCGACCTCCAGTCCTTTGGTTTGTGTTCGCTGCGCCTGGTTTAACACTCTTTCCTCTTTCCAGCCTTGTTGTGCGGCAGTGAGGCGCTGGTACAACGCTTTCATCTTTGCAGGTTCGGCCCAAGTGGCTTTTAACCGTTGCATCTCTTGACTCTGTTGTAGGAGTTGTCGGTGTAGGTGCTGATTTTCTCTTCGAAGTTCTTTTAACTCTTGATGTATTTTTTTCGTGGCCTCCATTTCTAAAATTACAACATTTAAATGATTGATCGTCTACAACGTTAATTTAATCCTATCGATCCTCTCTCTTAATTATTTTTACGATGTATTAACGACTGCGTCTCGTGCGTCTCAGTTAGTTTATGTTAACTCTCTGGTTAATCAATGTTTAATAGAGAAAAATGTTTTATCTTTCTATATCATTTATTGTCTATAAAATATTTAGAAATTTACTAAAAGGGTCAGAAAGTTTATATCCTTTAGTTATACTAGTATCAAAGTAGTCAATTTATAAAACTAAAAATTGAACAACCCGTGAAACATAAACATTTATTGTTATCAAAAACTAATCAACATATCGGTTCGATTCATTTATGGTCATGGAAACGTTCGTTTCTTCGATCTTTGTTATTGGAGTTCCACTGGGGATGCCTGCTCGCATACGTGTGATCGCCCGTTTGACGGGATCCGAGTCGATTTTGGAGTGTTGACTAAACGAGTTTTTCCGGTAACACCAATTTAGTCGGTGCCGTCATCTGCATCAACTTCGGGTCATCTAACTCGAAGGAAACTCCATATTCTTGCGGGAATCCATCGGTGCTCGGGATAGCTCCACTTGCTATGTCCCTGTTCACTTGAGCTAGCCATTGTCTGGCTAGCACCGCTTTCCGGATATATTTTCTTTCTAACTCCTCCATCTTCATGGCTGTGAATTCGGCTCGCTGGCGGGCTTCTCGTGCTGGATTTGTGCCCGGCTCGCGCTTGATCGCGATACTCGGTAGTTCGATCTCCTCGGCTTGGTGTTCAGCTCTTCGCGGCCAGCTTGAGTCTCCATAAGTGGATAACAGATATCCGTTATTCCACAGCACTTGGCGGTATCGAGCGGCGGAAGCGCTCGGAATCTGGAGAGTCACTCGGGAGTTATCGTTCAAACTGCCATATGGGTCTCTGCGATCTAAATGCATAAAAGATTTAATTACAAATCATTTTTTCGACGTACCTGTGCATGCAAATTATGGATATTAATAATTTATTCTACTTCAATAGAGTATTGGTATGGGTGAACTTTAGTTAAAATGAAAATTGTAGCGTGCGAATATACCTGATTGTCTCTCTCCACTAGGCATTCGAGCATCGTTCCTCGGGATTCGACCTTGTAAAGGGTCTCGGGATTGAACGCGTCCATGATCGTTACTAGTTGATTGATGATTCATCGAAGTTTATGCGGTATGAGATGTGAGTTTCTATTATTTCTTTTATATTCATAGGTTTATTTGCGAGGGTGTGGTTAAGTGAGTGAACTGACATTTAATTTATTTTTTCTCGCGGTTGAATGTTATTATAATTTTTATAAGTTATTTGCAAATTTGTTATTGATGTCGACTATTATTTATTATTCGTTCAGGTTGGCGGTGAAAGTCCATTGTCACTGATCACCTTATCGCCTTTGTCGTTACGATCTTGTGTGATTAACGTCATTAACCTGTCATTCGCATCGGATTGTAGTTGGTTTATTCTGCTGTAAACTCAGACTATGACCTGACTGTAGTTTATTTAGTATAATTACGATCGAATTGTTCTTTATTGATTCTATGGATTAGTACGTGGCTAATCTCGTTGTTAACTCGATGAATGGAATTTTTGGACGTTTTCCATCTGGATTGTTGCTCCTATTCGACGTCGGTAAATTAAAGAAGGCACTTTACTGCAAGTTACTCCGGAATACTGCTGTTTCTGAAAAATGTTCAACGGTACGTGCTTGTCATGGAGAAAACTGCTGGGTGGAATATTCGACGACAGCTATTCGATGAAGAGAATACCGAGGTTGGGGAAGAGTCTAAATCTCTACTCTGATGTTTCGTTGGGTTGTGATGTTGAACTATATGGTTTGCTAATTTGGTCGGAACTTCTGATTTTATTACTTCCATCAATTTCAGGGTGTCTCTTAGGTTTTATTCGGATCTACAGGCTTAATACTATTCATGGGAAATTTATCGCATTCGAATTATCACGGATTCTCTCATGAAAGCTGAACTCCTTTATCTTTAATTATGAACTATATTGCGAGATTTTCATTGTTATTAATCTGCTACCCTTGTGTGGATCGTTCTTATTAATTTATTTATTCATGTCAGGTGCGTGTAATATGATCATTTTTGTCGTCTTTTATCTGTTATTGGTAGTATAATTTTATTATTTAACTCATTGAATTATCCTTGGATCTTTAATTACATCTTAATTACATCTTAATTACATCTTTATCTTTAAATTGGTTAGAGGGATTCAAATCTAATCATTAATTTGGTTTACGATTCATCAATGCTTAATGCTTTAATTATTACTACTTTTACGAAATGTTAGCGGATCTATATCCTGTCGTAACTTTTCTCGGAATCAGTTATTTCTACTCTATCATTTGCAGTTTCGTCCCTTTACTCCATTTTCTCTGGCTTCATATTCGTAATCGTTGTTAATTTAGATTAAATCCAAGGATAATTCAAATCATTAAACACTTGTGAAACCTTACCTGACTTTCATTACATGAGTAGTTTAATTATGAATCATTTTATTTGATTAATTACTATCTTTCGATTACATTACAAAGGTATACTCTTTACATTATATTCAGGTCACAAATGTAGTTATAATTCCATCATTTTATTTAGATTAATTTATTTACGTCGAGTGTTAAGTCATAGGTTCAATTACTTTAAATCAAATTAATTACCATTTAGTTATTAAATTTTTCTGCATCGCATCGGTTTCAAGTCCCCACTACCCGAGCCTTAATTTTAGTCCTAAAGTTCTTGTGTTCATATTAGATTTTACAAGTGCCCACTGGACTATTCGGTGTTATCAGTTTAGCCGATTTTTAATTAGATATGTTAGGTCGATTTTACGGGAGATGGGTGAAAGAGAGCCAGCCAAAAGACTAGTTCTCAATCTTCCCACGGCCCCTATAATGGATAGAATATTTACGTTCGAGATCCGTCGTTACGCACGACAGAGCTCTCACGGGCACACACTGTAGGCGGAGAAACCGCACTTACACAGTGTGGTGTTATGATTTTACTTTCTTGTGTGATGTGTGGCTGTGGGCCAGAAAAATTTCGACATAAAACTGAAGATTCGTTTTTCATAATACATATATTTGTTGGAACAATTTCGTCATAGTTCTTTCATAGTTCGGTTCATACATATCAACATACGACAAGAGGTCCTCATACATACGAGCAAGTAGAGCTTACATTAAGTTACTTGGTTTCGCAGTATGAAAACAATTATCGAGAGTTGCTTCCTTGAATAAATTGCTCTGGCAAAAAGTAATTTATTCACTGAGTGAAAAAGCATTAAAACTTTGTGAAAATGGATTGGTATTTATACCTGTTCTGTGACCCTAACCTTGCGTGTTATTTTTTATGCGTTAAAACAAAATTTGACCTTGCCATTATGTATCTAATTTATTTCTAATTTATTATTATTTTTCGATTTCTTTTACAATTTACTCATTTGTTTTTAATTTCAATCATTTCTGATTAAAATTATTTTATTTTTGTTCGCTTTATTCATGAACTCTTTTAATTTTTCGTAAATTGTCACTTTTTCGGTCAAATCTTTTGTTATCGTGTTATTTCTATATCAATTCGTGGATATCTTGGTGCGTTTGTTAATATTTTAATTTAATTTTATGTTTTCTATTTTATATGTTAAATTATGTGTTTTCTCGCATTTTTAGGTGTTTATTAGATGTTTATGGGTCTGATTTTAAAACGTGCGTGTTATGTTTGCGTGCTGTTTCCAATCCATTTAAACAAAAGCTTGTACTGGCCCAACATGTATTACTGATGCATTTAAACAATTTCCAAGGCCGTTTGTGTTCTGGCCCAACAAGGACATACTGCAACATTTTCATAAAACTGCATTTCAGTACTGCATTGCAACAGGAAGAACTAAATCTGGCAGTGTGTTGAAATCTCTATCAGAGTTTCACAGTTTATCTAACTGACATGAGGGACCACTTTGATAAACATGAGAAGACTGCCAATAAAATACTACCAAATATAGACTATAAGCAATCGAAGTATCGTATCAGGAGAAGAAAATACACTGATGATGGTCTAGCAGTTAATGCTTCGGAAGACATAAATGTCAGGATGCATTTACATTCTACAGCATAATTGACAAACTGACGACTGAAATGGAAAGAAGAAGTAAAGTTTACAAAGATGTGTCAGCACAGTTTTCATTCATCAATAAAATACAATTAAGCGAAGAGTATCTAAAAGGCTGTCATAGCTTAGTCAGTTTTTACAAGCAAGATCTCAGCATGATCATCGTTGAAGAACTGCAGCAGTCTTATAAGTACCTCAGTTCAAAGTTTCAGGAAAACAAAAGTGGTTTCACTTATGCTGAACTGTATATTGGTTCAAGATAAACTTCGTAGTGTCTTTCAAAACCTAGATATTACACTTCGAATTTTCATTAACTTCATGCTAACAAATGTTTCTGCTAAGCGATCTTTTTTGTCAAATAAAGAAACTTAAAAATCCATGAAGAACAACAATGAAGCAGGGGAGATTGAACTGCTTCAGATATGTTTACTTCAGTTATCTTTGACAATGTAATCAATGATTTTACACTTTCAAAGTCTAGGAAACGAAATGTCTGATTTATAAAAATTATAACAGTTACTAGTAGTTGCGTACCTGTTTCTGCTGCTGTTTGATAATATGTTTCGGTACTATGATTTCAGTGATGATCTGGTTTCCAACACAAAATCATCTTAGTGTGATTACCAACGCTGTACCCGTGATTACTGATATTGGTAAATATAGCTTGGCTGTAAACCGATATACAGATGACCTCTGTTTTACGAACTACGCCCCATTGCAATTTCACTTTAGGATTTATGACTATTAGGTTCGTTATTAAATGGTAACTCTTAGCACAGAAATTACAAAATTATTTGGTAATTCTTAACTAAATCTTATAATATAAAAGTTTTATTTTGCTTATTTATAACTTCTAAATTAACTTAATTACAGGCACGTCAATTTGGAGAATCTTTTGGATTCAGATTCGACTCCTGTCTTTGGTTTTCAGCCATTCTGTATACAATTCCAACATTTTTGTTCAAGTCGGCCCTAAAACTAAGGTTAGAACTTATCATATCTAAATCCGAGAATATTACACGTTGCTATGCGACCACTAAGATTAAAGCAACAAAATAAAAGCAAATTGCAAATAGTTTCAACGGGAAATGTAAATAACTTTAACAAGATTAATTAAAAAAAATTTTCATTAATTTACAATGATATTTAAAAAAAACGTTTATTTCCAAGTGGCAAATGTTTTCTTATCGGATTTAAATTTCCCACTAAATGCTAATCCAGACTTTCCATCGATGGATTTGTTATCGATCGTGCTATCGATCGCTGATAATTCTTCATCATACAGCAAATCAAAATATCCGTAATTTGATTTGTCAGGAATTTTGTTCCATTTCACTGTCGGAATCTCATTGGGTGGAATAACAATATTAATGACGTCATTAATGAGTGTGTATTTCATTATTCTATCGCTGACAGTTGTTGATGTCAAACTGGGTGATGCATTGACTTCAATTAACCACGGTTTCAATTTATCATCAACAATGATATCATAGCCATACACCTCAAAACAATGCCGATCATTACTAATGACATTCTGGACAGACATTAACGAATGATAAATGATCCAATTTATTTCGTCGAATAATTTATCAGATACAGTTTTTCCACGAGTGCCTTGAAGCCACAATCGGAAATTTTGAATTGTCCATTTACCACCATGGACATTGTTATAATCTGAACCTTGCTTTTGTATTGATACATTTGTTAAATGAACAAATAAATTATCCAACTCATTTACATTTGCATTGTATTTCACAGTACAAAATCGACAAAATCCCAAACGATATAAATAAACTTTTAATGGGCGAAATGATGTCACTAGCACATACATTCGCAAATCGAATTTCTTCCCGCCAATTAACAAAGGATTATCTATATATCTGGAAATGACATAGGAATCTTTCGACTGTGGTAACTGAAAATTAGTAGTTCTACTGTCACGAGACCATTTTTTAAGTTGAGATAATTTATTTAAAATAAAAATTCCAATTCCTCTAGCTTTAGCCGACGGCTTAACAATCCACGTACTATTTGGGTTACGCTTAAATTCTTCGGCAAATAGATTGTAATCTTGTGGCAGCATAAATGTTGTTGGAATAAAATCTAAATAAATATGACGGCCTTCATCATCTTTATCTGCTAGAAGACTTCCATCTCTTTCTAATTCTTTGCGATATCGTTTAATATTTTTAACCATCAAATCTTTTCTAGTTAATTCATAATGATTCTGAAAATGATTCAATACCTAGCAAATGCAATAAACCTAAGTTTCATTCAATATTATGTTACTTGATCATCTGATAATCTATAACCATTGTCTACATTATAAATTGATCTAATAGTAGTTACTGTGGCCCAGTAAAAATTCCAATCTTCATCAGGTGCAACGTTTATCCAACCCCGTGCATCGAAATTGTTTAAAAGAACTGATTTATCAAAATCACAAGAGTATTTTAGTTTTGACATTTCAAGCTTAGTCAATTGCTTTAAATTATATATACATTTTTAAATTTTCATTAAATATTTAATAATTTAACTTTAAAATTAAATCACATTAGCAACATAATTATATTGAGCTTTTAAACAAACCTATTGTTAACGATTATAGAAAATAAATTTTTCATTTATTGGTATACAGTGTAAAAATTTTAAAATTAAACACAATAATTATTTTTAAATTATATTTATAAAATTAATAATTTTATAAAATATATGTATTATTAAAACCCTCAATTTTTATATCATTAAAATCAAGAATCATATCCTTAAAAAAATGTTCGATGATCACATTTATTTTAAATAAATATTATAGAACAGGGTCGATAAAGTACAGAGTCAATGTGTACGCAGAAGAGCGATCTTAAAAGGTAGACAAAATCAATTTCCAAAATCCTTACTCAAACAATTCCCAACATCCCATATGTTGGGCCAGAACGTAAACGGCCTTGAAAAATGTTTAAATGGATCAGAAACACACACGCAGATACAACACGCAATTTAAAATAAACCTGAAAAACACCAATTAAACCTTATAAAATCTAAGAAATAAAAGAATTAAATATAAATTAATAAACATAAAAATAAAATAAAATAATAACAAAATGCACCAAGATCCGCACGATACCTACACAAATACAACAAGAAAACACGACAAATTCGACGAAATTAGAAAAATCAATTAAAGTTCATTAAAGTGGAATTTAAATCGAAAAATTTGAATTAGCAATAATTCAATAAAAATTCTAAATAAAAAATTATAAAAATAAATCGAAAAATAATAAAAATAAATAATAGAATTTGCTAGAAAAGAACAAGGTCGAATTTTGTTTTACTGCATCAAATTTTACACGCGAGAAAAATAGGTATATATACTGATCCATTTTCACATTTAACTTAACCATAAAACCACAAAACCATTTTTTGAAATTGTTAGAACTGTTTTAAAAATCATATTTTCAAATCTCGAAAAAGTTATTTTCAGACGAATTTTGGAAACCTTTTTTAGGTAAGAAGCATTTTGGTTGGAACCCTCTTTCCACATCACGTCCTTGCATCTCAATGGAGCTCTGCTCGGCGTTGGTGTGGGAAGAGAGGTATTTATGTCATTATGTCATTTTGTATTATGATTTGATGTTTTTATGGAATGGTTAAAATGGGTAAATTTATTGGTTTCATAATTAATAAATATTATTAATATGTATAACTTATTTTATATGTCTTTATGAATTATAAATTTTAAATGTCGAAATTTTTCCGGCCCACAGCCGACACATCACGCAAGATAGTAAAATCAACATAGTGCAGATGCATGTAAGAGCGTGGAAAATCGCCAATGATATGCACCCGTGAAGACTCAGCGTGCGCAACGCAGCGGTCGTAACGTCAATATTTATCCCTATAGCTGAAGCGAGAAATAAGGAAGAAGTCTCTGGCTGCTTCCTCGTTTCTCAATTCTGTAAAATCGACCTAAAATTATCTTACAAACGGCTTAAAATCATCACACCGAGTAGTCCAGTGGGCACTCAATAAATATAATATAAACACAAAGGCGCTTAAGATCTATTAAAGGGAAAAGGTACGGGGATAAATCAATTGAAATCGTTGGTATAAATAAATTAAATTGATGTTTAGAAATGAATTAATTAGTAGTATATTAAATCAACTTATGTCATTTAAAAACCAAAATATGGATATCATAAGTAGTTCCGTGAGCCCCTTACATTGAATTTATTCATCAAGTTAAAGATATTTTCATTAAAAATAAATGTTCCCTTAATTAATGTGGATTTAAATAGAATAATTATTGAAAATTTAAGTGACTCACGGTTCAAACTAAACTATCTCCTTGATTCAGAATTAATTATTGTGTAAAGTGAAGGGTACTGTAATGAATTAGGTTAAGATCATTGATATAAATAAATTAGAAGTAAATTGACATCGGTATGCTAACATAATCCAAATAGTAACATCTCTTAAAAAGTAATTATTGATTCAATTAAATTAGTTAGCGATAACGGAGTAAACATAAGCATTGCCTTAGGAAAAATTAAGTGAATTGACTGATAAAATTAGAGTAATGTGAACAAAATAACCCGATAGATTGGCAAGTAAAAGCAAACATAGTTTTATTTGAAGATAATACGATAATTTACGAAAATGCAGTAGACAATCACTTAAAATGCTTTATTCGAGGGATTGTAATTAATATAGATCGCTAATAACTACAAGTTAAAATATAGAAAAATCACTGATTTAGCCAACAAAGTCTCCGGTAATTAAATATAAGTTCATGGAGCAAAATCGAACCAGCAAAATAGATTGATAAATTCCGAGATTAAATTAAGGTAATTCGTCCCTCAAAGTAAAAATAACTCGTTGTTTCAGACCACAGCACTAATAAATTGAACCCAATACGACTCCTCGCTCGAAGTTAGTGTAATGGATAACGATAATCAAACGATCCTCGAGTTGAAAATTTCCTTTTAGACGATTCATTCGAATCTGAAATACGGTAATTGCAGGGTGAAAATGGGGAAAATATAACTGGAAAACTCTAAGATAAAGATAAGCAAATCTGTAACCAAAAATTTAATGATAGTTTATTGACAAAAAATTTACTGTTAAGGAGTTACTCAACCTTGCAGCATTATTAAATCCAGCCGACATTGATAGGAATAGCTTGAATCGCGATGAGAAAGAACCAAATCACTTTTACGATAATATTTGTTTAAACCTAACGGCTAAAATGTGTAAATGAATCAAATAACAGTATACCGAAATTAGTTTACCTTCCATAACATGAAAACCCGAAAGATTGATAATATCAGAGTGATAATTGTTAAGCATCAGTAAAATCCAATGGCGCTAATAGATGTATATATCATTAAAGTTAAAATTCCGATAGAATGGAGAAATGATGCATTCCAAAAGATTAGAACATAAATTGAATAATTACAACCAAAATTCCAACTCGTCCAAATGATTAAAGACGCGGTGATCTAATAATATATCTAATCGACCAAACAGCGAAAATACGCCGGATATTGAATTGTAACGGAAATCGCACCCATCTACGCAAACATCCTTGAACAATACTAGTAAGATAACATCCGGACTAGTTTCCACTAAATCTAAAATCATCTATCACACTTCCATCTAACCGGACATCCGGTCAATCATTACTAATAACACGCAACATTGATCGACGGAAATTATGTGCGAACGCCAAACACACGTCGATGCCTCAGCGATGCGACATCCGTTATCGCCTTAAACGATCACCAAATCATAGAATGGTTAGATGAAATTAACTCCAACATCAATTTTAAAGAATCAATAAACGTTTACTATAATATATGACGACAAAATTTACCTGATCGAACGACAAGTAATACTATAGAGGATCCGAAAATAGGAAAACAAATGAAATAGATAATAATGAATACAGTTGCGTAACCCTTAAAATCACAACTTGCGTACAATTGTATCTTCATTTATGTGGTCGCTATATCCACTCGACGACCCCTTAACAATGCCCGGCCTAATTAAATAAAACAAGTTGAGTAATAAACTTACCACCCGTGTATTATTAATGTCACTAGTCGAAGCCACCCGTTCCGAAAGAATCTCGATCAAATAACATTTATTAGAACCCGATGAGAATAAATTGGAGGACCCTTCAATAGTGATATAGGTACCATCTATTTGTTAACCACTTAACATGATAAATTAAGCAGAGCTAATAATGCCAACGTTTTAGATATGTCGTCCGAGCGAAGTATCAGACAGAGTACCCGCACACAGGGACAATCAATAGTTCAATCGACTACGAGAACATCCGACTCGGTTCATCAACAATGGCCGTACCCGACGACCTGGAAGATATTAGATGTAGCGAAGGAACCCTGCGATATCCCAGAAAGACAATACCCAGCGGCAGAAACATACACAAATGCACAGAACCTCCTCACCCAGTGGGAAAGGGTGCAGGAGCAAGTAGATTTGCAGGTGGTTAAGGCGAGGATGTACCTTGCAAACGTGGTAGAAGACATCCTCGCCGGGCGGATTGCAGCCACCTATCCACCTCGCCCAGTCCGAGATACCCGAAGGCCCTACACAGTGGAGGCTCTCAGACGAAGCCTGAAGCGGTACTGTCCCGATGAATGACTTAATAATGATAGTTTTATGTAGTGATTAATCCAAAATATTAGCAATTTATATGTTCTTTTCTTGGTATAACTGAAATGATTTGCGTTTTTGTTTAAATGAAATAAATGATTCTTTAACTTGAGCAGTAACAAATAAAAATGATCTATTTAATTACAGTAATGTCGTCCTTACGAATCTTGCAAACAGAATTGGATCGCGCGAGACAAGCAAACACGGAATTGCTCGCCCAGATCATCCAATTAACGCGGGAAATGCAACATATAAAAGCTACATGGACGGATCCTGCAAAAACGAAGACGATCTACCATCGACTCACAGCAGCTCAGAAAGGCTGGGAGGAAGAGCGGCAGCTAAATCAGAGTCTGCGCACGCAGATTCGGGGACTCGAAGTCGCCCTAGCGGTATGCCGAGAAGGTGAAGCGGTAACTTACCCGCTCATCTTCGCCCCAACCCAACTGCCACAGACGACCACCAAGCCAGCAGAACAATCCATCACTACAACCAACAACCGTCGACCGGGACGTAAGGAACGTGCCCGACGTCGTGCAACACAACTCCAGAATCTCAAGCAGTAAACGATAATGTGTTTGAGTTGAATAGAATGGTTATAAACTTAGTTGAATCGTTGTTTTAATATAACCGTACGCCAACATCGCCAATTCGTTCCATAGTCCAATAAGAACCTAATCCTGAATAGCTATGAGGGACCGAACAAAGCGAGCATAGGTCTTCTATCGACAGCTCGTGAACCCGAGGATTGTCCGAGCAACTACAGTACTAGCCAATGGTACTCAATTTTTGCGGGCAATCCACCACTTGAACACATTACCAACGTTGCCTAGCAACGGGTGCCAAGTGGCGATTAGTATCATTTTGTATGGCGTTACGAGGGCAACCACCGATTAGTTCAAACAAACCATGAAACCCTGTAACCCACCACATATAATCAATGACAATAACTGTGTATTAACAATGTAATTATCAGCATCTATTCTGAACTTTGACATGCTGATTTTGAACTTTATTATATCTTATTCTTGTATCATTAAATTTTTTTATTCAATCAGGTTGAATCTAATTGTTCTGGGCATCTGATAGGTAAAAAGAAACACGATTTTCGAGACCACTTTCAAGAGCTTCCAATCAGATGTAACCAATCGATACCCTTCAAAAATGACGTTGGAAATGTATTCCGATGGGCAGTTTCCAGTAAAAGGTGAGCCATATGGCCATGACTGCTAATACCATGGTAAACTTTTGGGTTCACGAGCTACCATAGAAGATGTTCGTGCTAATTTTTTTGAGTCCCTCTATCATCAATTTTGAGTTAAAACAATATCGAAAAAGGTTAAAATAAACAAATTATACGAGATCATGTAACGATTTAATTTTATAAATGTTCGAAAAGGTCTGAACAAAATGTGTTGACTATAAAGTGGTTTTTTAATGCAGATTCCATGTTGGTATTGTTATCATCTTCATTCCCGTGCCTTAAATCGTCTATATTGGCGCGGCATTGCGACAGTTCCGTAATCATAGATTACTTTATGTGGAGATAGCAGCTTCATTATTCTTCCTCTCATCCATGGTGATGTACACGGTTGGTTTTGAGAGGGTTTTACCCACACCTTGTCGTTAATTTGAAAGCCATTGTCTATCTGTCGAACCATTTCTTTCGCTTCATTAAATTGAAGTCGTACGTCATAGGAATAAATGTCATTTATTGGGGGTCGAAAGAGCCATTCATTGCTGTATTACTATATCAGTAAATTGCTTCCTGCACTGAGCGTTCCGATTGTGTGACTGCTGCCTTTATTGTTTGATGATTTCTTTCGACGATGCCGTTGCCTGATAGTCTATTAGAGATCTAAACTCAGTTCTTATTCTTCACTTTATCTAATAATTCTGTATCAATTGGTTGGCTCCATTCTCCTTCATTTAATCGTTTGAGATATGAGCACGCTGGCCGCAATTAGCCTGCTACGGGAAGAATTCCGGTTAATTGACCGGATAATAAATACAGTTCTCGTCTATGCATTCTCTTCTGTTCGAATTCAATACGAATGGCATTGACTCGGTTCCATTTTAATACGTTGTCTTCAATATAACCTGAGAGATGAAGTATTCTTAGAGCTTTTGTTGATGAGGGACATTCAATCTTTTTCGTCATTAAGTTAAATTTACTTAATCAGGCTTTTACTACTTCAACTGGAACCACTTCTTCGCAGATAAAAAAATATCATCTATATACGCAATGGCTCCTTGTTTTATTGGGTCATTTAAACCCAACGCATAATTAACGATCTCTGTCATGATACCTGGGGCGACATTGATTCCAAAATCCGATCATGTCAATGTGTATCGCCTTCCATTTACAATGCATGATTGGTACTTCCACATACTCTCATCAACCTTCATTTGCATGACCTTTCTTTGTCCACTCTCGTATGGTTTCATTACAGACTACTGCTTCACCGCTATAAAAGTCTAGATAATGATTTAAAGCTCTAAAGTCAAATACTAAACGTATTTTACTCTTATTCTTTTGCATTACAGGAAATAAAGTTACCGCTCCAACAGGCTCACCGAATTGGTTTTCGTCATATTCAACTAACCAGCTATTTTTAACTCACTGCTCTATGACTTTGAGTGCTTGGTCTGCCTTGTGTTTATCTGAATTTGACTTGGAGTATCGATCTGACATTAATACTTGGGCTTTTGCGTTCCAATTCCATGATACTGGTGGGTTACTGGGTACTATTGTTTGTTTTTTTCTTACGGTGGTTACCCAGGTAACGTCATATAAATATTTCTTTGCTACCACTCGGAACCTGTTGCTAAGCAACGTTGGAACTGTGTTCGAGTGGGTAGATCTTCCTCAAAAAGTGAGCGTTATTACTAATGCTGTAATTGCCCGAACGATCTCTGGGTTCAACGAGCTGTCGTTAGAAGACTTGTGCTCGCTTTAGATTATTAGGTCCCCTTCGTGTCGTAGATTGTATCGTTTGAGTTCATCATAAAAAAAAAAATTCGACAATTATATATTAAAAATAAAACAAGCGGCTACATATCGTAATGGTGCATTTTAGTGTGTTGGTTGCGGGTTTTTCAGATACTTATCAAACCTTTGAAGATATCGTTTTAAATAACAAGAAGGATATATTTTACAAAAAAAACACATTCTATAAGTTAATTAGGCCTTATTTATTTATCGAGCGGCTCGACGTTTATCCCGCTCCTTTCGTCCAGGACGATAACTGTTCGTTGTTGGTGTCGTTTTTGGAGTTGCTACCGTCTCCCGATAGGCTAATTTGGCAAGAGCAAAGACGAGGGGATAAGTTACAGCTGCCCCCTCTTGACAGGCAGATAGTGCAACCTCCAGTCCCCTTATTTGTGTTCTGAGGCTCTGATTTAGCTGTCTCTCGTCTGCCCATCTCTTTTGGGCTGCTGTAAGCCTTTGATACATTAACTTGGCCTTCTTTGGGTCCACCCATGTGGCCTTTGTCTGTTGAATCTCGCGGGACAGCTGGACAATTTTGTCGTAAAAGTTTTTATTAGTCTTTCGCGCGTGCGCTAGTTCCGTCTGTAATATTTGCAGGGGTTCCATTTCTATAATAAAGAAAATTAATTTTTTGGAATACTAGTCTTAAATGGTTAGATTTCATTAAACAAACAATTATCTTGCAAAATTTAAAAAAAAAAAAAAATTTTGGTTGGCAGTAAATCATTTATTTTAACATGCATCATCGTAGTCAGTTTATTGGTGTTCTGCTGAGACCCATGGAGCATCAAAGCGCTCCCGATAGACAAATACCAGCCGCTTCGTGTTCCGGATACGGCTAGCCCGGAGCATTGAATGAGCGTCTCCGCGAGATTTTATGCTGTTGCCAACGCGACCCATCGTCGGGCTATGTGGCGGCGTATAATCCTCAGTATCAGCGATCATACCGGCCGCGATGTCCTCCTCCACGTTCCGAAGATAAAGCCTGGCCCTGGCTACTTGCATGTTGAGATGACTCTGGTCATCTTTGAGTCGAGAGAGGAGGGACCGAGCATGCGCGTATATTTCCTGGGCCGGGGTTCGGCCGCATCTTTGTTTTACCGATGTGTACGGTAGCTCATCTCTCTACATTGCTTGGGAAGCGTCTCGTTTAGGTCCTCTTGGTTGGGGCATGGAGCCGTATTTGTGCTGCCATACTCGCTGCCATGCTTGTCGCCACTGGTCGGCAACTTGCGTGGGGACATAAACAAGGTCTCTTGAGGCATCTACAATGCGATTATATTAATCATTAAATTTATTGGGTCATCTGATTTGTACTAAATTAGAGGAAGTAACTAGATCAACTTAATTAATCATATGATGATGGTCGGTATTAAGGGGCAGGAGTACGATACGGTTTGTGATTGGCATGGAGTTATAAGCTCGCTAGTCGAACATGTATTATTAATAGAAAACTTTAGCTGTCATTACAGATTATCTGAAGCTATCATATCCTAGTGTTCCACTTGTTATCACCATTAACAAAAATCTCATATCAATCTTGTAAATCTATTGAGGTAAAATTCGAAATTGTTGGACGTATAGGAATTTTCAGCGTACTATATCACTTATCCTATTGACATGACCTTCTCGTTTAACTACTAGGGATATCTTCCTGATACGCCGCACAATTTTAATAACCATTGCGTACCCATGACCGAAATCATGTTGGTACTGTACGCAATAGCCGAATGCCATTCGAGCAGGTGAGCGTCATTGCTAACACTACTCCTCGAAAAGAAGAAAACAAAACAGTACAAGAAAACACAGGTAATTTATATTGAAGGGGACGCACATTGATAACATATTTCGTAGAAATAAATAATCCATATGAGCACTTCCGGGCTGAATAGAACTGGCCCATTTTCAATTTAATCTTCTTCGGCATCAATGTCGGTGGGTAGCCACCTCCTCTTGGCCGGTCGATAGGGCGGGGGATTCGCTTGGTGGATGCCCTCACTATGGGTGGAGGGTCCTGCGGTTTCGAGTTATTAGGCACTTCGCCCGTGAGGATGGCGATATCGTCGGTGCCTAGTCCCAGATGGTTGAGAGCTTGTGCGACCCGGGGAGGGTCAGGATCCTCATCCACTAGATTTATGTGGATGGATCGGGAGGGCGACGTGAAGGTGACGATGGGAGCATAACAAATGTCTGGATCAAGCCCCGGAATCTCGAATTCCCGATAAAGGGGCGGTAAGTCATCGATCCGACATGGGCCTTCGATGGACTCCGTCTCTCGGATGAGTTCCTCCTCCCGGCGGCGTCGGTCGCGACGTCACCGGTTTCGATTTGGCCGACGTCGAGCCGTATTTACGATAGTGCTCGCCACGATCTCAGCTGGCGGGGGAATGGGAACTGACGGGGTTGGAGGGGTCTCGGCGATAGGGAGGTGATGGACCATGATGATATTTAGCTGGCTGGCCCGGACACTCCCAGGGACGTGAGTCCGAAGCTCTACGTCCGTGAATGCTCGCCGGAGTGCGGTTGATTGCTCCCGGATTAACAGCCGTTGGCTGCGTGATTCTGCGATTAGCTCATCGCGAGCCTGAGTGAGCCTAGTGATTTTCTGCTTCAGTTCTCTTACCGTTTCTGGCGGGGCCCAGGTGCCTTTCACCCGCTCGTATTTAACCCGAAGCTCGTTGTGTTTTTTGTTTTAAATCTTCGTATTGGTACCTGACGGCAACTATGGATGGGGGAAGTCGGGGAATCTTCGCTAGGCGATTTATCTCCGAATTGAGGTTATTATCCATTGTCTTATTCAGATTAGTAAACGTTCTGCAAAATCACAATTTTGTTTAAAAGCAAATTAATGAATTTCATCACTGTGTATATACTATTTTTATGCTCGTGTGCGACCAATGGGCGATTTTTCGCCATTTTTAGGGCTTTTTAATTATTTTAATAATTTTAAACTGTTTTTATTATTTTTTATATATTTTTTTTTATTTTTTGATATACTATTTATGTTATATTTGGATTTTATTTTTATTACTATTTTCTTATAATATTATTTTTAGCCCTTTTTATTTTTTTTCTGGTCGCCACTTCTGCCTTTGTTTTTTCTAAACCTTATTTTGCAAGGTTTTGGCAGTTTATTTTACTTTTCATATGTTTCTTTCTGCAGCTGTATGCTTTTTAATGATTTTTATTAATTATTTGTTTTTATTTAATTTTGTTATATTTTTTTTTTGTTTTAATTAATATGTTTTTCATTAATTTTTGGTATCTTCGTGCGGTGCGTGCTTATTTTCAGTGACTCGTTCAATTATTTTTACTTTACTTTTTAACTTTTATTTTTATTTTTTGTTTAAATTGTGGCTCTGAGCGCAACAAATCACTCCCGGGGCCATTTAAATTGTACCCCGCAATTACTCATTAGCACATTCACATACTGACACTTTTACTTGTATACATTTACTATTCAAATAGAAAGATGAAATGACAATTTACAAGAATCAAGCAGGCATCACTTAAGGTGATGGGATTTTATACATAAGTCAATATAGTTAGTAAGTTTTTATTTATAATTACACACGATGGGATAGCGATTAAATTATTGTCAGGTTCGATATCCGTGGCTTGGACCTGGAATGTCGTCCAGCTGGATTGGTTTGGGTTGAGGTTCGATGATTCGAGTTTGATTAACTATTGCAGAACTGTTTTGATATTGCAGATTCGAGTTGGTTGGCTTTATGAAGCGGATTGTTCTTCTTTTTTGATTTCGATTTATTGGAGTTTTTCGGCATGATTTTGCGATTTGGGTGAATTGGCAGATTGCTGCAATGATGATAATGATGATTTGGGTGATTCCCAAGCAGAGGATTATGATTTCGAGTTTGTTTGGTTTTGAATTGTCTGGAATTGGGTGAGGTGAGGATATTAATACTTGTAGGAGGGTATTTTCGAGTTCAGTGAGTTGGTTGATTTTCTGCACTGGATGAAGATCGAGATTTTGACATGAAGATTTTTTAAGGAAGTATTTCTGCATCCGGGTTAGTTCTGTTTTGATAGTTTGGGTTATTTCGATGGCTTCTTGGGTTCTCTGAAGATTTGGGTTTGATTTTTTGATGAGGACGATGATTAAGAAGGCATAGATTAGTGGGTGTGAGTTCATTCTTCTATTTATATGATTTTCAACTTTTGTTTATTTACATTTGTACATTTTCCTGTTATTTTATTCGGAGTTCAACTCGTCGTGACTACTCAAGGTTGGGCTGCTCATCAACAATAGTTCTGCTCTCATTAATCTACCTCTCATCTCAGGAATAATAGTGATTATTTTGTCTTTTTCCTCTATAACAATTCTTTGGGTTTCATTTTCTACTCTTAATATTTGCATTTGTTGTTTGTATTGGCGTCCTTTTTCGTATTGTTTTATGGCATATTTCTCGAGCTTCCCGTATGCTTGATTTAATTTCTTTATTTTTTGGTATTTGCTCTTCATTTTCTTTGCTTGGGTTTTCCAATGGTCTTCTAACACGTGTCTCGACCATTTTGCAGCTAACTCGGTTTTTAGTTTGTTTACCCTTTCTTCCTAACCCTTGTTTATTTCCATTTTTGTTTTAGCCATTCGTTTTCGTCTTCTTCCTCTTCCCTCTGTCTTTTTAATTCCTCGCATTCTCTTTTTAATGACTTTATTAAGTTTCGTGATTGAAACCATTGATTTGTTATACAGTCTATCTCCTGTATTTGCTGCTCCATCGCTATCTTTATGTTTCTTATCATCTCTTCCTGCTCACTACCTTCTCCTTCCACTACCTCCTCGGTCTTACATATTATTGGTAATGGATACTCGTTCTCCACTCGCATTGACAGTGGTCTCGCCGGACTCTCCTTCATTTGTTATTAGTTCTCTCTGATTATTCATTTTCTACAAATTTTTGTACATTAATTTTTTGTTATTTTTTGGTTTCTTTTATTTTTTATGATTTTTTGCATTTTTTATTCTTTTTATGGGTTTTTATTTGGCTTTTTTATTTTTTATTTTTATTTTTATTTTTCATCGAGGTTTATTTACATCTTTCTACACTTTTTACAACCTTTTTCTTCCAATCTTCCTATACCCATGTGCCCAAAACTTCCACAAACCCTTCATCTAATACGGTTTCTTGTGGTTGTTTAAGTGGTTCACCCACATTTGTATTTACGATTGGCATTGGCACCATAGGTATAAGTGAGGTCCAAACCATGGGTGGGATGTTTAACATCTCATTTATTCTTTCCCGCAATCCTTGCGAGGCATTCATTTCCCCGTCCAGCATATAGGATAGCTGGTTTACTTCTTCGATGAGATCCTCTATCTCTCTTTCTAGTATTGAGGTATCTCTCTGGGCTTCTAATCTTTCTATCTCAGCCCGCATTTCTCTTACTTTTTCGTCAAATACCTCCTTTTCGCTTCCTCTAAGCGCCTTTCGTCGGTGGATTGCGAGATCTCTTTGTTCGCGCATTTTCCTGTATTTCTCTACTTCCTGTTCTGCGCATTCTAACCTATTCTTTTCTATTTCTACTTGCAGGTCGCTTTGCTCTTTGTCCTCAGCGAGTTTTCGTAATCGGCCCTGCGTCTTTGTGAGTTGGTTAACCTTCACCGTAATGAATTTCCTGAGGTTTCCTTCTCTTTTCTCTTGTAGTTTAGTTGTTCTTGCAAGTTCTCGATTTCGGCTCGTTGTTCTTCCATCTGCTCCCACATCTGCAGATTTTCTCGAGGTATCCATTTCTTGGGGAGTTCTTTCATTTCTTTCATCGTTATCTGATGTTTTCGTTTCCACGTCTGGGCCTGCTTCGTTAGGCTTTTTATCTTTCTTTCACTTTTATGCATCGTTTCTGACCATCTGGTTACCTGTAAACTTTGTTTCTTCTTGGTGTTTTCTAATTCCTTTCTGATTCTAACTTGGATGTTTCCAATTTGTTCGATTTGGGCTTCGAGTTCTTTGTTCTTTCTTCCAGCCCCTTCGACTCTGCATTGATTAAAGGTCGCTCTTGCCAGCTGACTTAGATATTTTGCTCGCGTTTTTTCTAATTCGTCCATTTTCTTTAGTAATCTTTCGTTTAGTTCTTCCACTTCTTCTTCTAGTCGACCGCCTCTTTGGTTAGCCAGCTTCAACACTACTTTACCGAAAGTTATTTTCTTTTTAGATTCTTGCGTTTTGGTTTAGAGTTCCCTTTTCTCCTGCACTGACCTGTCCGCTTGGCTTTGTTGATGAGCTGCGTTGATGACTTCTCTGTAATATTTCACTTTTATTTCATTTGTCCTTTCCTTTAGTTCCGTTATATTTTTATTTAGTAACTCCATCATCACTTTCCCATGGTTTGTTTTTAATTCTTGTTCTTCTACTAGTTTTTGAAGTTCCTTTACTTTTCTTTTTCCTTTTTCTGTCAGGCATCTTGCGTATGCCGCATCTATGATTTCGCTGTGATATTGAGCTTGTCTTTTTATGCTTTCCCATGCTCGATTTGCTATTCTTTTATTCAGCTCATTTATCTCCCTTTTCAGTTGGTCGCTGTTTCGATTCTGTAGTTCTCGTAATACTTTCTCGTAATTTATTTTCGTATTTTGTTCTTGATTGATTTCCATTAATTGTTTCAGCTGATCGTCTCTCTCGCGGTTCTTTATTTCTTGTTGTTTTACTTGTCTTTGGAGATTTTCCACTTCGGCTTTCTGGGTTTCTTCTATTTGTTGTGATGCATACCTTTTCTTTTCCTCTCGTATATCTTGTTCTATTTTTTTCTTTATTACTTTTGCGAACTCCTCCATCCCTTCCTCGTATATTTCTCTGACTCTATTCATTACGTTGTTACTTTGTTTCATAATCAACTCGTTCTCATGTCCATTCTGCAATTGTTGCCAAATTCTCTCGCATTTTCCGTTTCTGTCTTTATCTTATTCATTGTCTCTTTCTCCTCACTTTTTATCAACACTGCTCTTTGGTTCTCGTTACACATGATCTGCATCATTTTCATTATTGGGAGGTGGTTTATTATTTCGATTGATGTTTCTTTATTGTTCATTCTACAATTGGTATTTACAATTAAATTTGTTATTCATGGTGGTTATCGGTTTTGAGTTTAGGCATATATATTTTGGGTTTTGGGATATTACTTTTACGTTATATATACAGATATATACATTTATACTTATTCCCATCTTACACGTTCCTTATTTCCCAATCGGTCCGTCCCGTTCCTTCTCTTTCGACCGATAACTTTACGAACAGAGTGTCTCCTTCTAGATATTCCCATATTTTATTTTGTCTCATTATCTTTGGCGCTCCCGTTGCTACACCTACGTCCGCTGTTGGTTTATGGTAGCACGGTGCTCCGTCCGGTTTGAGTCTCTCCACATGTACGTCTTTTGCCGATAGTATTACTAGTGTTATTTTGTTACTGAATGGCCATGCTTGCAGCTCGTCCCATTCTCCTTTTACTAGTACGAAGAATACAGATATATGGGTATCTTTTCTTCCTCCGATGATAGTTCCTTGTTGGTCGAGATCCAATGTTGTTATGGCGCGACCCGTTATCCATCGGATTGTGGCCTCTGTTGTTGTTTCCTTTTCTGTCTTCTCTGTTGCACATTTTGTAGGCTTCGCTTCTGGTCTGGGTGTACAGATTCTATATTCTGTTTGTAGGTGTACTCCTCGTATTATTAGCTGATCTCCTAAGTTTAGCGTGGCTTTTTGGCATTGACCCATTCTTCGGCCGTTGATTTATGCTATGCATATTTTGTTTACTTTGTGCGTATACGTTTTTCTATTTCTACGTTATTCCTGGTGGATTTGGTGTCGTTTGTTTCCTCTTGTATGGAGTTCACTGCGTGGTTGTTGTCTTTGGTTGTTGTTATCCCCGATTTTTCAGTGGTTACTTTCGTTGTTCTTTTTGTTGTCGATCTTGTGCCTCGTTGATTCTCTCGGGGCTCTTTTAATTACACATCTACTTGAGCGTTTCTTATTTCTGTATACGCATATCCGATATCTTCGTAGGGCTTCTATCCCTTTTATGTATATGGGGTCTTTTAGGTTTGCCATCTCCTTTTCGCATAATTTGTCTCCTATCCAATTTTGTTGGATTCTTGTTATACATACTTGAGTTATTGCTTGTCCTTCGATATTTGTTATTTTTACGTGATTAGGTTTTATTATTATATTTTCTTTGTCTCTCCGACTGTCGTTTAATATGTATTGAGCCACTGCTAATTTCCAGGTTGTTATGACGATTGAGAATGTTAATAGATTATTTTTCCAATTTAGTTCTATTTTAGGTAGGCATACAGTTCGTTTTTCATAATTCGATTTTTTATTTTCGTTTCTATTATTTTTGTCGT
This sequence comes from Schmidtea mediterranea, assembly GCA_022537955.1. Taxonomy (NCBI): domain Eukaryota; kingdom Metazoa; phylum Platyhelminthes; order Tricladida; family Dugesiidae; genus Schmidtea; species Schmidtea mediterranea. Next base: position 93,959,011 of record CM039680.1, read on the forward strand.
TTTTCTTATTTTCGTGGTTGTTATGCCTGTCGTTTCTTTGCTCTATTTTATCTCTTTGGTTTCTTTCTCCGTTTTCATCGTTTCGTTCGTCTTCTCCGTTATCTTCGTCTTCGTCATTTTCGTCATTATTATCGGTATCTCCCTTGGTCTTCGCTGAAATGTCGTCCCCGACATTGAGTTTTCTAATTAATGCTTTATAAGCTGCTATTGCTTTGTCTCTTGCTTTGATTATTTCATCTAATGACGTCCGTTCCTTTCGAACTCTTGTTTTCGTGACTTTCCAATTTTCTACCAGGTTAACGAGTTCCGTTTTTTCATTTCCGATTCTCATTTGTTCTCTGACGTTATCGGTAAATCTCAACTCTGTTCGTTGTAGTACCATCATTATTATTTTAGGATTTCCTCCTTTTATCATTAGCTTTTTTAGTAGCGTATTTTCTCCGTCTTCATATCTTTCATTTACATCTATTGCGTATTCGTCGGATCTTGGTATTTTCCAATTTAATAAGATTTTTATTGCCTCTTTATTTCGATAAATGGTTCTCCACGATAACCGTTGGGTATCCGCACAAAGTTCTTCTATTTCCCTTCTCGTTGCATTTTCTGTTATAAATTTTATCATTGCTACATTTGGTTCATTTGTTGCTAAATCAAGTATGCTACTCCAATCATCTGATCTCTCCGTTAGTTCTGATACTGTTCTTATTAATTCTTGTATTACTGCCATTTTTACTCCAGATAGTGCAGCGTACATTAAGGCTGTTTTGCCGTTTTTTCCTCTTTTATTTGATTTTTCTCCGCATTTTTCTAATAGTTTTATAATTTTTAGACTGCGATTGTCTTGCCGTTGATGTATGGCGGTATGCAGCGGTATCATTCCTGATGGTATTGTTAAGGTGAAGGCTCTTGGCAACCTTCGCATTATCAGTTCCGTATCTGGATCGATTTCGTCTCCGATTGTGTATGATTGCGCTATTATTCCCAATCTTGTGAGGATTTGTGTTTTATTCTGCAATCCGAATCTTGCGGGCGTTATTTGTCTTGCTGCTCGTAATATCTCGTTTAACTGATCTTTTTGCGTTATCCGAAATCGGTTAAAGACTTCCCGTTTTATATCTTCGCTTGCTAACGTCTGGCGAATGTTTCGATTGGCTTGTAGATTATATATGATTTTCTGGTAGACCCGTTGAATGTAATTGAATTGACTCATTAAATTGGAACATTGATGTAGTTCCCAAGCTTTATACTGTTCTTTATGTCGGAATTCTCTTATCAGTTTGAACAATTGTTGTTTCTCTCTTAATGCCTGTTGTTCGGTTCCGCTGAAGTTTGTTAATAACAGATCTCCTCTTTTGATTAATTCGTATATTGCTACCAACGTATTGTACTGAAATAAGGCTAATTTCATGAACTCGTTTTCTCCTTGTTCATACGTTTGGTTGGTATTTATTGTCCATTTACCGTTATCGGGTCGTTTCCATTGGATTAATCTTATTGCCATCTCTTGCTTATTGCATTCTAATGCAACACGTAACAGATCGGGTAGATCTTCTAAGTTATCGATATTTTCTTTGGTAATGTTATCTAGCATGGCTCCCAGGTTTTTTGGCAAATTCGTTAATATTACGCATTTCAATGCCGTATTCCCTTTATTATTTGTTGCTGTCACATCTGATCCTGCTTTTAGTAAGGCTTTGATTATCCATGTTGGGATGTCTCTTCCTGCTGCGATCATTAGTGGGGTTTCTCCGTCCTCGTTTCTTGGATCGACTGACTTCTTTAACCTTTCCCATACGTTAATTATTTCTTGTATTCTTTCATGATTGTTCGTCTGCATAATTGTGTGCAGCGGAGTATTGCTTTCTTTGTCACCGATAGTAAATAGAATTGACCAGTTTATTATTATTATGGTTATGTGTTCAATATCTGGCTCGTCGCGTTTGTAATTGTCGATTATTCTCATTAATCCTCCCAATATCTCAATATTTCGTTTCTCTTTAGACCATTCTGGCAATAAGGTCTTAGCCTCTTTCACGATGTTTTCCGCTATTTCTGGTTCCAGTTTTCCCGTATGGTGGTCTTCCCATTCTTCATCATCATATTCTTGGTATTCGTCTTCGTCGTATTCGTCTGGGTCTATATAAGGATAATCCTGGTTGGTACATCTTAGCATCGATATCCTCGTGGTTTGAGACCGTGTCATTATACGTCTCTCTTCTGGTTGGGCTGTTATTGTTTTTGGTATTGCTTTACATCGTGCTACATTCACATATATTGATCTAGTGAATGGGTTGTTTACTAGTTTCACTCTCACGTTAGTTTCGCTTGCGTATAGAATTTCGTACGGTCCTTTTCCGTTTCTTTGTAATTTCTTGGTTGTACCCGGGATCAATTCCGGTGTTTCAATGATTACCCAGTCACCTACGTTGAAGGTATGTGGTTTAACGTTCCTCTTCTGGTCGTGTAGATCTTTATAGCTTTCTTGGTTGAATTTAATGTTCAACCCTGCCGTTCTCCATATTTCTTGCATCCTTTCCTTGAATTTTGTGACATAATCATCCTCTTCCATATATTGCGATATTGGTGGCTGATATTCTAAATCCATCGGCATATTACATTCTCTGCCATACATTAGTTTAAATGGGCTCATTTTGGTTGCGGCATGTATGGACATTCTGTATGCCATTAAACATAGGTTGATGTATTCGTCCCAGTCTCTTTGGTATCTGTCTACATAGTTTGACAGCATTTGTATCAATGTCCCAATAAATCTTTCTGTTAATCCGTTACATTGTGGGTGATACGGTGACGTTCTCAACTTTGCTATCTTGAAGTAGTTGGTCACTTCTTTCATTATTTCACTCATGAAATTCGTTCCCTGGTCTGTTAATATTTGCTTTGGAGTTCCGTATCTGCAACAGATTTCTTCCACCAATTTTTGTGCTATCGTTTTGGCCTTTTGATCTTTCATTGCAAATGCCTCTGGGAATTTTGTCAGATAGTCTGTGACGACTAGTATATATATATTTCCGTTTAAGGTTTCCCGTAATGGTTCTAATATATCCATCGATATCATTGTCATAGGTTCAGCTGGTACTGGCATAGGTTTTAGTGGTGCTTTCCATTTTGATCCGGTATTTTTTCTTGTTGCGCAGATGAGGCAATTTTTTATCCAATCTTTCACGGATTCGGACATGTTTGGCCAAAAATATTTCTGTTTCATCCTTGCGAGCGTTTTCTTTACCGACATATGTCCGCACAATTTTCCATCGTGATATTGAGTTAACAATTCCTTTCGTCTATTTTCGGGTATTACCATTAATCTTTGCTCACCATCTGCTATTAATAGCCATTTTTTCTCGATTACATATCTATGTCGGTGTTTGTCCATATGTTCTTTTAGTTGCAGATCATTTTCGTAGACTTCTGGTTTACCCGTTTTTACATATTTGATTATTAACTTTAATTCTTGATCTTCTTGTTGATCGATCATTAATTGAGAGAAGTCGATTTCTTCCGCAATCATTATACATATTCGTCTGACTTCTTCATCCATTAAATCTGGGAAGATGAATCTTGACATGCAATCTGCGTTCGCATTTGCTCGGCCTGCTTTGAATTTTATAAACGGAGAATATCCCTGTAGTTGCATCGCCCATCTCATGAGTCGACTCGATGCTTCTTTATGTTGACCGAGCCATACTAGTGACTGGTGATCCGTAGTAATACATATTTCGTGACCCCACAGTAGGTATTTGAAATGTTTAATCGCTTGTATGATTGCTAATGCTTCGCTTTCGGTGACTGAATAATTTTTCTCATGCTTTTTGAATGTTTTGCTATAATACCCGATTACGCGTTCTTTTCCTTCTTCGTCTAATTGTCCCAATATTGCACCAGATGCGTATCCACTTGCATCGGTTGCCAGTAGGAACGGTTTTTTGAAGTCAGGGTGGCCTAGGATTGGTGCTTCGATTAGCGTGTCTCCCAATGTTTCGAATGCTCGTTGTTGTTCGTCACCCCACACGAATGATGTATCTTTTTTGACTAGGGCTTGTATTGGTTTCGCTATGCCAGCGTAATTTTTGATGAATTTTCTGTAATATCCACATAGCCCTAAAAATTCTTGTATTTGAGTTACCGTTTTTGGTGCAGGACAATTCTTGATTTTTTCGATGTTTCTGGGATCTGGTTCCTTCCCTTTTGCTGATACTATGTGACCCAAGAATGTTTATTTATAAATTATTTCCACCCACCATTCTGCAGTATACCCGGTTCGATTTCTTGCTGTATAATCATTGCTGTTAGTTCTACATTATTCATGAATTGTTTGTTTGGAATTCTGCTATATTCCTCGATCTCTTTTACTAATTCTCTTAAGTTCTCTAGATTTTCACCATTTTCTGCCATGTATTTCGCATGGGTCGTTGCTGCTCGTCTTTGGCTCCTTGCGCCTTGCTGTAATATTTCTATTAATTTTTCGAAGTGATCGTTTTCCAATTTTATTTGTGCTTCGTCAATATTTACTGGTTGGGATCTTTGTCTTTTCATTACATTTATTTTCCTACATTCGTTTTCGGACCTTGTTTTATGTTCGGCTTCTTTCATTCTGTATTTCGGGGTTTCTTCTTTAGGATTGTTGATTCTTTCCTCTTCCAATGACTCGTCTTCCATTGCTCCAAGTTTTGGTTCCCATCTTTTCTCTTGATCATTCCATTGTTTCGTCCATGGGGTTGGTTTACATTCGTTTGTATCTAGTTCGTGGAGCTTCTCTTTAAGACGGTGATCCTTTCGCCATCGCCGATAGGTTTCTATGATTCTCTTAGATTTTTGGTGGCCTTCTTTTTCTACTTCGTCCATTTCTTTCCACTTGGTATCCGTTCCCCATCAAGCTTCTTCCATTGGTACTATTCTAATTTCTTGGTCATCATCCCATATTCCCAACTCATATAGATATGTTTCGTCCTCTTCGTGTAGATAATGGTGGAGGTATTTTACTGCTACATCTTCTATCATTCCGTTCTCGCTTTGATTTTTTGCTTGTTCAAAGATCATCTCATTGATGATTTTTATCAACTCGTCTACCCGCGTTTTGTTACTCATTTTCAACGTCATTTGTTCCTCGTTTGGTAACTTTAACTTTATCCTCAACTCCTTTGCCCTTTCTTTTTTTATTCGGTGAGTTCCGTATTTCCCGATTAGTGTCGAGTTCTTATAATTAGCGTGTCTAAAAATTACTGTATCACGCAGGTTTTCCATACATGCCTTCATCTCTACTGGTTTGAGATACATTAATATTTCCCAATTCTTGTGGATTTGATCTATTATCTGTGTGATCAGTTTTTCTCTGTTTTTACAAAGTATTCTCTTGGTTGCTCCTTGTAAGTTCTTTTTAATATTGATTTCGAATTCGTTTTTTGCGTACTCTGCCCATAGTCCGAAATCCGGTATTGTTCTTTCCTTTTCTAAAGTTACATACGTTGTTTTACCTGGCCATATTAGTGCATCCACCAGATACATGTCTGGTTTTATCAGCCATCCATTATGGTATAGGTTATCATTTTTCTTGGAGCTTCTCATTCTTTCTTTTATCCAATCGAATATTTCATCAGTGTTTGGTTGTTTGATCCAGATACGTTCTAGGAAGTCTGGCGTTTGCATGAGTATTTGAAACTTCGTTATGTCCTCTAACTTTTGCTTATCCAGATATGGTTTTACAGTGGTTTCTCCTGTTTCGGTATCACGTCTCCTTTTGACCCCTCGAGTTGTAGGATGTTCCTCATGTATCTCTTGAAGACTTCGTCGTTGATGAACTCCTCGATTATTAATGTTTCGGCTATGGTTTCGATTAGTTTATCTATTAATTTCATTTCCCTTACTGTTGGTGATAGTGGTCGATCCCAGATCCATCGATTCATTGGTCGTATGATATGTTTATTTTGTTCTTCGTTTTCAGATACTCGTAGTGCTTCTCCCATCAGACTACTGGTTTCACTTGTTTCTCCATCCTCGGGTGATGAATCTCTGATGTTTCGTAGCATATTTATTCGTAAATTTCTCTTTGTTTCTACTTTTATTAATCCTCTTGGTGGTATTTCAAATTCTTTTTCCATGTTGTTGATTGATGTTTCTATTATATCCCGTTTTAATTTGGAATTTCCATTTGTCTGTTTTGTTCCTATAGTTGTCTCATTTTCGTTTGTCTGTTCGTTTTCGCGAGTTATCCTTTCTTTAATTTTCCCGAGTAATATTTTTTGTGTTCTTCGTTTGTCTGCTTTAGTTGGTCTGATTGTTTCATCGGGCTCGGTTTGGTTTTCTCCTGGTTTTTCTGGTATTGGTTTCGCGAGTTTATCTTTTTTGGTAACTTTTTATATATGTTACAACAGTATTGTTCTTTAACATCCTTAATCATTCTCATCATATTTATTCTTGGTTGATTGTCTTGTCGTTGTTTACACTTTTCTTGTCTCACTCGTTCTTCTTCCATTTGTAATTGTTGCCAATCTTGTGCCTGTCGTTGTTGTGTCATTTCCGTTTCTCTATTTCTCGCGTTTTCGACTCTTTGCATCATGTGGATATTTGATTGTTGTTGTTGTGGTTGGCTGGTTCGAATCATTTTTGACATCATGTCTTTGAGATGTGATATTTCTTGTATCACGTTCACTTGTTTTGTCTGTTCGACCTTTAGTTGCCTAGGTGCCAGTTGCACATAGTTGTTATTTCTTGGTGGTCCTTGATTTTGGTTGTTGCCTCCTCTGCACTTGTTAGCTACGTGACCTTGTTTTCCGCAAATAAAGCAAGTTCTGGTTTCGCATCGATTGATATTATGTCCTTTTCTCCCGCATCTACCACATGGCACATTTTGATAACATTCACTTTCCCAATGTCCAATTTTTCCGCACGTTCTACATTGTTTGCCTTGCGTTGAATTGTTTCCGCCTTTGTAGTTTGATCTCTGATTATTATTATAATTATTGTTTGGTCGAATGTTATTTGTTCTTTGAACTGATGGTTTGAATATTTGATGTGCCCCTGGTATAAATTGATTCATTTTTACGCCATTTTGTTCGCTTTCTTCCGTTTTTACTGCCACTGTTGCTATTATTGTTTCATCCTGCATAAGTGCGATTTGTGATGGTAGGTGTATTTCTGCTTGATTTGCCCTGGCCACTGCTTCGTCTAAAGTTGTTAACATCTGCATCCCTACTGCCGATCTCAGCTCTGATCGTCTCAATCCGTCTACAAATATGCCAATCAAGTGGGCTTCGTCTAATTTCCCGTCGGTCGCCGTTTTTGCCAATCTTCTAATTTCACTCGCGAACATTGTGTTCGACTCTCCATGTCTCTGTTTTCTGTTAAATAATTCTTGTATTCCTTGGTTTGTCAGTTTCGCCACTCCAAACGTTAGTTTTAAGAATTCCTGGATTTCTTTCCAATTATTCAGTGGTTTTCCTCTCTCCTTTGCTCCCAGGAAAATGTCTAGTGCGCTATCGCATAGATATAGTGGCATTCTGGTTTTTATCATGTTGTCTGTCCATCCGCAGACTTCTACATACATCCCAAAATTCCTTAAGAACGTATTCAGTTTATTTGCATTTCCATTGAACGGTTCTCCTCGGAATTTTTCTCGATATTCTCTGACTGTTTCACCTGTTGCTGGTAGTTTTGTTGGTTCTTTCTCGTTGTTTTTGTTTAGATTTCCGTTACCTTCGGCCATATTGTTTTTGTTTGTTGATTCTGGGTTATTCAATTGGTTTTCTGGTTCGTTTGATATAATTTGTTCTTGAACCTCTGCGTCTTCTCCTTGATGATTGTTATTTTCGTTTCCGTTCGCGATATTCGATTGACTCGTGGTTCTTGTTAATCCTTGGTTTTCTTTGTCGCCTGATCCTTGGCTGTTGGAATCGATATCTTCGAGTGATTTGGTTCTGTGTAGTTTTCTCGCGATTGAGGTCGATCTGGATTTCTTGGCGCTTTTCCGTGATAGTAGGTAGCTGTTACGCGATCGTAACGTTGTTCTCTCCTCGATAGCTTCTGTTTGGGTGGTTTCCTTTACTTTGATGGATTTTTTGCGTCGAGGTCTGTTATCTGTCGTCTCGTCTGTAATTTTGTCCGTAGTCGGTTCCTTGGATGCGAGTATTTCACTGAACTTTGCTTGGTTATCGTTTCCTAGTTGTCGTCGAGTATTGGTTGGTTTGTCTTTGTGTTTGGATTACGTGTTTATTTGGTTTGTTTTTGTGAATGCTTTGTTGGTTTTGTTTGTCTTGATTGTGAATTACTTGCGTTGAATGCTTTGATTGCTTTGATTGCTTTGATTGCTTTGATTGCTTTGATTGCTTTGATTGCTTTGTTGAGTTCTAGAACGAAAAAATGAACCGTGTAGCATAATCCGCTTACACGCTTTCAATCTTTCGAACCGCCTCAAATAAACATACTGGGTTTATTTATTATTTTATTTGTCGTTTCTTTGCTTTTATTCGTCTGCGTTTCTTCATTATTATTATCTTTTATTTATCGCTTCTTTTTCCGGCTTGTCCGCCATCTCGATTTGATTATAGTACCCATGATTATAATAATTCATATTTCCCCGGTGTTATCCCGTTTAGTATAATTCCCATACGTTTTGTTTTCCCTTTTGACTCATTTTACGTCGATTTTTAATTATCTATATGGGGTAGTAATAATTATCTATATGGTCGTAGAAATTATCTATTTATAATAAATCGTTCGGCTATGCCGTTTCCCAGATTCTATTACCCCCCTTATTTTATTTTGTTTACTATGCGCTTCGCATTCCCCTTTATTTATACCTATATAATTTTATTTCCCCTCTTCTTTCTACTTTTCTTCCCATCTTGTTTGATTCGGTTTCATCTTTTTGTTTTGCTCCTTCGTTTTCTTAATCTATTTTCTTTATTCTTATTATTCCTTATTTATACTATTTTCCGTTTTCTTAGCCTGTCAACTTCAATATCGTTATCTATTACCACTTTTATACAGTATATTTTCTTCTCCGTGCACGGATTTTATTTATTGATTCATTTTGTCTCTTTGATTTGTTTCTCGTTGTTTCTTTTTCTTCATTATCAATTACATAATTTCCCATTTTATCTTTTCTACTATATTCGTGGATCATGTCTTTTTATCGCATGTCCTTTCTAACTCTCATTGAGATTACGCTCCGTTAATGCACGTCTTCTTTTACTTCGCATTGAGACTGTGTTCTATTCCTACACATCTCTTTAATTTCCCGAATTAGATCATGTCTAACGCATGTCTTTTGTTTTCCACAAATGTGATCAGGTTCCGTTAATACCTGTCCCTTATATGAGATCAGGTTCCGTTAATACCTGTCTCCGAGCTGAGACTGTGTTCCGTTAATACACATCTCATGGGGTTCATGTTCCGTTAATACATGTCCCTTATTTGAGCTCAGGTTTCGTTAATACCTGTCCCTTATATGAGATCAGGTTCCGTTAATACCTGTCTCCGAGCTGAGACTGTGTTCTGTTAATACACATCTCATGGGGTTCATGTTCCGTTAATACATGTCCCTTATTTGAGATCAGGTTCCGTTAATACCTGTCTCCGAGCTGAGACTGTGTTCCGTTAATACACATCTCATGGGGTTCATGTTCCGTTAATACATGTCCCTTATTTGAGATCAGGTTCCGTTAATACCTGTCTCCGAGCTGAGACTGTGTTCCGTTAATACACATCTCATGGGGTTCATGTTTTGTTAATACATGTCCCCTATTCTCGATTTGGCCATTATTGTGCTTCCGATTCGTCTTTTTAGTACTGATTGGTATTACGTTTTCTTGCCGGCTTCACGATCGTTCCTGTTTTTCATCTTTTATTTATTCTCTACTCCAGCTCGTTAATCATTTTCTCTTAATTATTACTTTCTATTTCTTCGGCCTATTCCTTTATTTATTTCTTATACGCGCGTTTCTCATTCTGCCTCTTCGAGAATTCTTCGCCTACCCCCTCAGATTTAAAATACAACACGGCTTCGTTGATCCACCACTGCAACGGTAAGGTGATCTACCTTACCACAGTAGCTTTTCAACTGGGCAAAACTTGTCGACAGTTCGTCTTATATCTCTCTTCTGGGTGATCGGTTATCCCCTCCCGATTCGGCTTTTAGTTGTACTACCCGAGGGTAGCTCAAGGTATTTTCCCTTTATGCTTTTACTTGCGACGTTCGTAATGTCTCGCCTTTCATTCCTTTTTGCTTTTTACTTTTTACTTTTATATATATATATATATATAATTGTTCATATATTTTATATATAGATATATGAGCAGGAAGAAAGTAACTAACTAATTATTTATTTTTTTAACAGGTTTATCCATAATACACTATCACCTTTTCGTCAATGTCAGTTTTACAAATTACGCACATTGTCATTGGCTCGGCACATTTTCGACAATAGCAAAAATGCCCGCACGGGAGTGTCAGCACTTTTATTCGTTTGATTTGGCAAATGTAGCATTGGTGTAGTGGCGCTACTTCTCGGCGTATTATATCTTGTATAACGTCAGACATTGTTTCGACTTGTTGTTCTATTGCATGGTATTACATATTCAATTCTGGGTTATTTACCCTTGCTCGGTACCAGTCGTATTGGTTCTCCGTTTCTGTCGTCTGCATTAATCCTAGTGTTGTTCGGGTGTTTTCGCGGCTTATTGTTTGTGGGTTACTTTGTCTTGCTAGGTTTATTTGCTTCATCTTTTTGGCTAACTTTTCTATTGGGTCTGTTTCAATATTCAAAAAGCTTTGTAGTTGATCTAATTTCTTGTTGTATTGGTTCATCTACAAAAATTTATTTTTAATTAATGGTTTTATTATTCTAGTATTAATTTAAATTTGTTGATTTTATTTCCTCATTATTTTATTATTTTATTTTGTTTAATAATTGGATTACTACTTCTACTCTATTTATTTTATTTCCGATTTTTATTATTTCTCCCTTTTTGACTATTAATACTTTTATTGTTTTACGAATTTTATTTTATTATATTCATTTTTTAATTAATTAGATAACCTTTATGCTACGTTTTTATTTATTCGGTTTTTGTTACTTCAGAATGTCGTATTCGCGTTTTATTTCGCGTAGTTTAGCTAGGTTATTTCAGATATTTCCACGATTCTCTCTCCGATTCTCGTTACTCTTATTCTTTTTGTTGGTATAATTTTATTCCCATCTCGGCTGGGGTTTTATTTATGCATTCTCTGTTGAGTTTTGAATTTCCCTGGGTTTTCATCTTTCCAATTGCGAGAGGTTTTAATCAATCCCGGCTGAGCCCCCAAAAATCATGTTGGACGTATAGGAATTTTCAGCGTACTATATCACTTATCCTATTGATATGACCTTCTCGTTTAACTACTAGGGATATCTTCCTGATACGCCGCACGATTTTAATAACCATTGCGTACCCATGACCGAAATCATGTTGGTACTGTACGCAATAGCCGAATGCCATTCGAGCAGGTGAGCGTCATTGCTAACACTACTCCTCGAAAAGAAGAAAACAAAACAGTACAAGAAAACACAGGTAATTTATATTGAAGGGGACGCACATTGATAACATATTTCGTAGAAATAAATAATCCATATGAGCACTTCCGGGCTGAATAGAACTGGCCCATTTTCAATTTAATCTTCTTCGGCATTAATGTCGGTGGGTAGCCACCTCCTCTTGGCCGGTCGATAGGGCGGGGGATTCGCTTGGTGGATGCCCTCACTACGGGTGGAGGGTCCTGCGATTTCGAGTTATTAGGCACTTCGCCCGTGAGGATGGCGATATCGTCGGTGCCTAGTCCCAGATGGTTGAGAGCTTGTGCGACCCGGGGAGGGTCAGGATCCTCATCCACTAGATTTATGTGGATGGATCGGGAGGGCGACGTGAAGGTGACGATGGGAGCATAACAAATGTCTGGATCAAGCCCCGGAATCTCGAATTCTTGATAAAGGGGCGGTAAGTCATCGATCCGACATGGGCCTTCGATGGACTCCGTCTCTCGGATGAGTTCCTCCTCCCGGCGGCGGCGGTCGTGACGTCACCGGTTTCGATTTGGCCGACGTCGAGCCGTATTTACGATAGTGTTCGCCACGATCTCAGCTGGCGGGGGAATGGGAACTGACGGGGTTGGAGGGGTCTCGGCGATAGGGAGGTGATGGACCATGATGATATTTAGCTGGCTGGCCCGGACACTCCCAGGGACGTGAGTCCGAAGCTCTACGTCCGTGAATGCTCGCCGGAGTGCGGTTGATTGCTCCCGGATTAACAGCCGTTGGCTGCGTGATTCTGCGATTAGCTCATCGCGAGCCTGAGTGAGCCTAGTGATTTTCTGCTTCAGTTCTCTTACCGTTTCTGGCGGGGCCCAGGTGCCTTTCACCCGCTCGTATTTAACCCGAAGCTCGTTGTGTTTTTTGTTTTAAATCTTCGTATTGGTGCCTGACGGCCACTATGGATGGGGAAAGTCGGGGAATCTTCGCTAGGCGATTTATCTCCGAATTGAGGTTATTATCCATTGTCTTATTCAGATTAGTAAACGTTCTGCAAAATCACAATTTTGTTTAAAAGCAAATTAATGAATTTCATCACTGTATATATACTATTTTTATGCTTGTGTGCGACCAATGGGCGATTTTTCGCCATTTTTAGGGCTTTTTAATTATTTTAATAATTTTAAACTGTTTTTATTATTTTTTATATATTTTTCTTTATTTTTTGATATACTATTTATGTTATATTTGGATTTTATTTTTATTACTATTTTCTTATAATATTATTTTTAGCCCTTTTTATTTGTTTTCTGGTCGCCAATTCTGCCTATGTTTTTTCTAAACCTTATTTTGCAAGGTTTTGGCAGTTTATTTTACTTTTCATATGTTTCTTTCTGCAGCTGTATGCTTTTTAATGATTTTTATTAATTATTTGTTTTTATTTAAGTTTGTTATATTTTTATTTTGTTTTAATTAATATGTTTTTCATTAATTTTTGGTATCTTCGTGCGGTGCGTGCTTATTTTCGGTGACTCGTTCAATTATTTTTACTTTACTTTTTAACTTTTATTTTTATTTTTTGTTTAAATTGTGGCTCTGAGCCCAACAAAATGGTAATATATTTGTAAACAAAAATTCACCATTCAAAATGTAGACAGGAGTATATTCGGTTAGATTCTCCCGGACAGTTTAAAAATTATATTCAATTCATAATGTGTATTAGAATTTAATTACGGGGTTGGGAGCGATCTTGATTACATGTCGGAGTTCGTCCTGTTCCCCATCGAGTTTTGGTATGACACTTAGAATAGTGAAATAACAAGAAAATGCTTCTCATGCAGCCTGCTTGAACGGTCGTCTGCTTTAAAACAAAATCTCTCTTTTAAAATAAATTAGTACGATTTATTACCCACTAAAGAGTCTGTTCTAAATAATTCTAAACCAAGCAAACACTTATCTGCAGATGGTTTAAAAATACTGCGCTAAAATGATTAAACAATTTATTATTTATCGATAGCTAAAGACTTTGTTCTACCTAAAACTGAAGGTTAAAAAAAATGAACAATTTATTATTTATTAACAATCAAAAATTTGTTGTAGTTAAAATTAAAGGGTTTGTTCTAATTAGTATTTTCTTAAAAACCACTTATTCAAAAAACGTTTGACATAATGTGAATAAAATGATCAAAACAAACAAAAAAAAGACTCGTTGGATAAAAAAAAACAAATCAAACGCTGGTAAACCCGTTATGAGATCTGAATATGACCTATTTTCTGAAATGGAACGGATAACTGATTTGGTGGACAATTTATTGTAAAAGCTCCTAAAACCAATATTTCGTTAAGATTCTACGAAAAATGCTGTTAAGTAAGGTTATTTATGTATTTATCAAAATTTAAATGAAAAATTTACTTGGGACATCTGAGTTACAGTTCATCGAAGTAATTCCAGTCATGTATCGGGTCGAGGCACTCCTACTTAATGGGTTTGACTATCGTTGCATTAGGAAGATTTTACAACTGACTATTTCGAGTTCGTCAACTTCATATATTAACCGAGCAAGAGTGCATGTTGTGGTTGTTGTACATTCGTACCTGCAGACATTATTCGCTGGGCTGTCTAGACGGTGAGAGAATATTGGCTACACTCAGGCAATCACTCATCTGTCTAAGACATTTATTACACTATAGTCGATACGCATGCTTGTTAACCAAGATTAGGATTCACTTATTTAACGCTAATTACTAACCAAGATTACTAGAGGTGGTGAGCGGTCACTGCTGTTGGCATTAGATATAACGTTATCTAATGTGTGCGATATATTTACCATTGATTTCATGGGTTGCTGTCAGAATCGTAATAGGGTGTGTGAAGCGAACGACATTATTATCGATTAACCTTAATATGAATGTCCAGCACGATAAATTATCGATTCATGTAGGCAGAGGTATTTAGCAATATTCCTGATTCTCTCGCATTTCTTACTTTCACAATTTTCAGGTTTATATGTAATTTATTTCAGTTAAATCGTTACCACCGTAAGTTTTAATTTTTGAATTGTATTCTACTAATTTCTTAATTTTTAATCTTTCAGGGATGCAACTCTAGGACAGATGTTGGTGAAGTAAATTATTCTTTGACATAAATTCTCGGGTGGATTTATCGAGTAAATATTTTTAATTTGTTATTTGTGTTTGGTTTGAGTGATGCCGCAGGATCCTTATTGGTTATCGAATTTCGACAAAGGGAATAATTTGGGCACTGTGGGATGACCGGTTCGAACACTCGCTTAGCTTTGATCGGTGGATTACTCGAGCGAAGGAATGTAATGATCACAGGTATTAATGGATAATTAAGTTCTCCCTAGCTTAAGAATTTTTATCCTTTCAGGGTCGACTCGCAGTGGACATCGGTGGGTCAGAACCAGATTTTGTTGAAACAACGAGATTATTTTCTTTTAATAAATGATTGTAATTTGTTGTTGGTTAAGTTTGGTTTTAGTGCTACTCGGGAAAATACTGGGCGGATGGATTGTTTTATTTTGTGTTTATTGTGTCTAACACTTATAGCTTAGCCGAGTCTTTAGTCGGGAAGTACAGGGTGACGTTCATCGCTATGAAGTTTCGTCGTGCTGGAAAACATGAAGCTCTATCCATTTAGTTTTTATCATCTCGCCGATTTTGACTAAAACTAGTTTCTCCGTGTTTAGCTTATTAATGGAATTTAGGTTGTCGGGGATTTCTACCCATTGATATGGAATTCCTCATTTGATAATCTTGGTGAATTGGTTTTTATGGATTGTTCGCTCATACCGATTGTTATATTTTAGGGTATTTCTTGTGATTACCTACTTATGTTTCCCTATGTAACATTCGTCTGTTATGATTAAGGTAACTCAATTTGGATGTTTCTTTTCTTCATTTTATAATTATTTAAATTATTGTGGAATTTTCTTTTGATTTATGAGTCGCATTTCTTATTTTATCAGTTTCTCAATTTTATTCGGAGGTCATATTTGGTAGATCGTGGTTTCGGTAAGTTAATTTTAATTTATTTCCAAAAATTCGTTAATTAAAAATTAATTAATGCAAGTCTTACGTAACCTAATCTATATTTCCCTAGTTTGGATTTTATCGAGATTAACATATTCACTTTTGTGGTTACGCTATTTTATTTTTTTTTCTCAAGTGATCATATCGAATCTTACTCGGACATTGAATATTTAAATTAACCGCCTTAACTTGCGTTTATTTCAATAGTGGTATCGAATCCTTAATGTAACGTCAGTAGTTTATGACCGCTACGGTAACTTAGGTTAACTTGAATGACTTCGACTACCTATACGGCATTAAAAGTCTATAACGATAAAAGTTCATAACGATTGACTTATCGAGGTTAGCGCGAGATTTCAGTTAAAAATTCGCTACTACATTTTATTTTGAATAAGAACATACCTATTGTTGTTCCTAACGACTACCTGAATCTAATTTATTTAAATTCATGACCCTAACTTAGATCATTAATACGTTCAGGGCAACTGCTCAATATTTATGATACTTTAATTCATATCTATGGTTTGCAATTTATGGTTATTTTAGGTTTAAAGCAATAGTTTGAGTTTATAGTTAATCAAAATTCAAAACAACGATTTCATTTTTCTATTTCCCCGTTACCTTTCCCTTGGTTGACCTTAGGCGCAATTGTGTTCATATTATAGTTAATGAGTGGCCACTGGACTACTCGTGTAGTGATTTTGAGTCGTGTGTAAACATAGTTTAGGTCGAGTTTATGGAAATTGAGAGACGAGGAAATAGCCAAAAGACCACTTCCTTATCCCTCTCTTCCTCTATACGGAATAATATTGACATTCCGACCCCTGCGTTCCGCACGCCGGAGTCTTCACGAGTACGAATCATTGGCGATATTCCACGCACTTACACGAATTCGAATAGTATGTTTGATTTTAATAACTTGTAATGTGTCTTTGGCTGTGGTCCGGAAAAATTTCGACAAATATAAAACAAAGTTTTTTATCCATTATGAATATTTTATTAAAATAACAATATAAATTACCCAATCCAAGCATAACAAATTTATCATAAAACATCACTCTCCCCACGCCGACACCCAAGCAGAGCTCAATCGAGGTTGCGAGGATGCGAAGTGGAGAGAGTTTTGAAATAAAACAAAACTCTCACTCACATCGTAATAAGACTATTTCACAAGTAAAAACGATTTTCAAGTTTCAAAAACTGATTAAAATTGTGTAGAAATGAATCGGTATATATACCTATTGTACGACCCTAACCTTGCGTGTTCTTTTTGATTTAGTAAAACAAATTTTGACCTTGGAATTTTCTTGTATATTCTAATCTTTAATTTTATTATTTTTAGATTTTTTTTGACAATTTTTCCTTTAGATTTTTAATTGAATTATTTCTAATTCAAATTATTTCATTTTTATTTCATTTTCATGTAATTTTGCATTTTTAATAAATTGTCAAATTTCGGTCAAAATCGTTGGGTTTTTGTGTTATGTCTATATTTATTTCGTGCGGATCTTGTTGCATTTTGTTATTATTTTAATTTATTTTTGTGTTTATGATTTTATATTTTATTGTTTTCTCTCTCATATTTTGATAGGGTTAATTGATGTTTTAATAGGTTTGAATTTAAATCTGCATGTTATATTTGCATGTGTGTTACCGACTCATTTAAACATTTACAAGGCCGTTTGTGTTCTGGCCCAACAATACCACCCATTCTTTGTTGAACTTTGCTTCGAAGTTTTTCATTCGAATTGTCAAACTTCATTACTATTTTACATCCGTCAAACATTTCAATTCGTATCCGAATCTAACATTTTCACTGATTGTCATACCTAGTGCCATAATTGCGTTCATGCCTAATATGACGTCGTATCCCGCTATCATTTTTCTAGAAATGAAGCAGTCGATAAAAAAGTACTTTCCTTCTAATTCGATTTCTGCTTTGCTCTGACTTACTGGGAGTATCAACCCATCTGCTAGAATTATTGATTAAAACAAGAAATTCAGTTCTATTTTTAGAACGGAATTTCAATATTACACACATTTACTAATGGTCAGAAGTGAGATTTAATTTTTTCTTACCATTTATTGATTATTTATTTTCAGAAATTGTAAATGTTTTTACAACTGAGTTCTATTTTTTCGTGGATGTTTACGTAAATTGCACAAATTTTCGCCAAGGATGAGGCTAGGTAAGTTCACCTTTTTTGTGGGGGTAAATAAACTATCACTCTACTTTTAGTTATTAAATCCTTTCATGTCTTTTATTCAATTCACTAATACGGTTACATAAAAATAAAGAAGGTGTTGAGATAATCAATATAACAAAAATTAAAAAAACTTTCACAATATTTTTCTGCCAGGTTTATTAATCTATTTACATCGACATCCGGTCATTAATTTCTATAATTTTCGAAATGTCCTGGCATCTCTGTCGAGTTTTCCGATCATGTACAATTTAAAATAGATAAAAAATTTTAATTTCATGAGTTAAACATTTAGGATAATAAGAGAAACGTTATTTAATTAATCCTGATTAATAATTACTAAATAAATATTAATAAATTTTTCCAAATTATAAGACAATAGAAATTCGATAGTAATTTTTATTTTGAGCACTGTTCGAAAGTAGATTTCTGTTTCTATTGAAATTCATTACATTTTGCTAGGGTCATCGTAAAACTGAATCAACGGCCAAAAAAAGTTTTTTAAAAAAATAAAATAAATAATAACAAAGCTCTTTTTCTCATACTTTAATTTTGTTTAGATAATTTAGAAATAAAAAAATAAAAAAATAAATAAAATTATAAAATCCTAAAAAAAATATCACAAGAATGATTAGTAAATTAATTGAATAGAATAAGAATGAAGGGTCCCAATCATGGACACTATAGACGAAAATATCCATGATATTAAATGTACAAAAAAATTGATTAGAATAACGGGTATTTTACATTTGTTGGGTTATTAATATTGAAAGTCGGTTCCCTCTGACTCCTCGTGTCCTTTTCAAATCAAATAAGTAAACCCAACACAGAATAATTTTATTTGCACTTTACCATAGTCACAACTCAATCCAATTTATTTCAATATTTTGTAATTACAATTTGTGATGTATTTGCATCCTTCAACCACCGAATAAATTTGATTACCTTAAGGTAGGTTATCCAATGGATAATCACCTTTTCTGATAGATAACTTTTGACTTTACTTGGGTTTAGACTCTTTTATTGACCTACTAGACTACTCGTTTGCTTCGACCCCTGGCTATTTCGTGTTTTTCCATTTTCTTTTATACTTGTGCTCAGACTGTTTTCATACAATTGTCAACAACATTTGCTGCCATACTAAATTATAAAAATAATTACTTCCCACAGACCACCTTACCCGACATTTGTCAAAAACATTTACTACATTACTAAATTAAAAAATTAGAAAAAAATTACTTCCCCATAGATCAGTGGCGCCCATTTAATATTGTTTAGGCCAATTTATCCTTTTATATTATTCCGTCTACACGCCTGGTTTTTCTCATCTCTCGGGTTTCCCATTGCCTCGGACTTCCCATTGACTCGGACATTCCATTAGTAATTAATTTTTTAAAATTAATTTGTTTTTAGTTTTATATTATTTTCTAGGGACCCTTCACTAAATTTTTAATATTATTTTTGGACTCGTCTTTCAATTTGGCGTTCAGCCATACCAATTTCCCCCGATCAATACTACTTTCGAATTTTTGTAAATATTTTAATTAATGTTGCACTTTTATCATTTTGGTGTTTTATTGATTTTATCGAGTTTTTTAGTAATACCCCAACACATTCTTAATAGTTAAATTTCATTGTAAAAAATAAGAAAAAAAATCGAATTTGATATTAAAATTTAATGAAAACAACTAAGGTTACTCCTAAATAAAAAATGCACATATCTACTGAATTTAATAAACAAAAGTTGCCTTCGGCATTAGTTTAAATTTTAAAAATTTACTAACTATGGGTAATAAAAAACAAATCAAATCAAATCGTTCTTACTGGAAAAAGAGTTTGGCAATCACGTAAAATTTTGTCGATTTGGCATTGACTTATATAGGGTAGTTCTACACGCATATTTTTTGATGCGATAAAACAAAACATCTACACCTTTTTACCATATTTCATCACTTTTCCCAAGTTGTCAGATTTTCATGATTCTTTTTTATTAGAGTTTTTAATTAATTTTTTGGGCTTCATTCTCATAGTTATTTTCTAAAGTATTATAATTTTTGATGAATATGTAGCTGATTTGATGAAATTGGATAATTTTGTTGTTTTACAATTCATTGTTAATGTTTTTTTATTTATTTTTATATCTTTTTGTATCATTTTATACTTTTATATTATTTTAAATGGCGATATTTCGTTAAGTTTTCGTCCATTTGAATTTTCCGCTAGCAGATTTTATCGGAAGTCGTGCCAGATAAACAAAATTTTCAAAACCTTAGTTTTTTCCCAATAATTTTATGTCTATTTTATTATGGTCCTGACAATATATGATTTTGTTTTTATCTGACTAGTTGTACATATAAAAAAATTATATAAAACGATAAATCTATATCAAAAATTTGTTAAAAACTATAATGTAGATATATTTATTAATTATAAAGTTCATTATGTTAGAAGAAAGGCCTATTATAAAAATTTTTAAATTAAAATATTACACAATAGCGTGCAAAAAATACAGGATAAATATATATGTAGAAAACGGCATCGGTAAACAATAAACTGGATTCTACTGTGATTTGGGATTTTGAACAATTTAATTATAATGACAATCTGATTTTTTATTTATGATAGCAATTTAATTACTTATAATGATATCTAACGATTAGTTGATTATATTAGATTAATTTTATTTTTGATGATCTACTGATTTAATTTTTATGATTAATTATTGATTAGATTAATTATTTAAAATTATTCGTTAAAGGAAATCTTTTTAATTAGTTAAATTTTAAACGCTTTCTATGGGCTAGTTTAAAAAATAGTTTTGTTATTTAGTTTTTTAGATGCAAGGCGTCAATGAATGTGTCGTATATTTAACAATTAATGCATAAGACAATTTTATTATAGTTGTGATGGTAATATTATTAATTTATTTGCCGTGCTTGTCAACATTTTACAGTTTTGATTTCTTGAAAGCAAGATAAATTAAAATAATATCAAAGAACCTAAACCCCCAATATATAAATCAATATAAATTTATAAATTATATAAATAATTAAATAATTATTAAAATTCCCTCTGGGGGCTAATTTGTTTTTAATTCTTTTTGTAAAATTTTATCGACACAAGTCGTCACTGTAAAGAAATAAGGACGCGTGGTGTCATATTTTTATTGACAATGACACTTTAAGTGATTTAGATCTCATTGCTAATGGCACTTAGGTGCCTTTAAAATAAATAATGAATATGAATAATAATAATAATAATAATAATAATAATAATAATAATAATAATAATAATAATAATAATAATAATAATAATAATAATAATAATAATAATAATAATAATAATAAAATTAATAATAATAATAATAATAAATCAACACCCCCGATGACAACTATATATATATTTATACATAATTATCTCCGAAAAAAACTAATCGTATGCAAAAATTACAATATTGAAAATAGTTATTACTTAATCATTTTAATCCACATTTCTCATAAAGTTATCATTTAACACGTTGACGGACAATTGCGGCTATAGCCGTCAAAGCGAAGTTCACAATGTGGCATGACTGCTATAGCCGTCCAAAACGAAACGGTCGTTTTTAGACACTACGGCTATAGCAGCACAAATGTGCACTTACTGGCGTATACGTAGAAGCATAGTGTCGTGTTTTGAAAACATTTTTTTAGGTTTAAGTTCATATTTCACCTGTTATACGAGTTGCAGATTCAGTATGCACGTGGTTGTGAAAAATCACAAAAACATATAGTGTCAATTTTCGAACTTCGCTTGTTCCTACTGTCCGTCAACGTGTTAAATAATTATAATCGCAATAATAATGATACCATAATAATAATAATTCAATAATAACATAATGATAAATTAATGATA
The DNA here is from genome assembly GCA_022537955.1 of Schmidtea mediterranea. Classification (NCBI taxonomy): domain Eukaryota; kingdom Metazoa; phylum Platyhelminthes; order Tricladida; family Dugesiidae; genus Schmidtea; species Schmidtea mediterranea. The sequence continues at coordinate 93,980,678 of CM039680.1, forward strand.
AGTAATGATAATAGTTATAATAAGAATAATTATAATTGTAAAAATAACAATCTAATGGAAACAATAACAATAATATAATAACATTAAGAATAAGAATAATAATAATGATAATAGTATTAATAATGGTGAAATTGCTAATGGTAAATGCTAAAATTAGTAATGATCATAACGGTAGCAATAATAATCATCATAGTAATAGGAAAAGTGATAATAATAATATTATAAAATACATCAATTTAAACAAAAAATCAAAGATTTTATTAACAAAACAAATGATGATTCAAATTGTATAAAATATAACTTTATGACATACAGACGTCAACCCTTACATTTATAATCTCAGGTAGACTGAGAATAAAGATAACCCTAAAAATACAAGTTGTTTATTCGCGGATTTGTATATGTGCGCGCGTTTATTGTTTTTTAATAACTATTCTTCCGCGCATAAGTATCCATCAAAAAATATATATATATATATATATATATCCCTATTTAAATATAATTAACCAATGAAATCTACTCAATTGTTAATAATTTTTAATTGAATATAATAGTAATTCATCCACTCTTAAAGTACAATTCATTTTCAGTGAATATTTTCATCTTTTAAGTATATTTGTTGATCAGCAAATAATTCAGGCTCTATTTATTTCAAGTATTTTCCAATATTTAATTGATATTTCATCTCGATTCACTACTATTTGTTAGCTTCTATTCATATTTTACGTTATTCAATGATTGTTTTTCCTCTTCAATAAATATTTTTTCTATCCAATGAATAATTTCTCTCAATGAATATTTTCCTCTTCGATGTATATTTTCTCCATTCAAAGTATATTACCCTTGTAAGTTTTTAATATATCAATTGATATTTCATCTATTTAGTAGATATCTTTATCTATCTCACTTTTTTCAGTAATTTAAACGATTTTAGTCACTTAATGTACTCTCCCACCAATATTAATTCTTCACTGAAAATTTTCTTTATAGAATATAATCTCTACTAATTAAAATTTTATTTGTGACATGTTATTGACTTGTAATTTTCAATGAAAATTTAATTAACTTTTAATAAATTTAGAAATAATTTTAGAAACACTTAATTTCTTGATAATTTATTAGGTTTGACGTGATTTTAGGATTATTTTATTTAAAAGTTAAATTTACGAACAAAATGTTTATGAAACATATATTTATGATAATTATTTAACAATTTGATTGATAGATTTTGAATAGTAAATGATATTTTAATTATAATTTTATGTTCTATTTAATAAGTTGATTAAACCAGTTGTTTTTAAAAATATTTTAGTGAAACCTAAAATTTTAATTGATTTTACAGTAAAAAGGGTGGTCAATTAATTTAATTTACTTCATTAAAACAAAAAATTTAATTTAATAACAATATAATTAAAAAAATAATAAAATAATTGACTTGATTAAAACAAACAATTAAATTTAATAATAATATTATTAAAAAATAAATAAATAAAATTATTGACTTGATTAAAAAAAATTATTAAATTAATTAAAATTAAAATTAAAATTAAAAAAAAATATTCAGGATTTTTAATCGATCAAATATATTTTAGGCTTTTTAGTCGACAGGCGATTTGAGCCAATTTTTATGGGTTTTTAAGTATGAAAAAATACTTAGGATTTTTATTCGAGGAAATATTTTTAGGTTTTTTTATCGGGTTCGAGATAATTTTATTCGAAAATACCCTTCACTATAGTACGATCAATCGTAGGCGATTTAAGCCAATTTTTATTTTTTAAACTTTTTAATCGAGAAAAAATACTTTTTTATCGTGAATTAAAAATTTTTTAAAAATTTTAAATTTAAACAAAAAATTAAATTAAATAAAAATTCATTCATTAAAACAAATAATTTAAAAATTTTACCCCCCTCCCCCAAAAATATATTTTTTAAGGGGCGGTCTCTTTTTTAAGCCAAATATCCACGGGGCATAGTCCTCATTGTACACTACTGACAACAATTAGAATAATAATTATTATTACTGCATGATGATAATGAAAGTTTAACCATGAGGCATCCCACATTGGTCAATTACCATTGAAGCGAGGCTTTCACGGGACTTGGTCGATGCGAGGAATTTTATACATTATTCAAAAATAGATAAAATATAGTTAAAATAAATTCGATCGTTTAGAAAATCAGTGGTAAACAATATCAAAATTGAAAGTGGTAACAACACATATATTCATAAGGTTAAAATTGAAAAAATTATAAATTATAATTCCAATACTAAAAATACAATATAGTTAAAATAGATTCGATCGTTTAGAAAATCAATAGTAATTATATGGTCTAATTCTTATTCAAAATATTGATGTGGGTAACTAAAACCTAGGTTGATTGATACTATTTCAAGTATGGGTTGATAAATTAAAAAGTAACGACCAAAATATTTTATTTCTAAATCCATCATAATCATAAAATAACAATAATAATAATAATAATAATAATAATAATAAAAAAATAAAATTTTGGCATAGGTTCGCCATACTTTTGAAGCTTCTACGAATGAAGATCTAAGATTTATTTTGAAGAAATAGTGTTTAGTTATGTCCATCTGACATCGATTTATTGAGGGGTGTTTTACACGCATGTTTTTTTGATGCGGTAAAACAAAACACCTACACGTTGTAACAATATTTCATCACTTTTCTCCTGGTTTACAGATGTTTGTGATAATTTTTAATTAAAGTTTCTAATTACATTTCAGACTTAAATTTCACATTTATTTTCCAGAATATAAGCGTTTTTGATGAATTTGGAGCCAATTTGATGAAATTGGTTAATTTTGCTAGTTTTTAATGTTTTCAAATTCTTTTTAAATGTTTTTATTTATTATTTACATATTTTTTGTATTTTTATACATTTTTTTCTACATTTTATATTATTTAATGCTAAATAGACTATATTTGATAAATTTTCGTCCATTTGAATTTTGCGCACCCGAATTTTATCGGATTTCGTGACAGATAAAAAAATTAAAAACTTAGTTTTTTCCCAACAGTAGCACAAAGGCACTTCTGCCGATATAACATGTTATTCTTCTTTCATGCATTTTTGCAAAATAACGTAGTCTATTGTTTTGAATTTGCCGATGCAGCTATATTGGATCGATCGCCAACCATTTTAACGTGCCTTTTGATGTCATTTTCACTACCATGTGATAAAAAAATTAAAATTATTAGACAATGAACAAGTAATGTGATGATCACCGCATTGCCGAATCCATTCACATGATTTTGTCCATTTCTAATTGAGTTTTCTTTATACTTCACCTTTTTTTCTCTTTCCTCTGTTTTAGTCAGAATCAATGCATCGAGTATAATTAGTACGTCTTATTAAAAAATGAAAATCATTACAAAATTCAATATTAATATAAGTGCATCCGAATAGCTATTGAAACAAACTCAGTAGTGACATATGAGAACTATGCCTGTGAATATTTAGCTTGAAAAAAAATGAGAACCCCCCCTAAAAATTTTTTTCAAGAGGAGTGGGGGGGATTTTTTTAAAATTATTTGTTTTAATGAACGACAATTTTTTTTATTATTTGTTTAAATGTTCAAATTTTAAATTTTATAACATTTTTTAATTCATGATAAAAAAAGTCTAAGTATTTTTTCTCGATTAAAAAGTCTAAAAAATAAAATTGGCTTAAATCGCCTATTATTCGTCGTATTGAGGAGTATTTTCGAATAAAAATATCGAATAAAAAGCCTAAATATTTTTTCATACTTAAAAACCCATAAAAATAAAATTGGATTAAATCGCCTGTCGACTAAAAATCATGAATTTTTTTTTATTATTTACTATAATTGTTAAGTCAATAATATTATTTATTTATATTTTAATTATATTATTATAAATTTTAATCAAGTCAATTATTTTATTTATTTTTAAATTATATAATTAATTAATTGTTTGTTTTAATGAAGTGAATTAAATAATTATTTTTTATTTTCATTTAATTATTTATTTAATATTATTATTATTTTATTATTATTAACATTTTTTTTTATTTTTATTTTTAAAATTTAATTCAAAGTCTAAGAATAATTTTTCAATGTAGAAAAGATAAATCATCGATAAATTTTGAATTGTAAAAATAACAAACTTTCAATCCATACAAATATTTTTATTGACAAGATTAAATAAAAAAGATTAATTTTTATTTCAAATCAAAAATATCCGAGTAATATGCTTTACGCATTTTGGCCAACAATATATGAATTGTTTGGTTACGTTTGAAAATGTGGCAACATAGACATCCATTTGAACATGTTACTCTCATACTATCTTTACAAACAATGCAATTTGCAACACATCGGTCACCAGATCCTTGAACGTTGTCATAGTGAATCTCGAGAAGTTCTTCAATGTTAATCCCTGTGAAATGGTAAATTTTTGTTGCGAGAAACTCTGGTGCGCAATAATCCAAGGTATTTTTAATTCTTGGATAAAGTTCCTGAATTTTCTTTTATACATGTTAATAACGATAAAAATTTTTTAAAGTAAGATGTGAAAAAATAAATTAATATGAAATTTTCAAAATAATAATAATAATAATAATAATAATAATAATAATAATAATAATAATAAATTCATCAACAACCAAAGAAAAAGTTAACTTACTTGGTATCAACTTCTGAATACTGATAACCCATACACACTGAACAATCAATTGATTAATAACTGAACAACAATCACTAGGTATTGTATACAAATGACTGATTACTGTACAACTCACTATATACATACTAGGCATTGAATAATTGAGTATCTTATTCATTAAAATTCCCTATTTAACTAATATTTACCCTTTGAACATCGATATTCAACCAACTTAACCCAATTAAAAATAAAAATTTTTCTCAATCATTTCCCCTTAAAAATACTCGATTATTCACTATACACACACACTCATAATATGTTATCAATAACTAGTTACTGAACAAATTAATATAAAAATTGTTTACTGACCAAGAAATCTTTAAATAAAAGCATATAAAAATTTGAACAATCAAAAGAAGTACAATTTCAATTACAAATTTTATTAAATTCTTCACTCTTTTATCGATCCTTGATGTATTCAAATTGTTTGGTTGCTATCAAGAAACTATTAATCAAACTCATTGAAGCCCAATCAATTGTTGTATTTTCTCTGAATAAAAATTTATTCCTTTGTTTACTGTCTTGTATGTGATTTATTGAAATTATTTTGTAAAACTTAATAGTTTTGTTTAAAAACTTTGAAATTTTTCTATTATTTTTGTAATATTTTTAATTACATCCAACAATGAATATTTACTAAAAGTTATTTTCAAATATGAATGTCAACCTTTTCATTTAATTTTCACATGACCCTAAATAAATTAATTGCTAACAGCTCAACTAATTACTTAAATTTTATTTTTACACATTTTCTATTCTTTTCACTCCAACTCTTGTTGTTTACTGAATGATAAACTAATTAGTAAGCATAAGTGTTTGTAATTGATAGTAAAAAGAAACTTAATTAGAAAAATATTCTTAAATTAATTTCACAAAACATATATTACTTTCACAGTACATGAAATAAATTTTCATATATTTATTGGAAAATTATTAGATTTTTAAGTTTCTAAACATCATTGAATAAAGTTAATAGATAAAATAATTATCATCTACCACATTACTAGAAATTAAATGATTATCGACCAACAACTAAATAAGTTGAATTTCTAACAATAATTAAAAAACTACATGGAACAGGTACTTGTGTACTGATATATATATACCGATAAAATCTACTAAAAAGGCAAATATGTATGTTTAATTGTTGTAAAATATTTGTTTTTGTAAAAATAATACTTATCATTAAATTATGATTAGCATGTGAATAGAATTTGATTAAAGTTGTGAGAAATATTTTAAGATATTAAATAAAACTGATTAATTTGTAAATAATGTTAGTGCTTTGAAGAAATTTTAAAATAAGACCTTCAGCAAATTGGGAAGAAAATATTAGTTATTGAGTAATACTTATTAAAATGACTATAATTTTATAATTTTTGACAAGTTTTGATATATCTTTAATAAAATTTGTTAGTACTTTGAATAAAACCTTTAAAAAAAATTCAACATTGTAGCGAATTGTAAAGAAAATAATGATAATCAATTAAAAAATTAATTAACTTAACTAAGTTGTAAAATACCCCTAACCCGTTCTCTCTCCTGAAATCGATCTGCGTCAGGTGACTTCCTTGTGTGTGGATATTCTCTGTCTCGTTAATTGATTTTTGGGTGAATTCCCTATGTATTTTGCCACGTCTACTGGCCGATCAGGATTGTCTGGGATATATTTTATTTGATTTGCATTTATTAGTCGATCAATACTGAATTTTCTATTAATTTTCGACGTGCATTGCTTAAGTTGCTGGTTAGTTTATGTTATTTTAACGATTAAAAATTTCTGTCGCATTAAAACTTTAGCTCACGATCCTACCAAGTTTATGGACTCTCAACGCCTTACCACGAGGTTGGTTCGTTAATCTCTGTTGAATATAGTTGGTGCCAGATATAATTTTTAGTGGTTAAGACGCATAAATATTCCGATGGTGTCATTCGCTTGAGCGGTGTTATGTAATTGCTTATCAACTAGACGCACCGGATTTCAAAGTGCGTCTTCCAATTTGTTCCTTAGTTGGTCTGATTCAGGATCAACATTGACTCGGTCCTAATGTATGAAAAGCCGCGCGAGTCATTCAAAAGTAGGTCAAGGTCATTTAAGACAAAGACTCATTCAAGGTCATTCAAATTTTCTCAAAGTCATTTAAACAAAGACCCTGACTTATTCAAGGTCATTGGATGACTCATCAAATTTTTTCAAGGTCATTCAAAAGTAGGTCAAAGTCATATTATTTTTAAACATTTTTAAACTTTAATTTACTACTTATTTTTATAAGTAGTATATATTTTGTAAATTTATTTTATTATTATTTTTATTAATATTATTATTATTAATATTATTTTTTATTAATATTATTATTTTTATTATTATTATTATTTATATTATTATTAAATGTTTTAATTTTTTATTACAAGTTTTATTTATTATTTATTAATATTATCATTACTTATTATTATTATTATTATTATTTTTTATTAATATTATTATTTTTAATTAAAAGATAACGCCAATAAAAAACCTTTCGTACGATATATTTCGATAGCACAGCTATCATCTTCAGGTACTCAAAACCAACTAAAAATATTATGAATTAACATTTAATTTAAACAAATTATTTTTTTATTAATTTAATTTTTTAATAAATAAATATTTTTAAAAATATATTTTAAATTAATTTTAAATTTTCAAATTTTTCACTTTTATTCTAATTTTTAAAAATTAATGTAATTTAAAAATTTCAATTATTTTAAAAATATTAAAAAAACAAACATGATTTAACATACGTAAACTATTTAAAAACATTCAAAACATTCGTAGTCACAGCACTCTGAACATTAATCTTTGGATCCAATGATCTTATCAGCAATGCTTCACATATCACTCGTTCCCAATAACTATTAAAACGAGTAAGTTTACGTATGTTAAATCATGTTTGTTTTTTTAATATTATTAAAATAATTGAAATTTTTAAATTACATTAATTTTTAAAAATTAGAATAAAAGTGAAAAATTTGAAAATTTAAAATTAATTTAAAATATATTTTTAAAAATATTTATTTATTAAAAAATTAAATTAATAAAAAAATAATTTGTTTAAATTAAATGTTAATTCATAATATTTTTAGTTGGTTTTGAGTACCTGAAGATGATAGCTGTGCTATCGAAAAATATCGTACGAAAGGTTTTTTATTGGCGTTATCTTTTAATTAAATCGTTGCCAAATTTATTTAATTATTTATTTATAAATTATTATTTTTAGTATTATTTTTTATTTATATTATTATTCCATGTTTTAAATTTTATTACAAGTTTTATTTATTTTTTTTTATTAATATTATTATTTTTATTATTATTATTATTAATGTTATTATTACTTATTATTATTATTTTTATTATTATTTTATAAATATTATTATTATTATTATTATTATTATTATTATTATTATTATTATTATTATTATTATTATTATTATTATTATTATTATTATTATTATTATTATTATTACATGTTTTAATTTTTTTATTACAAGTTTTATTTATTATTTATTAATATTATTATTACTTATTATTATTAATATTATTATTTTTATTATTATTTTATAAATATTATTATTATTATTTTTTAAAAATCTTTATTTATTCTTATTATTTTTAAAAACTTTCATTATTTTAATATTATTATTATTATTACATATTTTAGTTTTTTTATTACAAGTTTTATTTATTATTTATTAATATTATCATTTTTTATTAATATTATTATTTTGATTATTATTATTATTATTAATATTATTATTTTTATTATTATTTTATAGATATTATTATTATTATTTTTTAAAAATCTTTATTTATTATTATTATTTTTAAAAACTTTTATTATTTTTATTATTATTATTTTTATTACTTTTATTAATAATATATATATATATATATATAATAAAACAACTACATAAAAAATCAATCAATTATTAATAATAAATACATTAAAACATATATAAAAATATAAAGTCTTATTTCACGTTTCTTCACGCTGTGCATTTCTCATGAAAAACTAAAAATATTATAAAAATGAAAACAAGTAAATTATAAGAAATGAAAATAGCAAAGAGAAATTTTCACAATTTTTATTTTTCGAATATTTACAAAATTTGTTAATAAATATCAATGACATTGTCAAATATCTCATCAAATTGTTGATCGAGAACTGCTGGATCGGTTTCAGGCATTATTATATTACCGCCAACATCAAGGACATCAACCCCTCTATAATGACCATATGCAAAACTCGAGTTTTTCCCTACCCAAGCTCTCTTATCGTCATGATTATTTAATGCTATTTTAGAATTTTTAAAAATAAACAGTTGGTGATTTCGGGTTCCTATCCTAGTCTGAGGTACCGACATAATAGTATTGTTATTATAACAATTCAAATATGATTGGTGTTTAATGTCGGTACCCGGTAATTTTACACCCTTAGCTCGCATTGTTGATTTATTTTCTTGCAAGCTATAACATTTAGGGCGCAAGAAAACCCACTCGCTATATCCTAACCCTTTACTCTCATCCTTGAACTTGCCAATAACCGAGTCAAGTCGTCTAGAATATAAAGGATGAGAAGGATCATAATTTGATGTGTCTAACAGGTCATCCGAAATCATCGCTTTTAATAAAATTTCTAATTTTAAATTTTTTATCGCCAAAAAGAAGCTATCTGTATCACCCGCTACTAGATTGATATCACAATTATAAATATCACGATATTTTTGTAACTCAACATACTGTAACTGGTACATCCGTAGTTTGGATAAATCTAGAACTGATTGACCGATATAACTAGGTCTATCCAAACATATTGAGTCCTTATTAAGATGAGCGGCAAAAAGATCATCAGTAATCTCTATTGTTTTTCTAAATGCCGATTTTGACGAATATGTAATTAACTTTTCAGCTGAATTACATAATCGCAAATTCATCGTCTTTTTAAGGTTCTCAACAGATTTACCATACAGACTGTTGTTATACAATTTAAATAAATCTCTATATAATTCACTAACTGCATTTGCACGCAAGTTAGTGTTTTTATCGATATAATGTTTAAAAATAGGAGCTAGCTTGTATTTAATATCTCTATGTATATATGTAACCTTAGCCCCGAGAGAAAGATAAAGCCTGAGAAGCCTCCAATGAAGAACATAGTTCTTCTTAGGATAATGCGTTAGCATTAACTTCTCAACTTTTGAATTTGGTGGGCACATCTTTTCCGGTCCAATCGGAAAGTCATTTAAAAAATCATGTAAATTATCTGGAATCTCGATATCAACTTCCATAGTATATCCATATGGAAGGATTTCAATATCCACAACATTCGCACATTCACTCAAAACCTCATTCAAACCATCATACACCCAAGTAAAATCAGCGTAAGGAAGACTTTGGCTGAGAGCCCAACCATACAGATTATTTATATCTATGTACAATAATTCTGTATCCTACGAAGCAGCAATGTAATGTTTGTTAACAAATGTTAACCCACCCCGTATTCCACCTTCGTAAAAATTGAACATTTCCATGTCCTGTAAAAGTTCAATGGGTTCCGTTAATGTCATAAGCGCTGAAGCCCATGACATACCCGGAATGCCATAAAAGTTTAGAGGTTCAAGACCATTGTAAACAATAGCCTTGGCACGGAATTGTTGAAAATAGTCCGCAAGGAGGAATACATCAAGTTTAAGGTAAATTAACATATAATCACGCAAAGTCCTACAGTTTTGCTGCGCCCAGATTAGTTGTGCCCTATCGTACTCATCTTCACTTACGCCCTCCCAAATTGGAGGCATCTCATAAGTAGTCTCAAGAACTTCCTCAGAAACAGCAAAATTATACGGAAAAATACCTTTACAGTCGACTATAGAACCTTGAAAGACAGACGAAGTCAATGGAAGAGAAGTTAGCGTTTTCACAGCCTTAGCTAACGAACAATTAACAAATTGCATACTGTCGATAAAGCGAACAGCCAATTTGTTAATGTGAACAATTAACGAAATAAATTTTTCTGTAGAGGTTGGTATGATATCTAAATTCCATGAAGGAAAGCGATCGAGACCATATTTTAAAATATGGTGAAGGTCATACCCTCTTAAATTATGAAAGACTATAGGTAGTAATCGATAAATCCTACGAGCTATATTACATTTTCGGCAAGCTGCCCCTAGATAATTACCAGTAAAAATGGCAATGATCTCTAACCGGATGTACAATCGGTTTTTTACATAAATAACAGGTTCGACAAGATTTAAACTGTCGAACCTCACTGAAAGACATAGGCCCTATCAATTTATCACCTTCCGAATCATAGTACGGAATAACAATTTCAGTTGCAATTTCCTCAATTTTCTTAAGAAAATCAGGAATGCAATCAAGACCATAAAAGTAATAATATGATTTTGTGTTAGTGTAATTATAAATTAATAAAAGGCCTGCTGCAATAGGCATATGAATTTGATGATGTCTATCATCAGGAGGTAAAACCGATTCAAAATCGGAATAAATCACAAAAGGTGGGGTGATATGTTTTGAATAATTTAAGAATTCTAAATTTTTATTTTCGGGGAGCGTGTATAGGATTGTGCCAGTCTGATTTTTGGCGCATAATGCAACACGTGTATTGAATGCATTATCTAATCTAAGCCCATTAAGGCAATGTGGACACCAACGACATCTAATTTGAATGTTACAGTCAGGGTTTTGATGGCAATTCATTAACCAGTTGAAATTGGTCACAGCGGTATGATGATATCTATCATTATTTTCAAGTAATAATAAATAAATAGGGTTTCCGTCAGTGACTTTGCTTCTATGGATCAAACTTAAATGAGGATGGTGAAAGACATAATTATCTGGAACCTCATCAATTATAACAGTTGGTGTGTACGAAAACACATTTATTGCTAATTTCAAAATCGAATTTTTCTTTTCGAACTTTGGGATGTTTATTAATTTCATGGGACAATCCGTGATCTCATCGTATTCTAATTCGTCTAAAAACTCGGTATATTTAGAGACTCTTTGGGGGTTTTCACCAATTATATCTTTCTTTAATAAATAAAGAATAGAGTAAAGGAAGCACTTGTCGTCATTGTTTTTTATATTTACTATAGCTCCTTTATTTTTCAATGCAGAAGGGGTTTTAATATATTTATGTCCAGACAGACGATTAATAGGAGCATATTTTGTTAAAATAAAGTGAATTTCCATAATATTAATAACACGTCATCCACTGCATAAATGGGTGAATTGTTCTATTTTTTCATTAAGCTTATTAACCCCTTCGCTTAAAAAGTTATCCGAAAATGTCTCCGCATTATTCGAAAAATAATTGTCATGGATCTCACCATCTTTTTCAAATTTAATTAATATCGCGAATTGAATTTTAACGCTCCCCATTTTATTTTTCTCAAAAATTAATTTATTACTGATTCGCTCAGTTAAAGTTACTGTAATTAGTTGCGCGTTAGATATATCAAAACGTAAAGTTTTGATAGCGCCATTTAAATTTACTGAAATGTTCGGCTCATTCTCTAATACATAACCTCCGAATTGTATAATATTATTTACATTATTTATAATAGGTATATTACTTATAATATTTTCATTATTTATAGTAGGTATAGTATTTTCATTAATTATAATAGGTATATTATTTATAATAGGTATATTATTTATAATAAGTATATTATTTATAATAGGTATATTATTTATAATATTTTCATTATTTATAGTAGGTATAGTATTTTCATTAATTATAATAGGTATATTATTTATAATAGGTATATTATTTATAATAAGTATATTATTTATAATAGGTATATTATTTATAATATTTTCATTATTTATAGTAGGTATATTATTTACATTATTTTCATTATTTACATTATTTATAATATTAGAGTCATCATCATCACTGATTTCGATGACTTCTTTTTTAATTATTTTATTTGGGATATTATTTTTAATATGTGCAGCAGGTCTTTTATTCTTTTTATTTGATGTATTTTTATTTTGTAGTATATTCAAAATATCGATGTTATTTTTATTAATTTTCTTAAACATACTTATTTTACTCGACTTAAAAGAATTTAAATGAACCGCATGTTCCCTATAAAATTCTTTATATTTAATGTTCTGGGATGTTTTGCATATGGCGCAGATAAAAAAGTTGATGCCATTAAATCTATGGCGGTAATATTTTTTCATTTCTTCATGACAACTTTCATTATGATGAGATGCAATATCTCGGATAAAAAGTGCCTAATAAAAATAATAAATTAATGTACCAAACCTATATAAAGTATCTAATAATTCAAACAATTAAATAAAACCTTTATAAGATATACAATAATATTTGCATGCTCACTGCAAACTATTAAATAATTTCTTTATAAAGTATCTATTAAAATAATTCCTATATAATTCCTATATAATTCAATTACTGTAAAATCTATAATAAAAAAAAATTGCCTATATAATTCAAAAAACTATTATGACAATATATTTGTTTATAATTTATTATGATATTATATGTTTCAGTAATAATACTTTTTTAAATTTATTATAAATTAATGATATTTGAAGTATTATTAAAATAATACTTTAAATTTCATCAATTTAAAAATATATTTATCATAAAACTTTTGAAATAAATAGAACCTTATTATAAATTTATTATAAATTTATTATAAATTATTATAAATTATTGATATTTGATGTATTATTTTAATAATACTTCAAATATCATTAACTTAATTTCTATAAATAAATAAAAAATAAATAAAAATAAATAAAAAACTAATATTTATTCCCTGATTCCGAAGAATCATCATCCTCCATAGAAGAGAGGTCCTCCATATCTTCCCCAGAAACGGGGGCATCATCACGAACATTGTCTTCCCCAGAAACGAGGGCATCATCACGAACATTGTCTTCCCCAGAAACGGGGGCATCATCATGAACATTGTCTTCCCCAGAAACGGGGGCATCATTAATGATAACATCTGCATCCAAATCAACTAAACCGTAATAATATATAGAGAAAATAAAATTAAAATTTGCCATCTTCGATAATCATAATATCATCTTCGCTATCACTGATGATAATTGTATCGTCGATTAAAATTACTTCTAAAATAATTTATAAATAAAACACAAATCAAATTAAAATTTACCATCATCTTCGATAATAATAACATCATTTTCAAGATCTAACTGATCTTGCAATTCTGTTAATATAAACCAGTCTAGAAAATATAATAATAAAATTTAAAATTAAATTTAAAATCCTTACCAGTTTCGTTCATTAAAAGTGCTCTTAAAATATTATCATGGTTCATTTTTTGAAAATTTTTGAAAAATGCGCTTGATAAATTTTTGAAATAATTGTGACAAATTTAGAATTTGTCAATGTTTATAAAGAGAATAATATTTTCAGGATTTAGCCAATCACATTTTAGCAATACACACATATAGGTGAGAGATTTTTATGCATGCAGTCTATAGTGTGTAGGTATGTTTTCTTTGTAAAACACATGCAGTCTATACCGAGTGTGCATGCATGCAGTCATGCACTTATCATGTGATGATCACGCACTGTTTTTGTGATCACGCACTTATCATGCATTGTCTTTATGATGATGCATTAGCTTATTAACATTAATTAAACACATAATAATAATATTTATAATAATAATAATAAAAATAATATTAATAATAATAATAATAATATTTATAATAATAATAATAAAAATAATATTAATAATAATTATAATAATAATAATAATAATAATAAAAATAATATTAATAATAAAAATAATAATAATAAATAAAAATATTAATAGTTAAAACATAACAATAAAACATAACAATAACAATAAAACATTTATTAAACATCAAATCGCTTGGATAATAACCAATCTAAACAATGTTGACCACATGTTAAGGTCCATGGTTTTTGATACATAGTTTTATTATGCACAATAGGTTTACCCATTGTTTGAAGTTTTGAAACCATTTAAGCCGGATAATAGAAACCCATAGGATCAAATACAAATATCTTGCTAGGTTTCATATATATTGCTAACCAATGTTCTCCACCGAGATGAGATGATTGAGTATTAACGATTATGGTTTGATTATTACGTAAATATGGAATTTTATCAAGAGGAAATACCCCTAAAAATTCATGTCCTAGTATTTGTTTTCCAATTCGATAGACCTGAACAGAACTACATCAATAATAATAATAATACATTTAAAAACTTACTCCATGACAAATTATCATAAATTATCTATACATTTATACCAACATTTTCAAACCAATAATGTTTGAACTCTGTTCAAACCAACACTGTTCTGTTTGCAGTTATTAAACCTCATTTTCAAATACGCCATATATTACAACATTTACCGGTTCAGTTGTAGCTTTAGCAAACTTTATATCTAATCGTAAATTTCCATTTTGAGGTAATTGACTCTGATTTAAATCAAAATCAGGTGCCAAAACAAATGTAAAGAATGGATATTTGCTTTTAAAATCTTCAAGAGTTATACCACAATTAAGGTTTTTATCCAAATAACCCATATTTCTCACTATACTCTGCATATATGTAGCACAATAATTATCATTATCGAAATCTTGAGTATATGTTTCTCTGTAATCACTATTTTTCGATAAAGTTGGCGATGTTACACCAAAGTTTTTGAAAATTGAGCTTGATGTTAAGTATGATCCATTATATTGAGATTCACTTTGAAATGTTACCAATATAAAGTTGGGCATTCTTCTATCTCCAAATATTTGTTCCTTATAGAAAGAAGCTGAACCTTTAGCAATTGCAAATTGAACAGTTTCCTTTGTTTTCAATGGATATATTGCATGCTTAGAATTAAGCCCCAGCTGATGACCGGCTAATACAGAGGGCTCAACCCGAACTCTTCTCACCAATAATTTTGCATCAACTAATTGAATAATTGGTGCTGTGGTGGCACTTGTTAGTGATAATGCCGACTCAGATCTTTTCTATCTAATGTGTACATTAACACCTGGGAGTAAATATTTCGGTTGATCCATAAAATCGAGTTGTAATGATGAGCACATTGTAAATAATTTCGATCCTTTAATCCACTTTTTCTATCTTCATCACTACCATAACCCATAGGAGTTAAAAATGTATTTTTAGTATCGCTATTGTAATTTATAATAGTTTCTATTAGAGCTTTGTGAATATATGTATTGTTACCACCCTCAATCTTGATATTATTAAATCCGAGAACTGCATCTTTAAAAAGTGTATGAAACAAGAAATTGTTTGGTATTACATCACTAGGTTCACCCAACGGTTTTCTATCTTTATCTACAACTTTTATCTGAATAGTTAACAATGTATCATTCAAATCTAGATATTCAGTTTGGGAACCGTTAATATAAAATTCAATATCAGTTCTACTATCCATAATAGAATTCATCGGGAATACATCTTCAAAGGCCCCCATTTCAATTACTGCTTGGGGAGATGGTCTATCAAATAAACACAATTCAGATTTATGACAAATCATTTTTGAAATATAGTTCAATGTCCTTTCATTCGTTTGATTATATGTTTATGATGTCTTTTACGTTTATGAGCTGGTGCTTCGGGTTTTTGAAACATTACCGGCTAACACAGAGGGATCAACACGAACTCTTCTCACCAATAATTTTGCATCAACTAATTGAAGAATCGGTGTTGTGGTAGCACTTGTTAGTGATAATGCCGACTCAGATCTTTTCAATCTAATGTGTACATTAACACCTGGGAGTAGATATTTCGGTATATCCCTAAAATCAAGTTGTAATTATGAGCACATGGTAAATAATTTCGAACCCTTAATCCACATTTTCCTATCGTCATCACTACCATAACCCATAGGAGTTAAAAATGTATTTTTAGTATTGCTATTATAATTTATAATAGTTTATATGTTATATATGCTATATTATTAATATATGTTATGTTACCACCCTCAATCTTGATATTATTAAATCCGAGAACTGCATCTTTAAAAAGTATCTGAAACAAGAAATTATTTGGTATTACATCACAAGGTTCACACAAAGGTTTTCTATCTTTATCTACAACTTTGATCTAAACAGTTAACAATGTATCGTTCAAATCTAGATATTCAGTTTGGGAACTATTAATATAAAATCCAATATCAGTTCTACTATCCATAATAAAATTTATTGGAAATACTTCTTCGAAGGCCCCCATTTCAATTACCGCCTGGGGAGATGGTCTATCAAATAAACACAATTCAGATTTACCGCAAATCATTTTTGAAATATAGTTCCATGTCCTTTCATTCGTTTGTTTATATGTTTATGATGTCTTTTATGTTTTTGAGCTGGTGCTTCGGGTTTTTGGAACATACCTGCAACACTAGGTAGAACTTTCTCTTACTCAGATAATGCATTTGATTTCAGCGATGGTAATATTTTCTGCTCATTCATTATCACATCTTTAGCAGTTTTCATACCAAAACTACCAAGGCGTTTAAGAATAGGAAGTGCAAATCTACGAATTGTTCTCAACCATCCTGATCCATACTGTTTACCAATAAAATATGGTAATTCGCCACCACTTTGGCTACCACTATAAATACTAATAATATCGTTATTGGAAATCTAATTTACGAAAATGTAATGTCAAATGAGTTTTTGTATCTTTACTAAATTCAATAAATTTACCACTATCATCACGAATATTTATTTCTATATTGTTTATACATGATGTTGATACCGGTAAGTACATGGGATTATCGATATTTATATTGACAACTTCATCCTGGTCATGTTTATCAACCCAAACGGATTTCAATAGAGGAACCAAAGAATCACCAACAATTATAGGATCGATGATGTTAGTATATATGAACATTTGCCTATGATGTTTTATTATTTTTGGTTTGCGTACACCAAAAGCACTTGCCCTATATGTTTGCTTATCTAATCCCAATGTATTAGCCAAATTTTTATCAAATGTAATTTCACAAATGTTATTATTCAGACTGAATTTGCATATTCCATCTTTAACAAATTCAATAGTTTTAAATATATGTAAACAATTGAATGAAATATATTTATGTAATTCTTCAAGTGTTTCAATATATAAATCATTAGTAAATGTAAATGTCTCTTCAACCTCATTAATATATGATACTGATATTTTGATTGTTACACTTTTCTCATCAAATGTTTTGAAACGTATTAGGTATTCAGTACCAGGAACAACAATGCTAAGCTTATCACAACCCATTCGCTTGGCATCCTCAATACTTTCAAACTTTATTGTAAATGGACTATAATCACAACTAACATTCAATCCATCTTTGAAAAACATACCACAATTTTCATCTAAAATTTGATTCGGAATATGACAATATCGTTCAAAATTATTGATTGAGAAAATACCACTACAGGTTTTGGGTACACGTTTCTTGTAACTTATTTTACAATGACTATAAAATGGGAATATATTGTACACAAATGTAAAGTCTTGCAAAGCAACTTCCCAATTTCCATGTAAATAAATGGGATTTTGAAGATCAACCATAAATTTACTTGCTTGATTTTCCGGATGGATTAGTGGGCAACTATTACTCGGTAAAATTGTATAGAAACTCATTTTACTAGGTCTTTTGATGATATCCATGAGGGTTTTTGATATCCATGCCATTTGACATAGTATTGTTTATCCTTACCCACCATTTTAGTTTTCAATATTTTCTGAATTCTGAACACAGTAGGTTTGGAAATAACTTGTAATTCCTGTTCATAGAATTTCCCTTGTATTACATTGTTATCACTATCTTTAATAACATACATTACAGGACTCTGTTTAGTATTAATTTTAATAATTTGAAATACCTCATCACTCCAATTACTATCGAAATTTTTGATGAAAGGTGAAGCAGATATTTTACTAATTCTAACGTAATCACCAACTTTATATTTTGGTTTTGTAATAGCAACTGTTTGAGACCGTACTGATTTAGCTAATTTTTTCGAGCTGATATCTACGGGTCTCAAACCATTCAGACCTCGATGTGATGAATTATTATAACTAACAAGTATTTTCGGTAATACATTTATCCATATTTTATTACCTTGATGCACGAAATATTTCTTCAATCTATCCCTCAATGTCTGGTTAAATCTTTCAACATGTGCGGCTTTGTATTGAGAATGTACAGAATAATGATTTATTTTCAGACGATCCAGGATTTGCTTAACTTTACTATTGTAAAACTCCTTCCCTATAATAATAATAATAATAATAATAATAATAATAATAATAATAATAATAATAATACCTAAATCGGTTTGCAAATTGTCTGGATGCCCATTTTTAAACATTGAGTTAATTGCTTTAGATATTTCCTCTGCAGATTTTGTCTTTGTTGGTACATCGCGGGCAAAACGACTGAAAACATCAATACACGTTAAAATATATTTATAACCCTTGTTAATCTTCGAATACGGTATCATCCCCATTAAATCCATTTGCCATAAATCATTAATACCGAATGTTTTATAAGCTCTTGTTGGAAATCTTTTCCGCATTGGTTTGTTTAAACTGTACGCAAGCTGATCTGACAACCACTTTTGCGTTTCCTTTTTCGACTTTGGGACTCTTTTCTTTAACTTTGCCACTCCACCGAAACCTGCTTCGTCTTCTGAGTTCGTCCAAATCTTCTCCATTACAACAAGATGATTTAAATTTTAATTTAACATTAGGTAATGATTGCCCCATCGTTTATTGTGATAATAATGATAATGCTAATGGTAACATTGCTCCGATAAAACCACTTTGTTGTTTATATATGATTTTTCTCATTTGCTTACGATTTTTATTATTTACTAGTGATAACAAAGGCTTACGATGTTTATTCAATACTAGTTTTTTAGAATTACTGATTTTAATTTTACCTCTGACTACTTTTAATAGAATTTTGAGTAGGTCATCGACAACAAAAGTTGGAAATGATTGTAAAATAGACATTCTTTTCATACTCGAAGCCTTTAACAATGCATTAAAATATGGGAAACTCCTATGATTTTTTACAATTTTAACTTTTTTTCTTACTCTTTTTAATAATGTTTTTCGAAATTAGATTTATTGCAGGGTAATTCTCGGTTAGTAGTTTTTTAGATGGTGTATAACTGGTTTTTGGTGGAACTTTTTCAGTCTTTATTGTCTTTTTAATACTTTGTCTAAGTTTTCGGATATTTTTAAGCCTGGATTTAATAAACATTTTTACATGTTAAAGTTTTCA
Source organism: Schmidtea mediterranea (assembly GCA_022537955.1). Taxonomy (NCBI): domain Eukaryota; kingdom Metazoa; phylum Platyhelminthes; order Tricladida; family Dugesiidae; genus Schmidtea; species Schmidtea mediterranea. Next base: position 94,000,753 of record CM039680.1, read on the forward strand.
ACTTTGTTTATATACCATGGCACCTTCTTTATTGAAAATATCTGTTTTTACCCGTAAATCATCATTGCATTGTTGTGTGAAATCAAGAAATATATATTCATGTGGTGATTTTGTAGCATCTTGAAATGCACTAATGAGAAAATTACGATTATTAGGGTATGCTTGTCGAGCAAGAAAATCAATAACTGTTGCATCTCTAGGATTCTTGAAAATAACTAAATATTGAACATTTAATTTCCTTGTTCGATGTGCGCCACCCTGATGAAATAGATTTTGAGTAATAAAGATCACAGTAACACCAACATGTCTACTGATTTTTGTGAATAAATTATTAAAATCCTTTTCTTTATTAGCTTCCTGATACAAATCATCGATAATGATGACATCACCTTTCCTTAATCGACTTGACCAGTTTTTATCGAAACCCTTTACTATTTTCATGTTTTTCAATTTACGGAAATTATCTTGAGTTAATCCATGTTCTTCATCTGCACCCTTATGCCAATAAATCTTGTTGAATTTGGTTTGAAATAAATTAGATTTCAGTAATTTACACACAAACATAGTTTTACCACTACCACTTGGACCGACGATTTGATATACCGCATCATTTCTTAATTCCATTATTAATTTGTATAATTCTAGGTTTTTGTTTATATTATATGATTTAATGAACTCTTCCTAAAAATCATATATATAGCTTAATATTTCTTTATTGTTTAATTATGTTATCAAATATAAAGTATAAAGGAACTTTCGATGTATCAAAAATGACATTTCCAATTGGTAAACCCCAGCAAATTGTTGATAGGAGTGGAAAATACCCTATAATATTTTTCAAATCAGGCAAATGCAGAATCGTGGGATGCAAGAAACCTTTAGATGTCAATAAATTACAAAATAGAATAAAGGAAATTAAAATACAGTCAAGTACGGTTACCATGGATATGGGACAATCTATCAATCTATACAACATGTCAACAAAATGTCTTTGTATGTTCGAGCCAGAATTATTTCCTGCATTGAGGCTTATAAAATACAACCCAATGTGTGTTAACGTGTTTGCCAGTGGCAAAATAGTCATATTAGGGTTGCGAAATCTAGAGTACAAAAATATTGTTTGTGACATACAAAATGAAATCACGGGATTGGTATATATCTGATTGGCTAATGATTGATTAAAACAACCTGCTAATTCATTTCATTTCATTTTTAAAATGGAAAATATTATGATGACAACAAGCACTAAATTAACAAAGAAAGAAATAGAAAATTACAGTAAATTTATTATTTATTATTTATTAATATTATTATCATTGTTTCCAGATAAATATCAGGCCGTGATCTTAGAACGGTTGTTCTTTTTCTACCCACAACTACGATCAATAGTCAAAGACCAGCCAGAATCAAGCATTCCAGATCTGGTATATGGAACAACCAACATATGGATCTTCAATATAATAGATCAAGCTCTCTGGGATATAAAGCTTGACCGAAGACCGAAGGAGATGGAACCAGAATACCCCTGTATTCTGGGTTGCAGCTGCTGTGATTTTCGGTACCAGCGATATGTCGAATGGTGCCTGGCGAAATCCGTTAGGAATTCATCTAAATATCAACTTTTTAGGAAATAAATGTTTGGTATTTTATTTTTTGTTTTGTTTTGGTATTAATAGTTTTATTTTTATGGTGGTAACAATAAATGTTTTGTATTTTATTTTGGTAGTGATAGTTTTATTTGGTGGTGGTAACAATAATAATAATAGTAATAATAATAATAATAATAATAATAATAATAATAATAATAATAATAATAATAATAATAAATGTTTTATATTTTATTTTTGTTTTGGTAGTAATAGTTTATTTGGTGGTGGTAACAATAATAATAGTAATAATAATAATAATAATATTAATAATAAAACACCTGATATTAATAATGTATTTTATATAGATGATGTATGTAAAATCATATACAATCTCCATGGGTTAATTCAAATTCAGTTTTATATATTTTGCATTCACGCACTTATCTTGCACTTATCATGCACTTAACATGCATTGTCTTTGTTCTAATCATATACATGATTCTGATTGGTTAATCATTATCTGTCAAGGATATAAAAGCGCATCACCACCTTATAAAGATCATAAATCAAATATGACCAAGAAAATAAGTGTCTAACCTGTTCAGATGTTCCACAATTATAAAATGTATTTTTTAAAGGAGCCTATCAATATGCAATTGGCAAATCCAGTCAAACTCAATAAAACTCAATTTCAATCTCTTGCTGGGACTCTCTCAATGTTAGATATCAAGGATATTGATAATACATTCAAAATGATCAATTCCAATTGAAAATGCAATGAAAATGCTTTCTTCACGAGTCAATATACCAGATATTATGATGCATTTACAGAAATAGGATTCAAAGAACAGGAAAACTGGTATATAACAATAACAATCCAAGGATATAAAGCGGATCAAAATGATGTGATTTCTCCAATTTGGAAAATTGTTACTGCTAGACTTTCACAATTATTTTAATGTATAGTGTTTAGTGTTTAATAAATGTATTAATGTTTTCTTTGTTATTCTATAAACAAAATTATAAGTAGTTTTAAAATAGTTTTAAAATTATGTCTGAAAATGGTAAAATATAAAAATATAAAATAATTAATTAATTTCGTTTAGAATATTTAATAAACTTTTTGTTTGATAAACTCGAAGAAATAACCGGCGTAAAAATTAGAGATATGTTGACTCTAGTTGAAGCATTTAGTAAAGAAGATTCAATTTGTGATTCTGGATGTCAGAGTGATGATACTGAAATTGTTAATGATGGAGAAATTAATACTGAAATTATTAATGATTCTGAAGAAATTATTGATGATACACTTATTAATGATGAAGAAGAAGAAGATACTACCGAAATTATTAAAGATGAGCCTACCGAATTTAAGAATTGTATTGACCATGTTATAGAAAATATTATGATAGAATATTGTGGTGATGAAGAATGTACATGTAATAATCAATAAATCTTTAAAAATATAGTTTTTTATTATTAATAATAATAACAAAGAAATATTTATTAAAATCTATGATAAACTTTATTACATAAATATAAAACAGATGATCCAGTTAATAGTTTTAATAAAAATTTGCAATTTGCGATATAAATATCAGAGCGTTTGGCTTCTGCGGCAACTTGAATAATCACTGACCATCCACCGTTTGTTTCTACCCACGGATCAATTTATGTTTTTATCACCTAAATAATGATAAATTAATAACAATATAAAGTAATTTACCTCTATAGACCATTGGAAATAATTTTCATAGTCGGATCCAGATTTTAATATCATGTGTTTCATATACATTAATCCTACTATTATTCGCATCCATTTATTATTTTCATCGAACATGTAATTAAATATCGATTGGAATGACTTCTTTCTCTCCAATGTTGGCAAATTGAGAATTTTTTCATAATCAAATGGAATGTCTTCTACGATTTTCTCGGTACGCTTTACCATGAATTTTATGTTTTTAATGATATCATCTTCTTCTCTATTATTAGAGACCAGCTCATTCAACAAAGTTATAAAAAATTTAGTTTCTGGCATTTTATAAAAATATTTGAAAGTGTAAGCTTATTTATACTATATTCGACCAATCAGAATCATGCAATACTAAGAAAATATGTAAAAATATATAATGGAAATGGCAATGATGATTTGTTGGCACTGTTAACTTCTTTCAAGCTGTTGCCGCCACTGTTAACTGGTTGTTGTAATTTCATTATACGATTGAACTGATCAGTTGTTTTATTAGAATAAAATTTTATACTATATTGAACTTGATTCATCATTTTTTCATTAAGTTTACGATTTTCTTTCAATTCTAATATTGATTTTCTTAATTCATTTTGGGTAATACCAATGGTCTTATTTAGATATATAATATCATCATATAATTCGTTTTTAGCTCTTTTTAAACTCTCATATGTGAGTTCAAATCGGATTTCTAAATTACTCATTCTTTCAGATAATCTTTTGACTGGAGTTTTTTCAAATATCTAGGCCTATCTATCATATACAAAATATCCATTAACACGGCGGTATCAGGACATACACATCTTGTTGAATTTTTACCTTGAATGGTTACAACAATTGAGTTAGCCATTTTAAAGACACTAACAACTAATATGATTACTAAAATTTCTTTAATCATTTTTCAAATCTATATAAATTAATATTTATTGTTTATAGCTAAAAGGTTGTCTGTATTTAACTTCTCATTGGTTTAAATTAGTATAAAACTAATTGTTATTTCAATTTTTATCATTAAATGGATGTTATTATACTGAGTGCAGTTCAAGCTATGAACGAAATTGAACATTATGGTAATTTATTATTATTATTAGTACTATTATAAGTTTTTTAGATGATTATTTTTAAGTTATCAAAGAACGTCTGAACTTCTTTTATGTAGATATACATGAAATATTGAAGGATAACCCAGCATCAATGATTCCAGACTTGGTCTTTAATTATACATCTATATAGATATTTTCTGTAATCGATGAGTTCCTATGGGACATCGAACAAAACAAAATGTTAAAGGATATGGAACCCGAATATCCATGTGGTGATGGATGTCATTGCTGCGCTGCTCGATATCGGAAGTATGTGTAATGGGCTTTGAATAAAGCTCTTCGACAATATAATTATAGTCGAATTATTTCTTTTTAATTAAAGTTTGTGTTGTTAATGAATTTGTTTTTATTATATAATAATAATAATAATAATAATAATAATAATAATAATAACAATAATAATAATAATAATAATAATAATAATAATAATAATATTAACTTGTAATAATTATAATAATAATAATAATAATAATTATAAGTAATAGAATAAAAATTAAAAAATATTAATAATTAAACACTACTTATAAAAATAAGTAGTAAATTTAAATTAAAAAATTTTTAAAAATACTATGACCTGGAAAATGTTGAATGACCATGAGAAAAAATATGATGACTCATCCAATGAGCATGAAAAATTTTGAATAACCTTGAGGGAAGTATGATGACTCATCCAATGACCTTGAAAATTTTTGGATGACCTTGAGAAAACTTTTGGATGAGTCATGGTCTTTGTTTCAATGACCTTGAATGAGTTATTGCCTTTAAATCTGAAAAAAATTTGTACTTTTGAACCTAGAAAAAAATTTACCTGGGGGTATGTGATCCAGCGGTGACATAACCATCTACTATTGTAATTACAAAACATTAAAATAAATCGGATTGAGTTGTAACTGTGGCAAAGTGCAAATAAAATTATTCTGTGTTGGGTTTACTTATTTGATTCGAAAAGGACACTAGGAGAAAGAGGTAACCGACTTTCAGTAATAATAATCCAACAAAGGTCAGACATCAACGAACCCCACATATGATACAATAACTGATTTAGCTTCTTGGAATACTCAGTAAGTAAATGTAGACGTCAGAAAAACACTTATAGGCAAAACACAATGCGCAAAATGTCAAAGAAAAATCACCATTTTCACCCAATTGGCATAACTTTAAAATGTTTAGTGCCAATTGCAGTAAAACTTAATTTTGAAAACCGGAACACAAATCAGGAGCTTTTGCCATCGGTAGTCGGGAAATAAACTTTCCTAACGGGAGACTCCCGGTGAAATCGGGAGGTCTGTCAACCCTGTGTATAAACAATATAGAAATAAATATTCTTGATGATAGTGAGAAATTAATGAACTTTGAAAAAGATATTAAAACTCATTTGACACTACATTTTCAAGTGGTAATTGTGTATGGAGCATTCGAGGAAGAATTTCCCATGAATTCTCTAACTGATAGTAGAAATGATGCTGAATTTTATATTAATGGTTTTTAAACTGAATATTTGGATTTGAATGATACTTTATAAGCCGTACAAATAAAGATAAAAAGACTTTGGCTGACGCTGCAGATTGTGTGTCACACAATTTCTTTTAAGGATGCGATACTTGGTTTGAGGTGTTAACAACACATTTATTCATAAGGTTATAATTGAAAAAATTATAAATTATAATTCCGACTCTAAAAATACGTGTCTTACTCCTATAGGTTATGGTAGTGATGGCGAAAGGAAAATGCGGACAAAAGGCTCAAAGTTTGTGCAATTAAACCTTTTTTCGGTAATTCCAAAACATATTTTCTTATATTTTTTATTATATTCTACTTTTTAAAAAACCTCCACAGCTATAAAATTATAAAACGGCACTCAATTAAACATTATATGGAAATGATGGTTTTTGGCAACCATAAGACACTGAAAAATATTCAAATCTTAAAATATGTTGGAAAATGAATTCCTTCTTTGACATTTCACACTCCTAAACAACGCGTAGAATCTGCATTAAAAACAGGTTTGTTAATTATTGGTTATAAAATAGCAATATCACCTTACGAACACGATTTTAACTCCTTTTCAGAAAATAAGCAATTTAGTAAAAGTCTCCCTTATTCGAATGCCTACTATATTCTTTTTGTTCTTTTCATCAATAGAGAGAATGATTATATTTATTTGTCTCGCTAAAGATTTGTAAAAAGGTTAAAATCACCTCTCATCCAACCTCACCAAAGTTATACATTACTGGTTTTATACGTGGTTTTAAAGCTTATAAAGCAATCATTAAAAATATAATACGGAATTGTTTAATAATTAAAAAATTGATTTCAATATGAAAATAGAAGATATAACTTAGTAAAAAAAACCTGTTGAAAATTAAAATCTAATTCAATGCCTAAAGAAAAAACATTTAGTGAATCTAGCTTAACGTCGAGTGACTTTTCAATTGCACAAGAGCAGGCGGCTTTGGTTAACATGTTTAAGAACATACATTCGAAATTCCCATCGAAATTAAATCGGTTCAACAGTGAAACAAAAACAAGGCGAGCTACCAACGTAAAGGCGGCGGGAATTAAAAAGGGATTTGATTCAGTAAACGGTGAACAAAGTTTTTTCAATACTGACGAACACAAAAGATGTATGCATTCGGCATACGATTATATTATTATTTTGAAAAGTATAGATCAGAAACTGGATGAATTTGATCACAATTTGATTGTCCTTACCCAAGAGTTGTCGAACTGTCTGAATTTCATTTGTGAATTTGACAGTCTTCTGACAACCGACAATGAATTACAAACTAATATGGCTGATTTTTCAAAGGCCTACGGGCACAAGTTGAAGACCTTGATAAAGAAACTGAACAAACACATTGACTTTATTAATGAATTGTGCCATTCAATAATAATATGTGACGAAAAGCTAGCTGTGTCCAGTAAGATAATATTTTTATTAACGCACAGTTCAAAATAAAACCAACCAAAATATAAATTGACAAATTTGATAATATAAAGGTTGTTTAATCCAGTTAGGTTGTTTTCAAATGTTTTTATATTATTGCAATTATCATAATTTCATTTTCAGTACTTTTTCTTAGACTATCGATCAATATCTTGCTTCATATTTGACACTAAATTGCGGCACAAACAGTTTATAAAATCCTCTGCTGGAAGATCAAGTGCAATATAAAACAAAATATTGATCGATAGACTAACAAAAAAAGAAAGAAATGGAAAATTAAAAAAAATTGAAGAGAGAAAATCAATGGTGAAAAAGATTAAAAATTTTACTGATAATTATTAAAATTATGCACAAAGTATAACTCATAAATAACACATCTGAGCGTTTTCTAATTAAGTATAAAAAATAATTAAAAAATAAAACAATTCTTAACTTTTGTTTTCAATTAAATGTTAGTTAAAATTAGTTGTTAATGAAATATGAAATTAATAATTATTGATCTGACTCCAAGGTATGTTAATAATTACAACGAATTCCAGAGAGTATAAACTTTTACCGAAAAACACAATTGGCTACCAATTTACAGTAACACCAATAATTCAATATATTTCTAAAATGACTAGTGTTTATTATAACCATTAAGGAAGAATAGCACGTTAACAATACAACTCGAAATTTACAATCACTTGTGGAAACTTTTTAAATTATGTTTCTTTTTTCTTTTTTCAATTCCTTTTCATTTATTTTAACTTTCGTCATTTAAAATTAAGTTTTTTCCTCTAGAAAGTGTCTTCTCATTCATGCTGTGTTTTCTTCTAATGAAACTTATTGATATTGACTTTTGTTAATATTCTTTTTTCTCGTATATTCCTTTTGATTACCTTCAGTTCTTTTTATTATCTCTGGAAGCTGTCGAGACTCCATTTCTTAGCTTCCACATAATCCTTTTTCTTTATCTCGAATAAACCGTCAAGACATACAAATAAAATTTTGCTCTTGCTTTTGTTTTCCATTTTTTCCTATGCACTTAATTATTAAGAATAAGCTTGTCGTATTTTTTTGTTTAATTTTATTGATTTGTTATTTCTCTTCTCAAAATCTTACTTTTAGAGTTTCCAGCATGCTAGTTTAAGGTGGTTAATTAAAAAAAAGATAAATTTAGGACATAGTTAATAAAAATAGAGTATTCTGTAAACTTTGGAACTAAGATATTTCCTAACAAAAAACAACGATTTAAAATATTTTTAAATAGCCAGGATTTTAACCTTTTCGATTTTCATTTGTTTTTTATATTAAAACAAGAATAATATAACACGCATTTATTTTAATCCAAACCAAAAACCTATAATACAATAGTTTATTAAGATGTAATAATAAATTCTTAATTATTCATCAATCATCAGATATATTTAATTTAACTCCAACATTTACCAAAGTATTTAGATCCTTGGAAAGAAGCGCTGTCAAATGATGAAATTTCACACTTTTCTTATACGCTGATTGATAGAATAGTGGGAAGGAGAGACTCGGTCCCTACGAGACTCTTTAGTGTAGGACTCTGACACAAAAATAAAGAATAGAAATGAATCGGTGCTTCCACTGTCATGCACCTTTTCGGTAAAATCTCCCCATCCTTTCTTAAGGTTTTAAAGAGTTGAAAAAATCAATCGGTTATATTATTTGTTTGTAATATATGGAATATCGTTGATTTTTAACAATAAAAATTGATTACCGGAAGACTTTTAAAGGGTATTTACGCTATTACCTCCCTCATCTTCCCTTGAAACCGCCCATGAACGACACACTCTCCAATTTACCCATTTCCCTCATATTATTTTATTTAATTTTTGTTATTTATTATTCGCTTTTATGACCTTGTGGGACTCATAGTGTAAAAAATGAGTGGTTCCTAATAATTTGTATTTGTAATTTTAACGGATAACTAGTTAAATTAGAAAAAGATCACATCTACAATTCTTTTATTTTACAGTTATTATCTTAAGATTTTATCTTTATTTTAATTAAATAATTATTTTATTAATGTTTGTGAGACTATAGATCAAAACAATTACACTCAATCCTCTTTTAACGCTATTTATTTACTTTTTCGCAATTTTATTTTAGCCGAAAATTCAAAAATTTCAGTTCAGTTCTTTATATCTTAGGTTACATCAAACATTATTTTGAAAAATATTTTTCTTTGTTATGAATGTATACATATTTCTACTTTAGTTTTCTAGAAGATTTTAATGGTGTCGTATGTGCTTCGTTATGATATGTTATAATTCCAAACGCATAATAAGTTAAAGTGTGTATTTCTTTGTAGTCTATGTTGGGCCAGGACTGGCTTTTGTTTAAATGAATTGGAAATAGCACGCAAATATAGGAATGCAGATTTGAAATCAGTCCCATAAACATCAAATAAACAACCTTAAAATATGAGAAAAACGCAATAAATTATATAATCAAAAAACAAAAATAAATCAAAATAATAACAAATATGCACCAAGATCAGCACGAAATTAACATAAAAATAACAAGATAACATAAAGATTTGACCGAAAATTGAACAATTCATAAAAAATTTAATAAAATAAATGGTTCATGTAATGCAAAAATTAATAAAATAAGAATTAGACATTATAATTTAAACCAATGTCAAATTTTGTTTAAATGCATCAAAAAGAACATGCAAGGTTAGGGTCACAAAACAGGTATATATATATCAATTCATTTTCGCAGAATTTAATCACTTGTGAGCAATCACTTTTTCTCGTAAAAAGCTTAGACGTTTTTTTTATCACAAAAAATTGTATTGCGTCAGGAACGAACGTCTCGAATTACTATCAACAAGTACTATCGGCTAATTATCGAAGTGAGGACGAGAGAATGCTATGAATTTAATATGGAACAAATGTATCCATTAAATAACAATGTGTTTATGAGGCCAATTATATGAGTTAGAGTATATGAATTTTTATTATGTCGAAAATTTTTTGGCCCACACCCACACAAACTACAAGTTATTAAAATCTCACATAATTATCGAGCGGTGTAAGTGCGGTTCATCCACCTATAGCTCGTGCCCTTGAGGTTCTAGTCGTGTGTAACAACGGGCTCGAACGTCAAATCATTTTATACCTATAGGGGCAGTAGGAAGATCGGGAACTAGTCTTTTGGCTGGCTCCCATTTCACCTATCTCCCGAAAATTCGACCTAAAATATAGACTACATATCGGCTAAATTTATCACACTGAGTAGTCCAGTAAGCACTCATGAAATCCAACATCAACCTATGTATTCCTTAAGGCCAATTTTTGAATAAAGGGAAGGAGGACCTCTGAAATCAATGCAACGGTCAAAATACTTTTAATATTTTTAAATCTGAAACAAATTTATAATTACGAAGGAACCACTTCGCCCAATACCGATAAAGACTGGGGGACTTAATCTCAATAAGTATATTAGATTGAGTAGTAAGGAGACCTAATAGTGAAGTTTAATTGAAATATTTTAATGGAAAATTAAATCAATTTAATAGTGAACAAAATAATAAGCCTTCATCAAAGAATAAATTTGAATTGAACTGAATAAGTGAATTTATTGCCGAGATTTTTCTGAAGGGATAATTATTAGGTTAGAAACTTAGTGAAAATCTCTTATTTATGCAACCAGAGAATAGAGTTAAATTGAGTTTAATATTCATTATATGTATTAACTTATGTTTTTATACTTTTAAATAAACAAATTTTATTCATATTTATCTTAGATACTAAAAATTTGATGCTCTGGATTTTAGGTGGTAGGGATCCTCATTTGTCAATAATATACGGTTTTCATTAAACAATTTATTTTTATTTAAAAGTGTTGATATCAGTTGCTATTTTTAGTGTCACAATTCCCAGCATCCTTGAGGTTAGAAATGTAAAGGTCTGTTGTAAAGTTGTTAATCTTTGTATCATTTAAGTTGTAAAGTCACATAATTAATGACAAAAGCATTAAGAATGATAATTCAAAATTTGAAACAATTAAAACGTGAAACATCCTAACTGTGTAAACTGTGATCTAATACAAAATCAAATTTTCAAGGTCATATTGCATAATAGGTCATTTTGGTTTTATGAAAGTGATTGTCATTTTAAATTTTTGTTTAAAAGGTCAGATTTAAGTCAAAAAACACCATTTTTATGATAATTTTAGACAAAAAGCAAATTTGAGATCAACAGTCAAGAAATGTTATGATTTCAGGGTACTGAAAGGCAGTTTTGTTGATGAACGGGTTCAGGATAGTGTCGGATTTCGAACAGAAAGTTGGAAATCGATCAAACAACAACAAATTTAATCTAATATTAATATTTTTTAATCAAGGATTAAAATATGTCTACTAAGTAAATGTGGTAAAAGTATGGGGTTAGTATCGAATTTCCAAAAAAATCAAATATCATTCAAACCACTTATATTTAAGGCAAATTTTTATATGAAAAAAATCAAACTTAGTGTCAGTTTTATAAATCAAGGTTTAAAATATATTTATTGAGCTTAAATTGGTCTGACTGTAGTCAATTTTAAAGTTAAATGAAAGATTTAAAATGATTAAAAAATTTTCAGTCTGGCTGGGATTTAAAAATTGTTCTGAGTTAAAATCATCTGAGTATTTGAGTTGAAAAAACGTGGTCTATTTAATAGATGAGGCATAGGGGCAATTAGGTATAATAATAGTAACAACACTAAAACACAAGAAAAATTCAAGAAAAGAGGACAAAATAAAATGATTGCTTTTAATATTGAGATGTCTTTTAAGCGTTGACCAAATACTAGATATTTCTAAAAGATATTTTTTCGCGTACACAAGGATCGTTTGTACCTTCCTAGTTCCTAAACATCATACCACAAATTAAGCATAGCTTGACGAGGGGTAGTAAACAACTATCACATTACACAACCTTCATTGTGAATTAACAGTCAAGACAAGCATCATCTGCAAATTAACAAATTAATTAGAGTTTTTGATACAAAAACAACTAGCCAGATTACTGCGACACACCACAACGACCAACTAGCAAATAAATTTTTAAATAAATAGAATAAAACAGACCCACAGAACTTCATAATAAGACACACACAACATCGATGTTATCAAATAACTGTCATCGATTCTATCACTCATCATTGTCGTCGTCAGCATTATAATCTGTTTATTTTCATTAGTCTGCTTTTTCACTGTCTTTATCGTCAATCATCATTTGCTTTGTCATCAGTCATTTGATCACTGTTGTAAAAATGTTATTTATCATAAAATTATTTATAATAATATTCAAAAATAATATTCTTTAATTTATTGAACAAAAAATTTACATTTACAATTAAATTAATTTACATTACAAATTTAAGTTACAGTTTAATTAACAAATATTAATTTACACTTAAAGTTACATTTTAATTAATTAATTGTAAAATAATATTGCCACCTTTTTATGCTAAAACATCAGCCATTGTGTCATCATTTGTATCTTGTCATTATTTGTATCTTCATCATCATCATTTAATTTTCTTACATATTCATCGTCAAAAGATTTATTCATTATTTGCTGCCGTTTTGTTACCATCTTTTTATAGATATCAAAACCTGTTATCAGTTATTTAAATTTATTATTATTTACATCAATCATAGTCTTCATTATTAGCATTTACTATTTACTATTATTTACCATTTAATATTAAATTAGTATTATTATTGGAATACACACCTGATAAAAGCTGTGTTGAATTATTGTGTATCTTATACACTCAATCCTTTTTTACGCAATAGATTGGTTCCAGTGAGAGACTCGCAAAGTAAATTAAGTAAAAAATTCACTACTCATATGTAACTTGGGTAGATCGGTGCCAAAGATAAAAACTCGGGTGAATATAAATGTTCCTTTTCGTAAGTAAACGTAAATCCGTTTTACATTCTTTATTTTAAATGTTTACATATACATATATATATATATATATATATATATTGCATAAATTTACCAAATTATAAAATAATATATGTTCAAAAAACTAAAATAAATAACAAATAAACCTTATTAAATTAACAAAAACTGTAAAAAAGAATTTTATAACTCCGACTTAAATAATTTTTATTTTCAGAGAATTTGATTTACCAATTGATTAAAATTAATTGAATATAATTAATTAAATAAAAGCAAAGTTTTACAAATAATAAATTATTATACATGTAGGATTAGTGGTCCCTGACCTTGACTCCTTTACATACAAACTTTTGCGTCAGCCAATGGTTGCCCGTTCCTAAGCAACGTTGGAACTGCAACCATTGGTTATGAGACCGCCAAAGGTGAGCTCTGACTATAGAACTGCTAAGGCCCGGCCTCATATCGGGTTCTAGCTGTCGTTAGAAGTGTTGGGCCAGAACGTAAACGGCCTTGAGGAATGTTTAAATGGATCAGTAACACACACGCAAATATAACATGCAAATTTAAATAAACCTATTGAAACATCAATTAAACCCTATCAAATATGAGAAAAAGAGAATTAAATATAAAATAATGAACATAAAAATAAATTAAAATAATAACAAAACGCATCAAGATTCGCACGATACCAACACAAACATAACAAGAAAACACAACAAATTCGACAAAATTGAAAAATTAATAAAAGTTCATGAAAATGAAACTTAAATCAAAAAATTTGAATTAGTAATAATTCAATAAAAATTCTAAATGAAAAATTAGTAAAATAAATCAAAAAATAATAAAATTAAAGAATAGAATTCACTAGAAAATAACAAGGTCGAATTTTGTTTTACTGCATCAAATTTAACATGCGAGGTTAGGGACAGAAAATAGGTATAAATACTGATCCATTTTCACATTAAAACACACCGGTTTCAAACCAAAAACCATTTTTCAAATTACCTTTGAATCTTGTTTAAAACCTTATTTTTAGGTGAGAAATGTTTATGTTGGAGCCCTCTCTCCACGTCACATCCTTGCAACCTCGGCAGAGCTCTGCTTGGATGTCGGCGTGGGGGAGAGGTATTTTTATTGTGTTTTATTTTTCCTATGCGATATTATGAAATTTTTATTTTATGGATTGAAATGGAGGATAATTTATGTTTATTTGTTTATACTTAATAAATATTATTAATATTGATAAACTGTTTTTATATGTTTAATAAATAAATAATTCTGTCGAAATTTTTCCGGCCCACAGCCAACACATATTGCAAGATAGTAAAATCTACATAGTACAGATTTGTGTAAGAGCGTGGAAAATCGCCAATGATATGTACCCGTGAAGACTCAGCGTGCGGAACGCAGGGGTCGTAACGTCAATATTATCCCTATAGATGAAACGAGAAATAAGGAAGAAGTCTCTGACTACTTCCTCGTTTCTCATTTCTGTAAAATCGACCTAAATTTATATTACACACGGCTCAAAATCATCTCACCGAGTAGTCCAGTGGGCACTCAGTAAATATAATGTAAACACAAAATGCGCCTAAGGTCTATTAAAGGGAAAGGGTACGGGAATAAATTAAATTGAAATCGTTGATATAACTAAATTGGAAGTAAATTAATCATCGGTATACTAAAATGAATAAAATAGAAAAATCATTTAACAAGTAATTCATTGATTCAATTAAATTATTGATTAAAATTAACGGTTATGGAGTAAAAATATCACATTGATTAAATTGAGTTAATTCATTGACCAAAATTAAAGTAATTTGAATAAAAATAAACTGGTGAATCTTCGAGTAAAAGTAAAGTAAAGCTTTGATTAAAAATATTGAAATAATTCATTAAAATAACGTAGGCTATTGCTCAAATGTAAGGTACCGATTTAACAAACTTTAAAGAAAAAATAAGTAATTCGAGTGAATGTAATTAATATAATTCGTTGAATTAAAGTAAAGTAACTATAAATTAAAACTTACAGTAATAAAAAGGTAATGAAATGTATTGATTTAGGAAGCAAACTTTTCGGTAAATTAATATGGATTCATGGAGCAAGAATGGAGTAATTAAAATAGGTTAAAAGTAAATTAACTCGTGGATTAAAAATAAGTTAAGGTAATCTGTTAATCAAAGTAAAGCAATTCATTGCTTCAAATCAAAGTAACCATTTGGTTGAAAATGAAGTAACTCATCGCTTAGGATTAGTGTAATCATTAATTAAAATTAAATAAATCATGGATTAAAAAATTTAAATAATTTGTTGTTGATTTAAGTCATTTGGTTAGAAATACAGTAATTGTTGATTAAAAATGGGTAAAATTGGTTAGAAATACAGTAATTGTTGATTAAAAATGGGTAATTTATTAATTAAAAATTTAAAGATAGAAATAAATAAATCTGTAAATGAAAAATAAATATCTGTTTATTAACACAAGATTACCATTATAGGAGTTAAAATTTACAGCATTGTTAAATCAAATCGACGTTGATAGGAATCAGGACTGTGAATAGCTTAAGTCGATGGGAAACAAACAAAATTAACTTGACGATAGTATTTGTTTAACTACTGATAAGAACCCCAAACCAATTTGAGAACCGAGAATCCCCACGACTATCTCCCTGTAAGATCAAAACAAACGACAAAAATGTATTATCTGAATCAAATAAAAATCATACAGAAATCGACTTACCACTAGTGTAGTATTTTAACCAGTTTATCATCCATAAAATGAAGGTATTTCAATTGTTAACGTCGAAGTAATAGGTTAATCATTTGTAGAAATCCAATAGCGATAATAGCAGTACGGTAAACCTTTCGAGAAGGTTAAAATCCAACAAATAGAAGAGGTAAACCGTTCCAAAATTTCGAAATAAATCGGACGATATAACCAGGATTCCAACCCGTTCAAAATGAATAGAAATTCCATGACATAGAGATGCATTGAATTGACCAGTCAACATAATAGGGCGGATATCGAATCATGTCGAAAATTTCACAACGAGATCATGTCAATCCACTAAAATACTCTCGAATAATACCGACTAGTGACATAGCATCCTGTCTAAGTTAGAATCATTAATTACCACCAAACATAAAGTTAAAACTAACCGACAATCAATCAAAATTCCATTTAACCGGAAATCCGGTTAATCATTGACGACGACTTCTGAACGCGCAAATTTATCCAACGGAAACGCGCCGCTATCACGATAGACCATCATCGATCTTTACCGTATCGAATTATAAATTTACAAGATCCCGTTTTATGTAAATAAATTAATTCAAGTTTAAAACTACAAATCGGTAATAAATAATAATCTCATAACCTAGTTCTAAACAAGATTTAATCATTTAGTTAACTATACCCACCCATATTAACATAGTACCCAAGTCAGATAGTAACTTCCAAAAAGAATTACGCCAAATTCCCAACTCACTCCGTCCTCACCGAATAAGAATACTCGTGAACATCTGAAAATCCGCGAAATAGGTTATTCCCTTCGCGCTTCTAGATGCTACTTGCATAAACTAGAATGATGGTTTGAACGCTTTTACATTGAATAACTTCTAAATACTCCGACATATTTCGCCCCTCAAACACGGTACCGATCACCGGTTAATTAGGTACAAAATACGTTCGATATCTTAATTATGAGAGGTGTTGTTTAGTCTATGAATCAAAAGTTAGCCTGAAATACCCGTAGATTACAACGTATTGATTGTCATAGGAAAGAGTCCTATGGTCGTTTGATAAAGAGTTTAATTCGCGAGTGTTAACAATTTCGAGACGACCCACAACCATTTCGAATTTCGATAGATGTTCTTCTTTCACCGACCCCATTAATAATTATTTCACCATGACACTTCCAAAAATGACTAACGAATATCAAACTGTGCAGCCGGTTTGGATAAAGTTCATTTCAAATTTTACGTACTTAATGGTTTATCCACAATATCGTTTCAGATCATGCCGCTCGATTGGACTACTACACCAGCAACTAACGAAAAGCACCCGAGGAAGGCACCACAAGCCGCAGATGTCATCAACAAACTTCGACCACAGCGGTCATACCCTACCACTTGGCGACTATTGGGTCTCGAAACGGACCCTTGCGGACTCGCCGGTCAACAATATCCGGCTGAAGAGACATACGAGCATGCTCGGAACCTCCTCACCCATTGGGAAAGGGTGCAGGAGCAGGTGGATCTCAATGTAATTAAAGCCCGGATGTACCTCGCGAACGTAGAGGAGGACATCCGCGTCGGGCGTATCGCGGAGGCTTACCCACCTCGCCCAGTCCGCGATACCCGACGGTCCTATACGGTGGCGGCTCTGAAGAAAAGCCTAAAAAGACACTTCCCCGAGGAATAAAGACAATAGTTACAATGTTGTAAATGATTTCGAAATTAAATGTCGTTCGTGTTATTTCTCCTTATAGATAGATTCGTTTCCTAATTTTGTTTAAATGAATAAATTATGATTTAATTAAGTCAATAAGAAATTAAAAGGCTCTCTTTTATTATAGTGATGTCTTCCCTACAAATACTGCAAATCGAACTGGATCACGCGAGGCGGTCAAACGCGGATCTGCTCACCCAAATTATCCAACTGACCCGAGAAATACAGCAGATACAGGCAACATGGTCAGATCCAGCAAAAACGAAAGCTATCTACCACCGACTCACGGCGGCACAGAAAGGTTGGGCAGAAGAGCGACAGCTCAATCAGAGCCTGCGCACTCAAATCCGAGGACTAGAAGTCGCCCTAGCAGTCTGTCGGGAGGGGGAAGCGGTAACATACCCGCTCGTCTTCGCCCCATCCCAGATGCCGCAGAAAAGTACTCAATCAGCGGAGCAATCTATCACTCCAGCAAATAATCGTCGGCCGGGACGTAAGTAACGTGCCCGACGTCGAGCAACCCAGCTTCAAACCCATTAACTCATAAATGCTGCGTGTTTTTGTTGATTCGAATAGAGTAGTCATATTCTTAGTCAATTTGTTCCTTAGATACATTCGTATGCCAGCGTTATCATAAATATTCGCATCACGTTACCAAACCTTCGTCTCATCTTTCAACAGTCAAATAAGAACCTAATCTTGAATTTCTACAAGGGGCAGAGCAAAGCGAGCATAGGTCTTCTATCGACAGCTCGTGAACCCGAGGATTGTCCGAGCAATTACAGTACTAGCAATAATACTCAATTTTTGCGAATAATCCACCACTTGAACACATTACCAACGTTGCCTAGCAACGGGTGTCAAGTGGCAGCTAGAATCATTTTGTATGGCGTTACTTGGGTAACCACAAGGATAAACAAATAATCGAAACCCTGTAACCCACCAGAAGGCTTCTACTCGTCTTACAAATTTCTGGTTCCTTAACTTCCTTTTCATCCTTAATTATTCAGCCTATTTCGTATTTTACGATGAATTACTTTAAAAAGAAAAAAAACGATTTAAAATTAAACATTTATTATGACATTACAAGCTCCTATCAGATTGTTACACTTCATTTGTTATTTTTTGCCAGTTGGAAACGCCTACGCTCCCTTTCAGCTCTACCTGGTCTGGAATGAGGTTGCGACTTTTTCTTCGGTTCCTCGGAACGACCTGAATCCCGGAAGGCGAGTTGTGCTGGAGCAAATACCAAGGGGTAGGAGCAAAATACCCTCCTGGCTTGCCGAATTTGCTGGTCCTGATTCAGTGCTTTCTCCTCATTCCACCCCTGTTGGGCCGCGGTAAGGCTTTGATAGATTTTCTTCATCTGTGATGGTTCAACCCAGGTTTCTCTAATTCGTTGGAGTTCTCGGCATAGCTGTAATCGCTGTTGTTGAAGATCCACATTCTCCTGGCGCAATTTTTTCAACTCTTGGCTAATGGACTGGATCGCTTTCATTGCTAAATTTAAATGAAAAAATATCAAACAGTTATGTCACCTATAATTCGCGTTATAGATTGTGCTAATAATATTACATAATAATAAAAAACCTCTAGCATTTCTTACGAGGTGTCTATGGTTGAATTTATGTTTTACCTTATCATACTAGCGAGCCGGTTACCACATTAATTTCATTTTATTCTTAGCAAGCTTTATTTAAGATTTTATAATTCTTTGTCATAAAATGAGTTAGGTAATTACTTTACTAATTCAACTGTTTGGATGTACAACACTGAGCAACTCATTTAATTAATCATAATTGTTACAAATTACGAATATAGCGTACCTAAATACGATAACTGGTTTTATAATTGTCTTTAAAATAAAAGCAGAACCAAAATCAAACAAAAACTAGAATCATTTATTTTCCTAATACATTTACGCGTTAGATCCCAGTCTAATTCACGGATTTTTTCTCACTTTTCACTGGCGAGTTTCTAAAGTAGAAGTCATCGGGAATAGGCATGGTCGTCCTTTGCCCAATTTGATAAACCTTCCAACAGGTCGTGCTGAATGATGCGGCTTAGCAATGCCAGATGTATTGGAGCTTCGGTTTCTAGCAGAGCCGGATCATCTAGATTGAATGATACCCCATATGCTGGAGTATATCCGTCGGAGTTGAGAATTCGGCCACTGGTTATATCAGCATTTATCCGAGCTAGTCGTCTTCGTTGTATATTGGCCTTCCATCGAAATTTTCGCTCCAAATGCTCGAACTGCTGCAGGACGACTTCTGCTTGGTGGCGGATTTCTCTAGCCGGATTCCGTCCCGGTTCTCGCTTTATAGCAAGATTTGGCATCTCCACAGCCTCGTCCTGGCAAGCATTTCGATAAGGCCACTCTTTACTGCCGTAGGTCCCAGAGGGCTTGGCGATATCGTCCTGCGAACCAGCTTTAAACTGTCAGCGTCGTTCGGGAGTTATCTGACCAATCGATCGGTGTTGAAGTTGATCCGGGGTGATAGTATTATTAGTAACATATTAATGAATATTTTCCTGCACGGTTCAATTATATATATATATATATATATATATATTGCCATTTTCATTCCAATAACAGCAAAAAAAAACTTCAAATTACCTGGTTTATGGTCCACTTGGCTGTAGTCCTGGTCGTCTTCCACTATAGCCCGATCCATTTCATTTCGCTTCGGGTTCTTTCTTCTAGATAAGCGGTAGCCATTATCATTAGACATTTAAAGAAAAATATATTAAACCATTTAACACAAGCACTTATTTATACTATTTGCAAGCTGGATGTTGGTTGAATATATTCTGCAACCAATAGGCAAAATACACACGACAATGATTTGCAAGAAATGTTTTGCTTATACTGGTTAAATCAGACGATTAATTATTTCGGTGATTTTAAGTTGCTCGCATAATGCCATAATTATACTATCACATGACGGAGGGGGAGTGTGTGTTTAAATTTAGTCCTCGTGAACAGTAATTGGTCATTTTTACTTCGAACGAAGTTGATGTTTATCTAATTATAATTTTTCACTGGGACTAACAGCGCAAAGGTCATTCCAGGAGACACTTCTAGTTGAGTGGTTATTTAACTTACGTAATGGTATTTATTTATATTTAATTTTTAGATTCCTTATCGTCAAGCAGATTCGTCCATTGATAATTTTCCTCGGCAATTCCTCTGTATCCGATTTTCGTAAAATCCTCAGCGTCGCGCGTGATTTAGGTTTAGAGGTGTTACTTGCAATTTAGGTATGGAAATATAATTTTTGGCTTAGTAATTAATCTTATTTTTCATTTAGATTAGTTCGTTTGTCTATCAGCCAATTTTTGATAAATCAAGCATGAATTTGTCCCAGTACCTGGTCATTTTTTAAATTAATTTTTTCGTTAATCTTTTATTTAATTCTTTAAACAGTTTTGGAAAATCCTTTTCAATAAGAACCTGAAAACAAAATTTTAGGCACGGACGTGAGCTGCATAAATCTGTTTTTAAGCGTTTTTATTCCCTCTTGAACTTCCAAATTGCTTATTGGATGCATAATTATAATTGAAGAATCATCATTTTGTCCTTCTATTTCAATTTCATCCCAGTCTTTCGGTAAAGAATCGTAATGGTTTGAAACTTTTTGAATGATGTCTTCATCATTCGTTGTACCATAGCATGCAACATTTGCATCAGAATATAAATACTCGTATAAATCCTCAGAGAAGCCAGTGATCAACCGAAGTGTTTCAAATCGTCGCTCAGCATTTTCAATGGGTTCTTTTATCGAAACATTATCATCATCTTCTTGAAAATTGTCATCATAAAACTATTTTGGCGCGCGAAATCTTAATCTAATTTTAAAAGCCACTTCTCGAAAATAAGGCCATTCATAAATGCCTTGCTGTTAAAGTCATAATAAACTGGAAGCGACCGTATGTTTCTGGAGCAATGGGGATATTTTGCCGTACGATGATTTATTCTGTGCCTGACATGTTTGTACAAAGCATCAATGTGACCCTCTTTACTAAATTTACCTTTTTGACATGTGTCATATTTAAGAGCAAATATTTTACCCGGGATACATTTAAAATATTCTTCCATTAAAAATATTCTTCTGATTATAAACTCTAATTATTAGTTTAAAAAACGTCTCCACGTAATCTATTGCGACTATTTTGTAAAACATTGCCATTTTAAACCAGAGAGAGCTTTAAATCTGTTAAACCAGTCATTACTCGCAAGAAATGTATTACAGCCCAAGCCATCCCATACTATTTCACTTTATCATGAATCCATTTACAGATAGACCATTACTTCTTGCTTCACTTACAAAAATTTCCACAGCTTTATCAATATATTCAAATTTACCGGGCCTTAATCTTTTGTGTGAAACAGTACAGGATTTTTTAGAATCTTTTCTTTTACATTCTCCTTATTCTTATATATGGTTGAAAAAGTATTGGGTGGAACTCAATAGTTTTCAACTACAACTTTAATCTAACTACCTTCTTCTATCTCATTTATTGGTTTTATCTTGTTCTTGATGGTCAGTTTTATATTAAATATTTCTTTTCATTTGTTTATTTGAAGGTTGTACACGAAATATTTTTTAAATTAAAATAATAATCGCAAACGAATTAAGCAAGTTACTTTGTTTGACATTTTAAGTGAAAAAATATTCAAATTATCAAGGTTAGTCTAATTATCGCAATTGGTTTCAGTGTAATTTCCAACAGACTAACAAAAAAAATCGAATTATTCGGTAATTGAATTATCGAGGGTCTACCCGTATAATTATAATAAGGGTAAAACTTTTTATTTCTGTTTATATAATTGCTATAATTAAAAAAAACTTGTACCAGTGTTTGTGTTCTTATTTATATAGGACATCAAGTTCGGCTTCTGGGAACCTCAGCACATACAAGGAAAAGCATTACTCGAGGCAGCTAATATTGAATGAGATGTGCCTGCCATTTTAGCACAAATGAGCCGAATTCATGTTTTTAATCTTCAATTTTATCTAAAGTTTTAAATTTTTTGCAAATGGAAGATTATAGAGTATTTATCTACGAAAAGATTATCAATTCATCGACTTAGTCAAATCTTTGGGTGTGCTGAAAAATCTCAGGATTATATGAAATTTGTCAAAAAGTGCACGAGATACACTAAAAGTGTAAAAATAAATATATAAAGTTGATAATACATTTGAGTGAGCCTTGTTAGTAAACTTCAGAATTGTAATAATTTAATTTAATTATTTTCAAAAAAAAAAAAATTAAAAATCAAAATTATAAATTTTAATTCTATTAGATGCGGTGAAAATGATTAGATAAACTATTAAAATATTTATTAACTATTAGTTGTAAATTATAATAAATAGTAAAACTATCAATCATATTAATTGCTTAATAATGAATTAAAACAGATCATGATCCGTTAATCTTCATTTCCGTTCTTTCCCAATATAAATATCAAATAAATCAAGAATCAAATTACAAAATTTCAAATCTAAGGTGAAATTTATTTAATAATTTCTTATTAAAATTATAAATAATTTATTATTAAGAAAATGGTAACATTGAAATTCTTTCTGATTCTGACAATTTTTAATTTTATTTATTTTTATGTCAACTGTCAACCTGTTCATTGTGACAGTTCTGACAAATCAGCAAATAAAATGATGGAAAATAAATTTGACAACATTCTTTTCGATGGTCGGCATTTGAGATTTCTGAAAAGGGCGACTCCTGAAAAGTATATTTGGAGGTAGATTTTTATTTAAATTATTAAAATATTTTTTCACACATGAAATTTTTTAAAATTAGCGAAAATACTACTAAGAAATTATTTAAAAATAAGATAATATTTTTAAGTTACTATATTTATAATTATTAAAATTATTAAAATTATTAAAATTACTAATTTTATTATTATTATTATTATTATTATTACTATTATTATTATTATTATTATTATTATTATTATTATTATTATTATTATTATTATTATTATTATTATTATTATTATTATTATTATTATTAGTAAATTATTTTCTGAAATACTTGAAAACTTCAATACATAATGCATAAAGAACTTACTCGTGAAGTGGTGAAGTGTAGCCTGCTACCTTCGATTTTGTCCACTTAACGATATTCACGACTCTTGGGAACTTTAATAGTAGATTCCACCTTCCAGAATTGTAAAAAATTAAGAAGTTGCACTTTAGAATTTTATAACAAATTCCTAACTGTGGGTTATGCGATTTATTGAAGTTGAATTGTGCTGATTTTGCACAATGAGAAATCTAGAACCTATATATGACACCTTACAAGATTTCTCAGATTTCAATTGATCAAAGATGTTTCAAAAAGTAATAAAATTATGTTTACTAATCTTGCAAATACTTGCACCCTAAAATTTCATTCATAAAGTATTTGCTCTTCTTCTTTACCAAATGTTTCATTGATTTTCTACTTTTCATAATTGTAAAAACATTTATTGTTGTTGTTTTCGTGTTAATTTTTATCATAAATAGGTCGAATAAAATGACAACTATAATTGTATAATTTTCTCTATCTTTATATTTTTTAACTTCTTTCATTTTCCATTTTCCTTGTTTTGCTAAATTGGCTCTTGTATTTTAAAAATTTACGTTATTTGCAGATCCGTTAGAACTGCTTAACCTTCTTTCCGTTTCGGTAGTCTCACTTTTTACAAATAATCAACAGTGACTTATTAGTTGAGAACCTCCGTACAGTCTTTATCGTTGAAGAAGTAGCATGGGCGTGATATAGAACGGGAATATAAAACAAACATCACCAGAAAAATATAAATATATCTAAGGAAATCTTTATTTATTCTTTTTCAGCAAGCCCATAAAGAAAATTTTATTTTGTTTTTTGTAAAGTGGAGAGAAAAGAAATGAAAAGCAAGTAAAAAATGAAATCATTTTAATATTAAAAGTTGTGAATAAAATTTATTGAAAAATATTATGAAAAACATTTTTTGTGTTAATTTTAAAATTAAATAATTCTTTTAATTTTTGAATTATTCATAAGCTCAAAATATGCTCAATATCGCTAAGTGACATATTTTATAATAATAATTATTAACTTATTTTCATAAAATAATTCTTAGACAATATAAAATATTAATAAAAAATATTAATTACATTCAGATATTTTAACTAATTAAATTTTTATTTAATTTTAGTTTTTGAAATAATATAAGTAATCCGAATAATTTCTAAAAATGATTTTTTTTTCAATTTTAGATTATGAAGAAAAACAATGTCATTCAGAACAAAAGATGGAATGTTTATAAAAATTTATTAATAAATTTTTTATTGGCACTTTATTTAATTATACTAATATTGATAAT
This sequence comes from Schmidtea mediterranea, assembly GCA_022537955.1. Taxonomy (NCBI): domain Eukaryota; kingdom Metazoa; phylum Platyhelminthes; order Tricladida; family Dugesiidae; genus Schmidtea; species Schmidtea mediterranea. The sequence goes on from CM039680.1 coordinate 94,025,895, forward strand.
AATAATAATAATAATAATAATAATAATTAATTAAATAAATTTGGCAACGATTTAATTAAAAGATAACGCCAATAAAAAACTTTTCGTACGATATATTTCGATAGCATAACTATCATCTTCAGGTACTCAAAACCAACTAAAAATATTATGAATTAACATTTAATTTAAACAAATTATTTTTTATTAATTTAATTTTGTAATAAATAAATATTTATAAAATATATTCAAATAACTTTTAATTAATTTAAAATTTCATTTATATTATAACTTTTTAAAAAAATTAATGTAATTTAAAATTTCAATGATTTTAATAATATTAAAAAAAGTTTTTTTTTAAAAAAAAACAATACATAAACATGATTTAACATACGTAAACTATTTAAAAACATTCGTAGTCACAGCACATTGCACATTAATCTTTGGATTCAATGACCTTATCAACAATGCTTCACATATCACGCGTTCCAATAATTATTAAAACTTTTCAACAAAATTCTAAAATCAGGCATTCCTATTTCACTTTTACAGCCTCTGTTGTGCTCACTAATATTGGTAAAACTCTTCAATCGACAATGCTCTAGAACTCGAGTACAGAGATGACGGGAAGTCTCTCCAATGTATGTGGCATTACACCCATTACATGTAAATTGATAAACGAGATCAGAACACAATCCAACCGGAGTTTTTGATTTATTAATAAACATATTGCGTACCTTACACGAATTAGAGACGATCTTATATTCTAAATTTCCCATCTGTTTACTTAACTTCATTTTATAATTTGTAAAACCTTCAGATTACGGCAATACTAACACATATTTAGGCTCATTTTTTTAATATCCATTTTTACTATTAATTAGATCAACACTCAATTCACACCCATTTGACAAATTACACTAAGACTTTCCAAAACATGGATCCTTAGGATTTTTAATCAATTTATCAACAGTCTCTTTTATCATCAACAATAAAAATGATTTAGAATATCCATTCTTTATCAACAACTCAACCAATTTATCAACACTTTTTACCGAATTAGCAAAAGTAGAAGATAAAGACCATGAACGATAAATCAATCCTTTCACTATATTTCTCTTATACTTAAATTCACAAAAGCTTTCTGTAGAAGTATAAAGACCAGTATCAGTTGGTTTTCTATAAATCTCTCTCTCATAATGTTTATCTTTGCGTTGAATTAACAAAATGCATGAACAGTTTACATAAAAACATTGTATTCACATGTGAAACGGAGCGAAAGTCATCAATTGCGTTTTAAGATTTGTTAATTCAACGCAAAGATAAACATTTTGTTGACTGTTGATAAATTGATTAAAAATCCTAAGGATCCATGTTTTGGAAAGTCTTAGTGTAATTTGTCAAATGGGTGTGAATTGAGTGTTGATCTAATTAATAGTAAAAATGGATATTAAAAAAATGAGCCTAAATATGTGTTAGTATTGCCGTAATCTGAAGGTTTTACAAATTATAAAATGAAGTTGAGTAAACAGATGGGAAATTTAGAATATAAGATCGTCTCTAATTCGTGTAAGGTACGCAATATGTTTATTAATAAATCAAAAACTCCGGTTGGATTGTGTTCTGATCTCGTTTATCAATTTACATGTAATGGGTGTAATGCCACATACATTGGAGAGACTTCCCGTCATCTCTGTACTCGAGTTCGAAAAAGTTTTTTATTGGCGTTATCTTTTAATAATAATAATAATAATAATAATAATAATAATAATAATAATAATAATAATAATAATAATAATAATAATAATAATAATAATAATAATAATAATAATATAGTATTTTGACAGAAATTTTATCTTAATCTAACTATTCAAAGCAATAAACATAACAAATAAAAGTTTTATTTTCAACAAAGTAACTTTTCATAATTAATAGATAAATAAATATAAAGTCTACAAAGTTTTATCAGTTGTACATAAAAAGTTGTACACAACTAAATCCTTTGAATTTGAATTTTTTTAGGTTTTTGCCGTTTTTGGCTTTTGGAGTGGGCAAAAACTACGTCAAAGAACTTTGCAAGGGATTTATTGAAAGCGGCACACTACTTCATCAAAGTGGGTCTGGACACTCTGCTGTTGATAAAGAAGAACGAATGGATTTAGTGCAAGTGCATTGAAAATTTTTTGAGGGAAAAAATCAGCTATCATCCAATAAATCATCAAAGCAAGAGGTGCATCCATCAACATTCCACATACTGGTGTTAAAAACTCTTTTCTTTGATTAATAGTATTTTTTAACTTTCGTGTTTGGTTTATTCATTATACAATTTATACCACTGACTCAAATTGAAAAATCCCGGTTTTATCTGGGATGGAGGAACATGTTTTATTTTTGTTTCTTATAATGAAATATTATTATTTTATGTTTTTTGGAAAAATTAATTTTTTTTAGAAATTTATAAAGAATTGTGACATAAAGAATTAGTAAAACTACTAACTATTTTAAAAATTATTATTGTTTTAAGAAAACGGATGAGAGTTTTAAAACTATAAAAAACAATCTGTGAGGTTTATCAAAAAAGTAAAATATTTGAAAATATATTGAATGATTTTTGTGGCCTATTTAAAACCACACCATCTGGAAAAAATATGTTATCGCTATAATAGACCATTTTATTAAATACATAGTGCTAAGAGTAGTAAGAACACAGCATGGAAATACGCTAGTCGGCATTAGTTAAGTTCATAACTTTTGAAATTTGGTCCACCGAACGAAATTCAATTTGATAAAAGAAAATGTTTCGATTCGAATAGTTTTAGTAAAATAGCATCAAAATATCATATCAAGACAGTTTATTCAAGTCACTATCATCATCAGTCAAATGGGCAAATTGAAAAACAATTTCGAACACTGGTAGACTGAATGTCTTGTTTAAAAGAAAAACTATTTAATACATTGGAAGAAGCATCACATTACATAGTGTTTGAAATTAATTCAACAATGCGATAAAATATAAAAGTCAGTCCAGCTGAAGTAGTATATGTAAGAAGATTGTGCAAAGAGCGTTTTACTAGCGGTACAGACACTAACAATAAACATTCAAGAAGAAATTAAATGTTAAATAATATCAAATCAGTTATTCGTATAAATAACTATAATCAAGAAAATATAACTCGTAGATCTTTCTGTGTTGGTGAATTAAAACTTGTCAAGGAAGATGCGAGAAATAAAAAATAAATATTGTGGTCCATTTGAAATAATAGAAAAAAATCACAAAAATGATGATTTTTTGAAAGATTTCTATGGAAAATTTATGAAAAGAAATGTTGAATGGCTAAAGCCATTTAAAACAAGAGTGATGTAACGTAGTTATATAGAGCTAGCTGATTTCAATGTACCCTATATGTTAACCCTTATAATTAATGTGTATCATTACCTGCATTTTTGATTGATTATCTTGATTGTCTGGGTCTTTGGATTATGTCATTGCTTATTATTCATCCCAATCATACATGTACTGTAGACACACGTGCAATATATATATATATATATATATATATATATATATATATATATATATATATATATATATATATATATATTTTTTCTGCTTTTCATGAATAAACTCTTTTAGACATATTGTGATCTTAATCATTTTACAGCGCAGAAAAGTTTTCGATAATTTTTGCTTGGGAGGTTTAAAAAATTAAATGAAAATATTGTAAACCTCACATATTTTAGAAGCGGATAGCTAGTGGTTAAAATTAAAAAAATAGATTTAATTTTGACAAAATCTACGACCATAAATAAGTTAGCTGGCCATAGTTATATATTCATACCAGAATCTTTAGTTTCTAAAAAAGCCATTGTTAACATTCAAAAAAAATTGGGCACATGTGTCCTATATACAGTGTCATATCTTTATTAAAACGTCGCGTAATTCGCAAAAGTAGAGGCATGTTGTGTCATACACCAATTATTTAATAAAATAAAATTATTATCCAATTAACGACAGTTCCATGAAGTTGTGTAACATCCCTAGATTCGAGATAAAGAATAGTGGTTTGAGTCTGGAAATAACTGTTTTTTGTATTAGAATAAATTAGCTGATAATAATCAAAAAGTGACATGAATTATATAAGATATATATATTTTTAAGATATGCATTTTATATCCCAATGTATGCAATTTAATATACCCATTTATGCAATTTTATATACCCACAGGTGAGAATTGAAATTTAAAAAATTAATTTTTTTAAATTTTTTAATAAATATTTATTTAAATAAATGATTCTTTTCTTCGAGCTTTTTCTACCCAATTTCTCAAATATTGATAAAATCCTAATAATCGAATAGAATAATTATTATTCGATAATATTTCATCTAAAGAAATTCAATCTCTACATTATGCTGCAAATTTTTCAAAGCATGATATTGTGATTTTAACATTGAAAAAAAATTTTCAATATGATTTAATTCAGGTAAATAAAGTACCAAATATTTTTCATGCGTCAATAGAATTTTCCTGACAGTTTTCTATCTAAAGAGAAAGATTTTCAAATATTAGATATTGTTTGATTTCCATTTTGACTCATATTTATAACAATATCAAAAATTTCTTTAGTGACATTTTTTCGCTGTTTTCGATTTATTTTTTTAAGTAAAGACATAATGAATATAAAGTCAATTTATTTATGGGTATATAAAATTGCATACATGGGTATAGGGCCAGCGCCAGCTTATTTATCGCCCTAAGCAAAACTTTCACACAAATTATTAAAAATATAAATATATATAAGAAAACAAATTTAAACTGACATATTAATTTATTATCAATTGCATAAACGTTACAAAATTAAAATTTTTCTTGCCTTCTTCCTACCAAAAGTTTCTACTAATTCCTTAAATTCCAGTGTCGAAGCATAATCACATTCTATTGAAATTGTTGCAAAGTTTACAAGTCTGCTTTTCGACATAGTTGAACGCAAGTACCTTTTAATTAATTTAAATTTTTGAAAACTGGGTTCTCCACTAGCCACGGACACTGGAAGTGTTAATAATATTCTTAAGGAAACAACAAAATTTGGTACACAATCTTCCAATTTTTGTTGTACTAAATAGAGGAGTACATCTAATGGTGACATAAGCTTTGGAAGCCTTTGAGTTACTACTTGAAGTTCATTATATGTCTTTTTGTTAATATTGGATATATCATAAAGGAAGCCAAATAAAATATCTTATTGTTCTAATTGTTGGAACCTTTCTTCAATAGACTGTATAGCCATGTCCAAGATAGTGTAGTAGAATTCTACTTTGAATTTATGTTTAGGATCTTGTAGTGCCTCGTCTTGAGCTTCATATTCAAACTGCCGTTTATGTCTCCTTCTACATTCATCGGGCTCAAATTTCACTTTTGTTTCTAATTCCTTTGCAATATCGGCAGCATCAATTAAAATTTGTTCAAAACCATTATCACTCTTACATTTTAAGAGGTAATTCTTAGTCACTTGAAGTTGTTTTGTAGCTGAATTTATAGCAAAATCCTCTTTTTGTAGTATTTTGCTTGTAACATTCACTTCATTAAGAATGTTGTACCATGTGACAAGGGATACCATAAACTTGAATTTTCAAATTGCATCAGCAAGAGCCTTTGCGTCCGTTCGGGAAGTATTACCAGATGAATTATTTAGTCTTGGGTCATCAAAAATATCCATTAAAGCATCATATATAGCACCAAGCTGATACCTTATAGGCTTCAAAGCATCAATCCTACTTTCCCATCTTGTTTCGCTCAATGGTTTAACTGTTAAATTTACGATATGGCTAGTAAGCACATGCCAACGTTGAGTCCATGCAGAGAAGTAATTATAAATCTGTTGAACTAAACTGAAGAAATTATTCGCTTCTAGGCAACATTTAGAGGCATCAATGAGAACTAAGTTTAAAGAATGTGCATTGCAGGGAATAAAAAAGGCTCGCGGGTTTATGTTTAGAATTCTGTTTTGTACACATTTTTCTTTTCCTTTCATATTACTTCCATTATCATACCCTTGCCCACGGAGATTTTCAATTTATAATTCCATTTGCTCAAGCTTTTCAAACAAAGTTTCTGTTATGAATGCCCCAGTAGTTTCATCTACTGGAACAAATCCTAGGAAATGTCCTCTTATTATTACTTCAGGCTCGAATATCTCATTATCTAACGGTTTGATAATATCAACAAAACGTATAATAATAGTCATCTGTTCAATATGACTAACGTCTGGTGTGCAATCCAAAATGATTGAGTAATATTTTGCCGATTTCACAAGTGACAAAATTTTATTTTTAATAACTCCTGCTAGGATCAGCATAAGTTCATTTTGAATATATTTTCCCAGATAATGTACCATAATGTCTTGATTTATGACTCTGCACAAATGTTCGTTTATTACAGGGTCAAATAGGGGTAGATATTCTACAAACTTTTCATTTGTTCCACGAAATGCTAAGTTTTGAGTGGCAAGTACTCTGATCAAAGCAATCAAACGTTCCAAAATTTGCCGCCAATATTTTTCTTCTTTGATATTCTGCTGGTTAATATTATCAACCGTTTTTTCTTTGGATATACGCACATAAAATTCTTTCCACGTCTGAAAGTTGTCTAAATGGAAAGTATTCCTTTCATGTGAAAATATAATTGCTCCAATATTTTTCCAGTCTTTTAATCCTGATTTTTCTAGGATTGACGAGCTGTTTTTGTTAAATAACTTGCAACAAAAACAAAAACCCACATCTTTTATAGTTGAATATGTCAACCATGAACTGTATACTTCTTCACCATTGGCTAGTTTTCTCTTATAGTGAATTGGACAAAATATTTGGAAAAATTAAATGTAATAATTTGATGTGGTAAATTTTGTAATAAAATCTGACAAAAAAATTATCATTACAATAGTCAGGCCAGTTTCCTGGGTCATTGTAATCTACATAATTAATCGTGGCACTGGTACTGGATTTAATTTCATGTGAGCATTCGCTTTGTATAATAATATCAAACCTTAAGACCTGATTTGAAAAACTTTAACAGTCGACCACTTTCCTTCTCATGCTCTTGAGCTCTGAGAGTTTTGCGCTTACGATTTTGAAATCCCGATGGTTTTTTTGATGAAATTTTAAAAGTACTAATGTACCACTATAAGTAATATTTAACTATTTTAATACAACAAAGTAATATTTGCTATTAAACTTACCAGCAAAGAAGTGCAATGTTCGAAATTTAAAGATTTATATTAAATACAATATTTATCTTATTATATTACCCAGTGTCTATAGTTTATATAATATAATCAAAGTTATTAATCATTAGTTAATTTTTAATAATGGCGATTACACATTGTGTCGCACTTCTCTGGATAGCGCCCTAGGCGACCGCCTAGCCCGCCTTAATGGTAGCACCGACTCTGCATGGGTATATAAAAATGCATAACCTTGTAAATATTTTTTACCGGTCTAAAGTTACTGATGGGAAACCTTTATATGTACTCCTTTTAAAGGACAGTGATAATTTTAATTATAGCGCAGTTTTTAATATCCATAAACTAGTGAATACCACTTCATAGGTAGTTGTAATTGGTGGGTTACTGGGTGTTGATGTTTGTTTAAACTATATTGTTGTTACCCAGGCAACCCCATATAAATGTGTTTCGCTTATTACTCGGCACCCGTTGCTAGGCAACATTGGAACTATGTTCGAGTGGGTAGATCGTCCGCAAAAAGTGAGCGCTATTGCTAAGGCTATAATTGACCGAACGATCTCTGGGTTCAACGAGCTGTCGATAGAAGACCTGTGCTCGCTTTCAATTTTTAGGTCACCTTATACCGTTAATTTCATCATTCATATCCATAATTCTCATTAAAACTTCTCATTCCCACATTTAAATGTCTTCATACTAATTTCTGCGATTCACCACTTATCAAATCCTCTAAATAACATTTAAACAACAACAAATATATATATTTCATAAATGAAGCAACACATCTCGGTATGTCAATTACGTGCGGTCTAATGTTCTAGCGGCTCGGCGTTTAGCTCTTTCTTTACGCCCAGGCCGGTAGCCGTTGGTCTTCGGCATGATCTTCGGGCCTGCTGTTGCCTCTCTGTACGCCAGTTGAGCAGGGGCGAAGACGAGGGTATATGTTACCGCCGCTCCCTCTTGGCAGGCTGACACTGCTACCTCTAGCCCCTTTACCTGGGTCCTCAGGCTTTGATTCAACTGCTTTTCCTCGGACCAGCCCTTTTGCGCGGCCGTGAGCTTTTGGTAGAGCGACTTTACTACCTTCGGCTCTACCCATGTGGCTTTTATTTGCTGGGCTTCCTTTGATAGCTGGAGGATCTGCTCGTAGAAACTTTTATTGATTCTACGCGCGTGCTCCAATTCCTGCTGTAGAACCTTCAGTGATTCCATGTCTATAAAAGGTGAAATCAACTCTTGTCTACTAATCTTCAGTCAATTAATTAATCATAAAAGTATTATTTTTAATAAACTAATTCTAGAAAAATGAGAAAATCGAATACCAACTAATTATTTATTCAAATTTAGTTTCACTAAGTGTTATCGTTAATTTGTATAGTTCGCAGACGGATTACTCGCGGAAATGATGAGTTCGGTGATACCTATCCACGCTTTCTTCCGGGGCCGACTGAGCGTAAGGGTGCTCACGATATTCGTAGACTGGTCGTTTTGTTCTTCTCATGTGGCTGGAGAGGGTCTTCGGGGGATCGACAACATGAGTGTTCGTGGTACTAACGTTCGACCGTACGTCAACCCGGTTGAAAGAGGAGCTGTACAGCGGTGTGTAGTCGTCGGTACACGCAGTTCTGCCGTCAGCGATATCTTCCTCTACATTTGCAAGATATAGCCTGACCCTGGCTACTTGGAGATCGGTCTGGCGCTGATGTTCCTCGAGACGAGAGAGGAGGAACTCAGTCTGTTCGCGAATTTCCCTGGCCGGATTGCGGCCCGGCTCCCGTTTTATCGCTACAAATGGTAGCTCGATATTTTCCGTTTGTCGTAGAGTACAGGATCGGAACTCTCTCGCCTGGGATACGGTAAAGCCCGCATCCCACATGGCCTGTCGCCAACGATCAGCGGCCTGCGCGGGAAATTGGACTGTGACTCTTGATTCACCTAAATAAAAATCCAGTAAAAATTTATCATCTAAATTTTCTGGCCGTCGGGCTGTTCAGTAGTTGCTAGGTGCGCGTCATTAAGAGTTTTATGGGTTTCGCGGAATTGTTCCAAGAACTCTTTTACTTTAATTATCTGTGGAACAGGGTGAAAGGTCGATACGCAAAATTCATATGATAGGCTGATGTGGCGCCTTAAAGAGTACGCTGATCCATCCGAGTAGAGTTAGACTGTTTCAATTTTGTAGTGAATATTATTTTAAATTAAGTGGAAAATTTTTTAATACAATCAAACCTGGACGAGCATGTACATCGACTAGAGCGGGGTCGTCAGAAGCTGTCCGAACTAATCATTAATTCCCCTTAACTTGAGTTCCAAAATTATTCGAACTGTCATGCCGTGATGTATTATGAAGTTATGAAAATCATTCATTTTGCTAACCCATTTAACTGAATTCATGGTGGAATCCAAAACTTTCAAAAATTAGCCATTGCTAACGATTAACGAGGGCGTGTCTTAATTTCTAGTTCATTCTAAGGGCTCCCTAATCCATCATGATTTGTTAATCAATAGTACATTACTTTACCTCTAAATGAATAATCTCGTTTATTTTTGTGGCGATCGTCAACCCTCAACAAAAATCTAATCCTATTCTACCCATTAAATGATTCTTTATTAAAACAACAAAAATTACGATCCCATTCATTAAATAATTTATGATTGACGCGGAAATTATAACCCCATTTATCGAATATTTATTATTGAAGAAAAATTTCAACACGTCATTATTAATTATCGGAAAATACAGTACTCTATTCTACTAAATTTTATTTACTTCAATAAAAAAATTCTCAAAATTGAGCCTTATTAATATCACTACTGAATTACGGGTTTAGTTTATCATAAAATAAAAATAAAAACGATACTAATTAATTACCAGAATTTGACCCATTTCCCATAAAATACAACTACGGTTCAGGCATGACAATTGGAATAACGTGGATCTTAACTCAAAACAATTCTTCCCACGCCGCCTAGATAGTCGTTTGTTCGTCGTGACAAAACATAATTACATTGACATTTGTAGTCTCCTTTCGTCGAACAGATTGAAGTTGGGTCGATGATAGCAACGGTCGTTCAATACTCCTCGTAATCATTTAATGTTGGGGTAAGTCATCGATTGTATTTACCCTACCTTTTGTTATAAACCAAAGAGAAAATCGATGAGAAGTTTATTGTAATTAAAAAGCTTTTCTAAGATTAAATGGCACTAGTTCGGTATGACTTCGGGTAAATCACTGCTGGACAGCGTTGCTTCCCTTTAAGATTTGGACGCCCGAGCTGAAGTCCAGCGAGGTAACTCCTTTTGGGGATCTTGTTGAAGTACTTCTACCCGATTTATCAGAATGGTGCTGCATTTGAAAATTTTTCACTGTTAACTATTGATCTCGCCCTAGCGCTGTCTATTTATTGGTCAGGGCGTCAAGCGAGAATGCATGCAGTTATTGGTGTGTGCCTATGCATTCTTGTCTGGCGTCATTCGTTGGTATTTCTAGACAGTGAGAGAGAAATTTAGGTATTTTCGTACGATCAATGTTTCTAAAGGTCAATGTCTTTCCGTGTATAAATTTGTGATATTTTATTTTCGCTTTTCTAACTATTCATGAAATTCCGGCACACCGATTTCTCGTCGGTGCATTCGACAACTGTTCTGGAATCAAATAAAATTGACGATAACTAGAAAACGGTCACAATTTTCAACGTGGCACTACTGAGATAGTCATTTTAGACTTTAATGACGGTGGGTTTAATGTTGTAATTATTTTATTTCAATCTTCCTTTTCTTTTATTTAGGTGGCAAACAATTCTAGTGAAACTCATTATGATCGTAAGTGTTATTCAAGGCTAGATTTTTCGGTTTTGAATCTTTATTATTTCAGGACTTTAATCTCTGGTAAAGAAATATCGACGAAGAAGAATTTATTTCCTTTTGATTTCAAGTTCACTCGCCTTGGTTAACCGATTGTCTTCGCCGGAAAATTGGTATTCGCAGGCATGGATAGGATGACGTATTAAGATATTATTTGGGTTTCTCTGTGGATGTTATTTCCTCATTGTTTATGAAAATCCAATGGAGATCCTTTCCAACGTGATTGCAACGGGATTCGGTTCATTCCCTTTCTAACCACCCTCTCTCGGTCTATCCTAGACAACAGAATTTATTCTCGGTAGAATCGTCGATTGGAGATTTATCTTATTTCATTTAGCTAAATAAAGTTTTGATTTGCTATTGGATTTGGGTGGTGATGTATTTATGGCTGTCATGAACACGGGTTGAATTTATTTTTTACCTCATGCTATAGTAAGAATTTTACGATCCTAATATTCATTTGGAAGATTTTTAAAAGGCTAATAAAATAAATGCGTACGTTACCTCGGAGAGTTTAAAAGTTCACCTCAGTCATTCATTATCGTTACACAATGTTATGGATTTTATAGCATTTAAGGAAGCTGTCGTATTTACATCAATCAATTCTCCTCGCAAATAGTTTTTTTGAATCTAAATCATATTATTCTTACTACAGTTTGTCGTAACACAATATTGAGAGTCCGTAGAAATTAACTTCCCTTTACCTTTTCTTCCTAAAATTTTATCTTTGAAGTCGCAGTAACTACCGTATTTGATTTAAGAAAGGTTTATTAGCTTCAACACATTGTATTACAATATCTGTACGATTTTATCTTTTTCATTCAAGTAATTTTTACTGACTCTCAACACGGCATCCGACATTTAAAATAATCGCATTAATTTACGTTTATTGAGGTAACATTATTGACTCTCAACATAATATTAAAAATTTATAACTACGAGGGTTTATAACAATTACTTATTGGGTTTAGTGTGAAACGACATCTTTAAATTTAAGCTATATTTCATTTAACTTCTTGTTACAATACATATTTTAAGCTCATAACAACGATTTCACTTTTCTATTTCCCCATTACCTTCCCTTAAATTGACCTTAGGCGCATTGGGTTTATATTATAATTAATGAGTGCCCATTGGACTACTCGTGTGATGATTTTGAGCCGTATGTGAATATAATTTTAGATCGAGTTTATGGAAATTGGAAGACGAGGAAACAGCCAAAAGACTATTTCCCCTTCCCCCTCTTCCCCTATACGGAGTGATATTGACGTTCCAGCTCCTGCGTTCCTCACGCCGGAGCCTTCACAGGCACGAATCATTGGCGATATTCCACGCACTTACACGATTGCGAATTGTATGTCGGATTTTAATATCTTGTAGTGTGTTTCGACTGTGGACCTGAAAAATTTCGACAAATATAGAACAAAATCTTAATGCTATTTAAATATTTTATTAAAATATAATTTACTCGATACATTCATCATTAATATAATCATAACACACCGCTCTCCCCACCCCGACACCCAAGTAGAGCTCAATCGAGGTTGTGAGGATGCGACGTGGAAAGAGTTTCAAAACTACTCTCACTTACATCGCAATTCTGTATTGACTCAACGATTCTAAAAACGATTTCAAGTTTTGAAAAACTGATTTAAAACTGGTTAAAACGATTAAAATTGTGTAAAAATGAATCGGTATATATACCTATTGTACGACCCTAACCTTGCGTGTTCTTTTTGATTTAATAAAACAAAATTTGACCTTGGAATTTACTGGTATATTCTAATCTTTAATTTTATTATTTTGAGATTTTATTTGACTTTTTTTTTGAATTTTTTAAATTGAATTATTTCTAATTCAACTTATTTAATCTTTATTTTCATTTTCATGAAATTTCGCATTTTTGATAAATTGTCAAATTTCGGTCAAATTGTTGGGTTTTGTGTTATGTTTATATTTATTTCGTGCGGATCTTGTTGCACTTTGTTATTATTTTAATTTATTTTTGTGTTTTATAATTTTATATTTGATTGTTTTCTTCTTCGCATTTTAATAGGGTTAATTGGTGTTTTAATAGGTTCGATTTTAAATCTGCCTGTTATATTTACATGTGTATTACCGATTCATTTAAACATTTACAAGGCCGTTTGTGTTCTGGCCCAACATAATATTATAATACAAGTTTTGGCATAAGAAAGCATTTGATGTTCATGTTGCCCTGTACATTAAGAACCAAATAGGCACCAGTCTATACACGCTCCCTAAAAATAAAAATTTATAAATATATATATATATATTGCTGACTTTGAAGCAATTTTACCGGAAGATATAACACACCGCCGATTGCAATTCCAATAACATTAAGTCTATTATTAATAAATAATTACACAAACAAAATCATATTTTAATTTGATTGGTGATGACTACGGCTTTGATTTTTTGAAAAAGATGTCGGAAATTGCTGTTACATCTGTCCTACTATATTATGATGTGTATGCAAAAACCAAAAGAGCCTTTCTCTTTAAGTGAGGAAAGGATGTTCAGGAGCTCTAGCGAATACTCTTTATGTAAGAAATTCATAAAAGATAGAGCTAGAGTAGCTCTATCTGGTAGGTATCTCAGGGCTGATTTATTGGACTTGTAATATTTCTCGATGAATATTCAGAAACCGTTACCTATAGTATTTCACAATTTGAACAATAATCGCCATCATATTTGAAGAATGGTTTGAATAATGTTCCCTCTTGGGAATTAAATATTATTCCAACTACTACTGTAACCTTTATCGATATCTTTACTGATTCATAGTCAAAAATAAAATATTAATATTAAAAGAAATTTCAAACATTTATTATAAAAGCTTGTAGATCTTATAACAAGCATATAAAAATCTACTGATTGTGATTAATCTCATAAAAAGACATGCATATTGAATTGCTCTATTCACCTTCATTAGTTGTTTTTCCATAAAACCCATCCTGTATTTTCAAGGGTAATACAGCAGTATTTAAATATATTTTATATTTTTGTGTCCCTAAGTGCTTTGAAATATCATTCTTTCCGCCAGGAGAAATAGAAAATTCACAATTACATTTCTCAGATTTTATGATGTGATTTATTTTGGTTTTTTTAATAAACGGAAATTCACTTCTTAGATCATTGTTGAACTTGCATTTTCTTTTTTAAAACTATATTCTTACTCCACTCTAAATAATAATAATACTAACTTGCAAAAATTTTAAGAAAATTGCATGTATTTTCTTAAACAAAATCGGATTTTCCTTAAATTTTGTTCATTATACACATGCCAGCATACATACACTTTTTCTACTTAGACACTTGTTTGACCTGCTTTGAGCCATATGTTTCTATTTTTAAACTTGATATATATATATATATATATATATATATATATATATATATATATGTGTGTGTGTACATTTAATTAAACTATATTGTTTTTATGTTTTGTGACCTACTTATTTATTTATTAAATCTATATGACTTATTTAATTAAACTAAATAATGCGTGACCTATTTATTTAAATTTTAACCTATATTACCTAATTATTTATTTAAGTAAATTGTTGGGTTTTTATATAGAAAGTCGGTGCTTAGGTCTGACTCCTTGGCGTTCTTCTTTAATCAATTTAATTAACCCAACACAATAAGATTTATTTTCAATTTATATATCACAACTTTATTCGCAACTTTCACAAAAATCGATTCCATTCACAATACTCTACACAATTACTCTGCACGATTTCACAAAATTCAATGCATAGGAAAACGTCTTCCAAAGGGAGATGTCCCTGTCTAGTACGCAATTTGTTTGACTGGTTGATTTATCTTTAAGTTTATTACCTCCTTTATTCCGCTCTCTGAAATATTCTCTTCGACCAACTGGCAATTTTGTTGATCTGCCTTTTCTTTTTATACTCATCTCGCAACTCAAGTCACCCGCAAACTAAATTGGTTTTGGCATTTTTGACATCTCTGTCCAAAACCAAATTAGTTATTTCTGGGCTCCCGGGGTTTCCATTTGTTTACAATAATTATTTTTGGTGGAGGGTTTCTCTTTTATCCCGGGTTTTCTTCGTCAACCAATTTCGTTTTTCGTAATTAGAAAATTTGTTGACGTTTCGGGTTTCTCACACTATTCGGGTTTTCTGTTGGCTCGGACTTCCCATTAGTTCTGGAGTCCCATAAGCCAATTAATATTTAATTAAATATTTCCTTCTGGGGACCTACAATCGATTTAATCTTATTATATTTGGATTCGTCTCGTTTAAAATTTTAATTGATTTTGCCTTTTTAATTATTATTTCGAATATCATTGCTTTTCCAATTTTTTACTTTTGAGCATTTTGTTAACCATGACAAAATTATATAATGTATGTATTTCTGACCTACTCATGTATTTATAAAGCCTATATAGTGTATGTGTATGTTTGACCTACTTTGAGCCAACGGGCTCCTAATTTAAAGTCTGTTTAGTAAAACTATATATATATATATATAAATTGTGAATTTCTTGATTTTAAGTTTACCTACATAAATTCTTAAAAAAACCTTGGTAAAAATCTATAAATATTAGTTGACCTACATAAAAATACTGAAAACCAATGGTCCCCCAAGTTAGTGGGCCCTTATCCACCTACTTACGAGTCTAGTTTTCATTTATACCCGTTAAGTCCTGAGGATTCTAAATGAACTGGTAACTATTTTTTTAAACGAACCCGTTATTAATATATGATAAATGGGTCTATTTTTTCAAATTGTCGGAAAAAGAAAAATTTAGTCCTCTGTAAATAAGAATAACAGAATATAGTTTTTATTGTAATAGTTTTTTGCTAGGAAACTAGCTTTTCCAGGTGTTAAATGAGCATTCATCTAAAAACATTAGTTTTTTATTTTTCCATTTCTTATTTCCATGACGCGATCTAAATAACGAGTTACAGCACATGGAAGGAATTTCTTCGCCGTAATTAAATGATTTTTAAGGTATCTAAAAATTGCAGTACTGTATATGTTACAATTCAACGCAATTTAAATAATATATTGCCTTAATCTTCAGAAACATGTAGTAGGCTGTCTGCTTTTTTTGAAATTAGAGAACTTTAATTTTTTGTATCTGTATTTAATAGATATAAATGAATTTTTCTGAAATCCTAATAATCTTTCAAACGTTTTATAATCTTTGCCATTTTCCATGGCCCTTATCAATTTAATTTTATACGCATATGAAATTTTATAATTTTATTTAAATTGACAACTATTTAAACAATAACTGACTTAATAAACGGCTATAATATACAGGCTATGAAATAAGCATTAGATGGAAAATTTTCTTTCTTTAGCAGACTTAACATGTAATTATGTTCGTAGAATTCGACTAATGTCACCTTTGGGTCCTCAACTCAAAGCCTATTGTAGCATATTGTAAGTATAGAAATTATTTCCATATATAGATAAAATTTTATCAATCTTTTATCTAACTGCTCTGCGTAGCGACGCCGTTAATTGTCGAAAAGATTGAAAAAGTATTTAAGAACATTTAAACGCAAAATACACATTTAATTAAATGACGTATTATTAGTTTCTTTTACTAATTATATGGGAAACTAATGCTATCATTCACTACCATCAGCAGTGAGATGAATACAAATCAAAGAAACCCTCACGAACCCAAAAATATTTTGTATTGCTGTATATGATAAAACTAACATCTATCTAGGTTAAACCATTGTTAACGCTGTTAAATTATTTGCATTTGTCCATCCAGCATGACAGTTAATTAAATAAAAATATTGTATATTCAAATTAACAAGATGGCAGACAGACCACAAAATAGAAATAGTGATGGTTGATTAAATTCGTGCTGATATTGGACGTATTTTCAAGTCTTAGTTGGGCGTAAACAGAAAAGAAGTTTGTAATGAGACTGTGTCAGAATTCTTAGGAATGTAATTGTTGTGGTATGCCTTCTTATCGTTGGGCTTATTGACATTGTCGGTATTTGCCACTGTTCCCTTTTACTATTTTAGGTACCTGGCTATACTTTTAGTGTACTACTTAAGTACGAGGTTCAAAAAGATGTAAGCAACAGAAAGGTAACCTGGTTTAATTTGTATCTAGAATGAAGAGGCAATTATCTTGTGGATTTGAAAAAATGTTGGTGTCTATAATTCATTTCTAAAAGTACCTATTTACTTACAAAATTGCGAATAAATTCGTAATGTTATAAAAATACACAATTGAATATTTAGTGACCGTCATAATTTCATCACCAATAAAATACAAAATGAAAATAAAATAGACATTTTACACAGAAAATTGTGAACGCAAATAAAACTTTAATAAATACGAAATGCACAATTTATTCACTATTAAAATTTTTCATAAAAATTAAATTTTTCTTTACTGCGTGTTGTTGTTGACATCAACTTGGGTTTCGTTATTGTTTTCGTCCATTTTTGTAATTTATAATTATCTAAAAATATATTAGTTAAACAAATTTGATATTTTAATATGATGAATTTAATTTTTATTTTTAGTTAATTGATTTATTCCGTAATTATAGAGTTCAGAAATTTAATTTTGTAAGCTAATTTTTCATTTATAATTTTTGATAAATTTAATATTAATTATTAATAATTTAGTATTGAAAAATCATTAAAAAAAATAATTATCAAGTAATCAAGCTTCAATTAAAATTGATATTATGCACCAATCGAGGTTCCAGCACATTTTATTTTTTAGGACACTTGCATTTTGGTAATCCACCATATCTTTCACGGATAAAATGACACGTTTAAGATAATCATACGTTTAAACTCCTTTAAAAGTATGATATGTATTTACATAATATTTCAGATAATGCAGACACTTTTGATATACCTGATAAGCCAAAGAAAAATCAAAAATTTATTAAGTATCGTATTTTAATAGAATTTTAGAAGGTTGCTAAATCAGGTAACAAATGCCACTGAAAAAAGTGAGAATAAACTTTAACTTTGAAGATTTTTTGAAATATCGAAAAATTTTAATAAATGATAATTTATAAAAATAAAATATATGGGCATTTGTCACAGGGCAGATAAAACAAACTTTTGAAGAAGAAAATAAGTCATTAGACTTATTTTGACTTTTTTTGTACACGAAGATCTAAATAGCATACACAAGTCAAGAAATATATATCACTATAAAGATCCAGAGAGAAAAGGTATATTTGAAATAAAAAAGGAAATCAAATTTTTATTGAAGAGTTTGCATTTATGTATCGAATAATGCTTCCAGAAAAAAAGTGATAGTAAAACAGAAGAAAAGAATCTTTAAAACCAAAGTGAAACGAACTAATGGGTTCTGCAGTCGATTCCGTTAATTTCGGAATTTTGAATTCATCAAAATTTTATTACCAAATCGAAGTTCTTACTCTAAATACGACTCATATTATTCTGGTTTTGAATTGTGAAATCCTTTATTATTGACCTTTTTGGTATTGACTTGGAAATTCTGAGTTTTATCATTTATTCTAAAAACTATTATTAATTAGACTACAATTTCTAGTAATTTAAATCTTAATTTTCATTTTTCACAATGTATAGGTTACCATAATTCGGATTAAAATGAGTATATGTTGATCTTATCCTCGTTGTTTGCCATAAAAAATTAAGACAAGATGTGACGTACTACTGCACAGAAGATTTCAAGCAATCGCCTCGAGCTGAATCATTGATCTGACCATGCCAGAGACAAGAGTAAACATGGATGTAGAAAGAAAGCTCGTGTGACAAAATGAGTTGCTAAAACCCATTACAGTAGTCCAAAGATCGAGTAAAATCCAATAAAATTGCTAAAGTGGTTCCACATTCTTCGCACCAATGTGTTACTAAAGGATTTAATCGTGCGATTGGTTCATTGTTTCTTCCATCTACTTCTCTCAAGGTTCTTTGTAAGAATAGTTAATCTGATCCAATAAGAACTTGCATAGTCTGCCGTTCATTAATCATTGGAAATCGTATTTTTTTCAATGTCTCAACTGCCATTTTATTTATTATTCTAATTTCTCCAGTTACACTTTCACCGCTCAAGCAGTAAATTCATTCTTCAGTTTCTAGTCATAGCTTACCAATGTCGTTGCAACTGTTCTTATGGGCATTTTTTGAATACGTCCACCGATGACGCTCATAGGGATTATCTCTTCTTTTTCTTTTATTCCAAATTCATCAACAAAATTTGTTTGGCTAACATAGTTAATTGAGATAGAATCGTCAAGAAGAGTATTTGCTTTCACTCTCTTCACTACATACTATAGGTAAACTGGTATTGTCCTTAAATTGAGATATTTTGGCAGTGTATTTCATACATCATCTTTCGTGTGAGACATCAATATATTTTCACGTTTTATTTTATGTCTATTTACATGAAGTAGGATAGAATGTTTCAACTTACAGCCATTTTTTCTACAGAATTACGGTTTTGGCATTCTGAGGATATATGATTTGGCTTTTAGCAGTTGAAGCATGATTGTTTTTCCTTAAAAAATTTGTTTTTCATTGATTCAATTATTTCTTTGAATTGATCTAAATAATGGTAACACTTTAAGAATTCTGAGTGTGACCTTGTTGGCTAATTCACGTCTTATTTCGCTTTGTTGCCTTATCATTCCGCTTGAGTGAGACGTGTTAAAACCCTTTGTCTTGGATTCTCACCCATTTATTTTTTTAATTCGAGCGTGCTTTATAAATTCTATTTTGTGCGCACTCAATTCCATAGCGCATTTCTTTCGTTAACCTCAATAGTTCAACATTCCATTGATTTGCCTGAACTACTTTCTTCCTTCCATTTTAATAGCAAGTGAAAGGATAATTTCTTGAGCCAACTCTGAAGCAAGTGTCCACTCTTTAGTTCGCACTCCCAGTCTCTAATATTTTAACCATTGTTTCCAGATCTTTCAATTATTCACCCCAAATTTGTCGAAACCAGTCAATCTGATCTGTAATCGCCAAATAAAGTCTTTCATTGCTCTATATCGCTCCTATAATTTCTCTTTGACTTCCTTGTAAGCTTCTGATGAAGTCTATATTCTCAATCTGCTTAAGGAGCTCTCTGTTCAAGTAGCTACTTATGTGCAGCATTTTCTTTTCATTCTATATCTTAATATTGTTAATACACGCGTTGAATACCACCTTCTATGGCTCATAATCTCTTTGTTTTCCATCAAAAATTGGAATGGTAACCGATTTGACATGACACAATTTTTTTTTATCCGTCTTTGAAGTCCTGCTGAGGTTTTTATCTCGAGATCTGATTGATTGATTAGTCTTTGAAAGCATGAGCTCCTCTAATTTTTCATTTTTTCTTCAATCTCTTAAATTAGATTCAAAACAGGAGACTGCTTCATTTCTTTTGAGCCTGTTCCTTAATAGAATCATTTGTTCAAACCGCTAGACCGTAGTGCATAGTTTCACATCCAGACCAACCTTTGTTACCCACTCTCTATGCTACTTATTAAATATTTAATAAGCAACGTGTTACATTATTTAAATTCAATTTATTTTCTTTAATAGCTTTTATTTAATAATTTTTAATTATTTATTTTTTATCAATATTAATTGTTTATTTATTTATGTAGTTATTTATTTTATTTTCTTTCTTTATTTTTTTTATTATTATTATTATACATTTTCTATTTAAAATATTCATAACACTTACATTAGGTATGCTCAACTTGTATTGACCTGAGGGCCGGTTATTAGTTTTGAGATGTTGTTAGCGCCGGAACAAATTAAGAATACAGTTTCAATAACATTTATATTTAAACAAAAAGTTTACTAATCACAGCAATATTCTTGTTGGTAAACGAAGGGACTGTTTACTGGTTATTCATTCTAGCTGCCAACGTGCCGGATTAAAACAGTTGGCGGGCCGTAATTTGAGCATGCCTGACTTACATAATGGTTATACACTTTATGGAAAATATACCAATAAATAATAGTACTAAAATCAAATATACATTTATTATATCGATATGACAGTAACAATGATAATAAAAATATGTCAAGAAAAGTTTGATAAACATTTTAATGATCAATTTGATCAGTAGTTTGATGATTGGTGTGATGAGTAGTTTGAAGAGCAGGTTGAAGAGCAGTTTAATAAGTAGACAGTTGTATGATTGTTCTGTTAATTTACTGTTATTCTATATCATGTAATGACTATGCCATACTTTCATTCTTCCAGGTCCGAATATTTTGTATCGTCATTGTTTGTAAGTGCGACTTTAGTTGTTTGGAATCTATATAACTAATGGTTCCTGGTACCTATTCGAAATTGGGACACCCTAGGTATTTCTATATCATTGTTACAATCGAAATAAGACTGGTGTATTATGTTGATATGTTTCAATGTTACCTATTACTTTTGTTGTACTATTATTACCTAATAGACTATAACATTTTGGTCTGAGAAATATCCACTTTTTGTAACATATACCCTTACTCTCGTTTTTAAATTTTCCAAAGACAGTCTAATATTTTACTACACTGTTGGGTTATTATTATTGAAAGTCGGTTCCCTCTGACTCCTCGTGTCCTTTTTCAATCAAATAAGCAAACCCAACACAGAATAATTTTATTTGCACTTTATCACAATGACAGATCAATCCGTTTTATTTCAATGTTTGTAATCACAATTTCACTAATTGATTTGCACCTTTTAACCAGTGTATGACTCTGATTATCTTAGGGTAGGTTGTCCAAGGGAGAACCACCCTTTCTGATAGATAACTTTGACTTTTACTTGGATTTGGATTCCTCTACTAACCTAGTTACTGCTCGTTCACGTCGATTCACTCTAGTTAATAATATCTGCTCTTCGTGTCTGGTTAATAATGACTGTCCTTTCGTGATTTTCCCTCTTTCTTTTATACTCCTGCTCAGACTGTTTTCCGACGATTGTCAACAACATTTTCTACATTATTAAATTATTAATAATAATTACTTTCCAGACCGACATTTGCCAACAACGTTTGGTCCATTACTAAATTACTAATTGCGAAATAATTACCTCTCCGTAACTCAGTGGCGCCCATTTATTGTTGTTTAGGCCAATTTATCCTGCTATATTATTCCGTCTACACGCCGGGTTTTCCTCATCTCTCGGGTTTCCCATTGCCTCGGGCTTCCCATTAACTCGGGCTTCCCATTAGTAATTAATTTTTCTTAATTAATTTCCTTTTTTATCTTATATCATTTTCTAGGGACCCCTCACTAAATTTTTGTTATTATTTTTGGACTCGTCTCTCAATTTGGCGTTCAACCATACCAATTTCCCCCGATCAATATTACTTTCGAATTTTTATAAATGTTTTAATCAATATTGCACTATTATCATTTTTGTGTTTTCTCGATCTTACTGTGCTTTTTTGTGATACCCCAACATATCTCCTCCTTTAATAAAGATTCGCCCTCGAATCTATCAAAATTTAAAACTTACTATTTATTTAGCGAAATAAAGACTTGCAATTTGAAAATATAACTATTTATTAGTCAAATTGAAAATTATTTTTTTAAAAAAATTTTTCTACTCTCAATTCATTGCTAAATAACACAAAGGCAATAGCTATCGAAATTTGTTGTTATTTACATATGCCAACTTTTACAATATTGTTGTTTTTTAATCTTTTCGTGAATTTCTATAAGGAAAATAGCTATCACACTGTTTGAGAATACTTTTTAATTTGATCGCGAAAATTTTGACTTTTATTCTATGTTATGATAATAATAATAATAATTGTAATAATATAACAATAATAATAATGTTGGGGTATCACGAAAAAGCACAGTAAAATCGATAAAACACAAAAATGATAATAGTGCAATATTGATTAAAACATTTATAAAAATTCTAAAGTAATATTGATCGGGGGAAATTGGTATGGTTGAACGCCAAATTGAGAGACGAGTCCGGAAATAATAATAAAAATTTAGTGAGGGGTCCCTAGAAAATGATATAAAATAAAAAAGGAAATTAATTAAGAAAATTAATTACTAATGGGAAGCCCGAGGCAATGGAAAACCCGAGAGATGTGGAAAAGCCGAGAGCTGAGGAAAACCCAAGAGATAAGGAAAACCCGGCGCATAGACGGAATAATATAGTAGGATAAATTAGCCTAAACAACGTCAAACGTTGTTGACAAATGTCGGTCTGAAAGGTAATTATTAATGATAATTTGATAATGCAGAACCTATTATTGACAATCGTCGGAAAACAGTCTGAGCAGGAGTATAAAAGAAAGAGGGAAAAACACGAGAGGACCAGAATTCATCAGACAAGAAAACAGACATTATCAACCAGACAAGAAAGGACAATTATTATTAACTAGATAATAGAAAGCAGATATTATTAACTAGAGTGAATCGACGTGAACGAGCAGTAGCTAGGTTAGTAGAGAAATCCAAATCCAAGTAAAAGTCAAGGTTATCTATCAGACAGAATGGTTCTCCCCTGGACAACCTACCCTAAGATAATCCGAGCCAAACAGTGGTTAAAAGGTGCAAATCAAGTAGTGAAATTGTGATTACAAATATTGAACCAAAGGATTGATTTGTTATTGTGATAAAGTGCAAATAAAATTATTCTGTGTTGGGTTTGTTTATTTGATCGAAAAAGGACACGAGGAGTCAGAGGGAACCGACTTTCAATAATAATAACCCAATAATAATAATAATAATAATAATAATAATAATAATAATAATAATAATAATAATAATGTTTCTAACAAATTATAATAATATGTTAAAATATAATTAATAATAATAATTATATTATAATAATAATGTAAAATAATACATCGTAATAATAATAAAAATTAAAAAAAAATAATAATAATGTTACCAACAAATCATAATAATAATAATAAATTAAATATTAATAATAATATGTTAAAATATAATTAATAATAATAATAATAATATAATAATAATAATAATAATATTAAAACAATAATATAATTATAATTACCCATAGGCTAATAAATAATTCATAATGTCAAACAATGCATCATAATAATAATAATATTAAAAATAATAATATTGTTGGGCCAGAACACGAACGGCCTTGAAAAAATGTTTAAATGGATCGGTAACACACATGCAAATATACCATGCAAATTTAAACTCAAACCCATTAAAACATCAATTAAACCCTATCAAATATGAGAAAAAAGATAATTACATATAAAATAATAAACATAAAAATATATTAAAATAATAACAAAATGCAACAAGATCCGCACGATACAAATACAAACATAACATGAAAACCCAATGAATTCGACCGAAATTTGGAAAAATGGAAAATTTCATGAAAATGAAATGTAAATCAAAGAATTTGAATTAGTAATAATTCAATAAAAATTCCAAATAAAAAATTATCAAAATAAATTAAAAAATAATAAAAATAAAGACTAGAATACACTAGAAAATAACAAGGTCGAATTTTGTTTTACTAAATCAAAAATAACACGCGAAGTTAGGGACAGAAAATAGGTATAAATACCGATGCATTTTCACATAAAAGTTAACCATTTTTGAAACCATTTTTGAAACCAAAAAATTGTTTTAGAATTTTAAAAACGTTTTAAATCTATTTTTAGGTGAGCAGAAGTTTTATTTGGAAACTCTCTCTCCACGTCCCGTCCTCGCAACCTCGGTAGAGCTCTGCTTGGATTTCGGCGTGGTGGGAGATGTATTTTTATGATAATTTTATGATGATATTGGTCAAGTAATTTGTATATTGTTTTAATATATTAATAAATATTTATAATGTTTAAAATTAACTTGTTTTTCTTAAAACTTAATTTGTTTTTCATAATTAATTGTTTTATTGTCGAAATTTTTCCGGCTACAGCCAAGACACATCGCAAGTCAGTAAAATCAACATACTATTCAGATTCGTGTAAGTGCGTGGAATATCGCCGATGATCTGTGCCCGTGAAGACCCGGCGTGCGGAACGCAGGGATTGGAACGTCAATATTATTCCGTATAGAAGAAAAGGGAAATAAGGAAGGGGTCTATTGGCTTCTTCCTCGTTTCTCGTTTTCTTTAAATTCGACCTAAATTATTTTACACACGGCTCAAAATCATCACACCGAGTAGTCCAGTGGGCACTCATTAAATATAATATAAACATAAAATGCGCTTAAGGCTTATTAAAGGGGAAAGGTGACGGGGAATAAAATTAATATGAAATCACTGCTATGAAATAAAATAAATTAATCTTATGAATTAAATTTAAATGCAACTTTAAATAGTAAATTTAAATTATTATTAAACAAATCACCCCAAACTTCTAGGAAAATAGTGAATTTAATCAGCTCCTAATCCAAAGAATATCCATCAGTACAGCTAATAGCGACATTTCATTCGAACTCCCTTATAACTAAAAGCCAACTCTAAATCGAAATTGGCCGCATAAAATACATTAGCCTAAATAATTAAAGCGATAAGAATAATTTTATTATAAAAAAAAAGGACCTCATAACCCATTTGAATAGCCAGCTTAATAGACCCACCGGTTTTCTACCATTATATCGCTATAACGGTGACGAATAAATTCACGGAATAGGTCCTCCACAGTTGATACCCGTTTTCCTAAAATATAACAGTCTAAGTTGATTAAAATGTTTGACGAGTTCTTGATTCAGAAATGATTACCAATCACCAATGCAACCCAGACCATGATCGCGAGAATCTTGACTTACCACCATTGTTCCAGTATGGACTATTGAATTAATAATCGTACAAAACATGACGACTAGACTTTTCACAAAAAATCGAACGATAAATGAAAATGATCACCCAATATTATCGAGACCCAGCGAATACGAATACCAATCGGTAATTAAATTCCAATCTTAGTAGATAGACGACGCTCATGATTTTCTGGCACGGTAAACTCGTGAAATGCTAAATGAATGCGTTAAATATTAATAATTTAAAATTAAATAATGTGACGAGAATTGGAAATAACGTGGGAGCACCCGCCGTGGACTCGTGTAGTTGGCGAGGACACGTGCGAGTCTTCCGCCGTTAGTTTCCAGAGAAAGAAAAACTCACCACACTCCAACGTCGAATATCCAAAGCCATTCCAAAAAATCTGAATAAATAATAAACCTAATTGAAAATTTCGAGCGGATGTCGCTATTTGTTTATGCATCGAACGTCGAATATTGTTCAAATAAACCAAATCAATTCAATCAATTATCATTTGTAGCATGTGAAATAATTCTAACCGGACGTACACAGACACCCACGCAATTAGTAATTTATAAAACCATTTACTAGGGAAATTTTGGATAAATTTTTTGAATGTCGAACAATACCGAATTAATACCAGAGATGCCCAATGAGGAGGTTGCCGCAATGTTGGATATGACCACGGGAAGTAAGAAATTTTAAATTATATTTATTAAATAAGCATTAATAATTTTCGTAATAATTGCATTCGATAACTAGTAATAATCATATAAAATCCGTTGTAACATTTCTAATTAATAATTTATAATAATTTTTATAATATTCAATTAGTTTCCGACACGATCATCATACATCATCTCGCCTCCACAAACATTTCCTTTATTCATCCTTGATCATAAAACTCATTCGCCTTAGCCCATGAAGTACGACTCATTATTATCAATTCAATCCCCGATTTATTAAGTCTAATTCATTGGATTTTTACATCGCGGCCCATGGGATTTATTCACCCTACCACACGGCTACTATTTTTTTCAACTGTTGATTTTCATCTCTACCACAAAACCTACTCACCGGTCGCTCATCCAGCCGCGGAATGTATAGTATTTTGCTAATCAAGGAAGATTGCTAGGAGTTTTTCACGAAATCATTAGTTATGCCTCGAAAGGCAATATTTTTAATAGAAAATAATAGTCAATCAATTTTATTAGAAAGAATTTACCAAGGAAAATATGTAACTAGTTAATTTATTATTTTTCCATTTTTTTTTCTTTTGCATAAAACCTGTGCAAATAATTAGACATAATGAAAGTTTAGTCGTACTTTCTCGCAAATACTACGTGGATTTCGATTCAAGATATAAGGAGATGATTTTGTCACAAAATATTTCAATCGACCAAGTTTAGGAATATTTCTCCAGTCGCATCGGGCCATTATTTTTCTCGATGTTTTGATTAACTGGGAAAAATATATTTGTTTATGGGAGAAAAATTATAGTAATTTCATATACATAACGATGGTCACTAAGAGATATTTGAAAAATCAATATTGTCGATGATAGACTACAGTGAAGAAAGGGAAAGAATTTAGTGTCAACGATTAGCGTAAAATCTCTACTGAACCGTGAGATGTTTGATTTAACAAAAGAACTTGGTCAGTTCCAAATTCCGGTATGGTCTCACAAAGGAGTAAATCAAGGATATTATAATTATTTAATTGTTTATTTATTTATCCCATTCTTTAAATCAAATTTGTACCTGTAGTTAATGATTTACATTCAGAAAACCTTAGTTCAAAGAACTACCTGCCGACTCTCGCAGACCGATGGAGATGGGCCTGGGCCCAATATAGACAAGAAAGATGTCCCGAATTCCCTCCATCAAAGTTCCTCGACATCAATAATCCGGGGCAGGAGATGGCGGAAAAATGGAGCCCGGCCGAAGAAATCTACCGACAGGCTCGACATCTGCTAGAGAACTTGGATTTACATCAGCGCGAAGTGGACCTACAGGTGGCCCGAGCTCGCCAGTACCTGGCGAACGTTGAGGAGGATTTACTGGCGGGGCGGATCGCCGACAATTATTGGCACCCCCAACAAATCTCCTCGACACAGGCCTCGCAATCAACCACGGCCCGAACCCACAATACCAAGAGGCCGACTATGTCGATCTCGGGCTATACACCCGAAGAGTGGGTGGCGAAAGGCTTTCCCTGAGCAGACAAGGACACAAATTTGATCAATGATAATTAGGACTAATTGTCTTCCTTTTTGTTTTGATTAGTTTGATTAATGATAATTAAAAATAATTTTTTGTGTTTTGTTTTTTGTTTTTGATTAGTTTAGAGTTTTATTATTTTCAATTGATTTTCATTAGTTTGTTTGGATTAAATATAAATTATATGATTTCGCCCTATCAGTAAAACCTCTCCCCTTTAATTATTAATTTTTTTTATTAGCCATGGAACCGGCCCAATTACTACAACAGGAATTATCCCGCGCCCAGCAATCCAACAAAGCTCTTTACGAGCAGATAATTCAGCTCACAAAGGAGGTACAGCAGGTGAAATCCACCTGGGTGGACCAGCAAAACTCAAGTCCATCCACCAACGTCTCACAGCTGCTCAAAAGGGTTGGGCTGAGGAACGCCAACTAAATCAGAACCTCCGGACGCAGATAAGGGGGTTGGAAGTCGCCCTGGCCGCCAGTCGTGAAGAAGAAGCGGTGACTTATCCTCCTATCTTCGCCCCATCTCAATTGGCGTACCGGAATTTAGCCAGCAGCTCAACACCATTGGAGGCTCCATCGACAGTCCCTTCGAGCAATTACCGGCCGGGACGTAAAGAACGCGCCCGACGCAGAGTCGCACGCCTGGCAAATAAATTAACTTAATGTGTTGTGTATCGCTTTAACATTGAACTCACTTACAAATATTGGCTAATTTAATCGTTTTTTTGGTCTATGAATTGAATGTAAAATTGTAATTATTGTTAGACCAACTAAAAGTAGTATGTTGTAAAATATAAATAATATGGAGTTGTTGCCGAAAAGTTATGAGTATTCATACCGCGTCACCTGAACATCGTTTTATTTCTACCGGTCCACATGAGTCTGATCTTGAACTTTCTTACACAGGGGACATTGTAAAGCGAGCATAGGTCTTCCATCGACAGCTCGTTGAACCCGAGGGTTGTCCGGGCAATTACAGTATTAGTAGTAGTGCTCACTTTTTGAGGACAATCCACCCACTCGAACACATTTCCAACGTTGCCTAGCAACGGGTGCCGAGGGGTAACTAGAAAATATTTATATGGCGTTACCGGGGTAACAACAAGATGATCTAAGCAAATAGCGAAACCCAGTAACCCACCAATATAATTATAATTAGCCATAGGCTAATAAATAATTTATAATAACAATAATAATAATATACTTAGCTATATAATTATAATTAGCCATAGGCTAATTCGAGGACCCGCGTATGAATGTGCGTGCGTCGGCCGAAACACGAGAACACGCCACGCACTCATGAATCTCTCACCCATTTCAAATTTGGAGAGAATTGAAGAACTGCATGCAGTTGTATTTATTGAAAAACCGCAAAATGGTAATATTATTTTTTTGTTATTCTTTTATAAAATAATGCAGTAAAAACTACTCTTCTTAAATCATTAACCTCTGAAGAAATAAATCAAATAACTCCTACTCAGGTATTTAAGTAAAATAAAACCCTATAAACTAATTAATTTTTAAAGGGATTCAATGTAAAAACTGTTCAAACGAAAGGATTCAAGTTAAATGTTTGGGACATTGGCGGTCAAAGGCGGATCAGGCCTTATTGGAGAAATCATTTTGATAACACAGACATTTTTGTGAGTTTAAAATTATTTTCTGTAAAATTAATTTAAATATAATTTAAAATAAACTTATTAATTTCCAAAATAAATTAACTCAATTTACATAGAAAGTATCTAAAATGAAAGATGAAAAGGCTGTTTTTATAAACAATTTAATAATGGATAAAGTTATTTATTTTGCTGTATTTATTTTCTTGAATTTTGTTAAATGGTGGTCAATTTTTCGTTCTAGTTGCTAGTCTGGTGTCAAACACTAAAATAATTACATAATCAAACTCGGAAGAATATTTATTTCTATTAGATTTGATGAATAGATAAGTGTATAAACAGTTTCTGGAGTCTGAGAATATCTGTGATAAGCATTTTGAATAAAAGAAAACCGTATAATTTAGTGTTTTTAGTTCGAAATATCCCAGAGATTCAAGATTTGAGTGTATGGTATAATGATTTTTCGCGTATATTGTAGCGAATTTCTACAACTGGGTTAGATGAAGTATCAAACACATTTCATTTGGGTTTCGATTCAAACAACTGGCGACTATTGTTACAAGTTCACGAAGCATTATTTCATTACGGTATTCTTTTAGATTATAAAATAAATACTTTAATAAACTGTTTGCTGATTTATTTATTTCGTTGATGTAAGAATTATTATTTTAATGAAAGATATACGAATAATAAATAATTATTTTAATCACAATTGTAAAAAAATTTATTTATTTTTTTTTGATAGTGTTTATATAAGATATATTAAAACGTTCCACTTCTCCTGCTGGTTACGCCAGGCTGCAGGCATGGGGAATGGTTCTTCTTGTGTGTCTCAGATCCCGAAGTTCGAGATCTGAGACTCCCAAGAACTGATAATAATTTTAAAATAATAATTTGAATAATAATAATGGCAAATTTATTTATTTATTTTTTTTTGTGTATGGGACGACATAAATCAAGAAGACGAGATTTATTAATATTTTATAAATAATAATATAAATAACATTAATTTTTTTATTTTTATTTCATCTCAAGTTTTAGAGTTTTAGATCCACATTTATAATGAATAACCGTTTTTTTTTCTGTATGTAGGCTGATTTATTACGATAGTTTCTCCACTATCAACTTCCAATGAATTCAATGAAGTTTTCTTTTTTCTGTTCCTTTGCGAGATACTTGACCCAGGCTCGAATATTGGTTAGATTTGATGAATTTTTTCATGGATTATTAAACCAAGACTCTCCTCAATTATTTCAATCCTCTCTTCTGTTGCCCATTTTAATTTAACAGTTTGAATTTCATTATCAGTTTCCATATCCTCTGCTGATGTGAGGTCAATTTCTTCTGTGATTCTGGTCATTGATATTGAAGCGGTGTTATGAAGCTTCCGATATTCTTCCAACGAATATTTCCTTGATGGTTGCTTTTTTGGTATTTCAACATCATCAATCTACAGTTTCTCAATTTGCAAGTATATTCTTCTTATGTTCTTTACATCTTCGAGGGCTGAGTGTATGCCCACCTGCATTTGGTCTCAAAACATCTCATGGACAACAGTTTTCAATTTGAAAAATTCTCCTCTTCTGGAAATTCCAACCTTTTCCAATGCTTGCGCAGTTACCAAATCTTGAATGCTATGCAATTGGTCTATCCAAAGTTTTAAATATTGTATTTCCGCATGAATATCGTGGCCAATTAAAATTTTCCCAACTACCAAATTTTGAACTTCCTTCATAATTGCATATTAGTCATATTGATTCCTACTTGCCACTTCCGTTATTCCATGAATTTGCGAATTAAAATGCCGCAATTTTCTTCTTGGAGTAAGGTAGACATCCTTTATTGTTTTTCCATAATAATTCATTATCGCAATAGATAACGGTACCATCTGTTTGGTTTCTGATGTCCCATATTCCGCATCTATAAACAAGATCTTACTTCTTATCTCCTCTTGACCCATTTCTTTTCTTAAAAATGACATTCTTTTCTTTAGCATTTGTTCAGTGATTGCCAACAATTTTTCATCCACAGGTAGTGTTGATATTACATGCGGTATTTCTTGAGCTTCGTTTATCATTCTGATTTCGAACACAACCAGTGCATTTTCATTTGCTGCTCTCACCTTTTTAATCATCGCTTCCTTCTGCATTTTCCATGACGATCCTTGATGCATTTCCCACCATATCTTCTAATTGTCGTCGATCATTTCAACATTTCCTTTGATAATGTGGAGCATGAATTCTTCCTTTTTCGTTATATTTATTTCATCAACCAGTTTAATTCCAGATTGCCTATTCACTCTGAATATTTGGATCTTCATTTTTCTATCATCTACTCTCAGGTAATTTGGGATCTGCAAATTTTCGTCGATGATGTATGGGTTTCGTCCAACATTGTTCCTGTGTAGCTTGAGGTAGCTATCATAAATTGTCCTTGCCCATTGAATTTGATGCATTGCTAAAATAAAGTTAGTTAATATTTTTTCAATTTAAAAGATGACGCTAGAGTCAAGGTAGAGTACCCTAAGGATACTGCCTTAACTGGTAGCGGTATAAATAATAATATTAATAAAAATAAATTACCTATTTTTAATTTGAATTTTATACTAATTTTATTTACTTTTTTTTCTTTTTATACCCCTTAATAAATTTCTTTTGCCCCCAAAATTTTCTACCTGCGCAAATTTTGCTTCACCTTCTTTGCTCTCAACAGCCAATCAAATTCATCAATGATCGAAAGGTGCAAATCTTTACATTATTCAAAATAAAAAAGATTAATACTTATACTGTATTACTACATTATCATAATTGCATGCAAAATAAATGTATCTCACTACACGATTGTCTCCTCATAGACAATCCAAGGTCTTTGGGCTATGGATTGACGCTCAAGTCGTTGCTTTAATTTTTGAAGATATGCTAGCAATACAAGAAGAAAAATTATGGAAAATGATATCACACTGATTGTACAGATCGATAAAATTACGCATATGATTTCATTGTTATCAGATGAAGATGATGTAGTATTGTTCTCCCGAGTTTGCACATTAGCCCTATAGTCATTTAACGAAGATAATATTGCTTTTTGTTTTCGAATATTTACATTAGAGATATGAGAATAATTGGTGTTCTTTATGAGTCCCGTTGAATTATATACAACTCGAATGAATCTCATTTCGACAAAAATGATTTCCCAGGGATTGAAATTTGATATTCGTTTGTAATACTTGATTTTTATCATCACAATTTTTGAAATTGATTTAGATCGTATTTGCTGAAAATTTAATATTTTAAAGGTAAAGTTACTTGTTAACGTGGCTTGGATTTTCCCACAATAATAAATCACAACTTTTTCATTCATACCTGCTTGCCGTGAAATATTTAGTTTTTGGTTAACTAGCTGTAAATGAACTCGATTTGTTTCGTTTTGCAACAAAATTGATTTCCGACTAATATAGATCTTGACCCACCGGTAAATACTCTCGGTACCATTATCCTGTAATACCTTTTCGTAGTAGTGAATTAGGATATCATAGATATGATGCAGTTTTAGATTCGTATAATGCACGAAAGACTTTCTAACATTCAACGTATCGATTGTATAATTTTGAAAAATTATTTTTGCTTGTTGGGAATTTCGGGGCTCCCAATATATATTGATTCCATTCAGTACTGGTTCTATGGAAACATAGTTATTTAAAGTTTTTGTCCATATTTCGATATTGATCAGATTTATTATTTTAGTACCATTTATTTGGGGTTGCACTTGTGTTATTAACCATGAGTATTCATAATTTATTGTTAGTTGACGATTTACATAAGTATTTTTATTAAAATTCAACTTCACTGGTGGTTCAAAATAATTCAGTAAATTACTAACTTCTATTTCTTCGGTCGGTGTGCAACGATAGATCCATACCATCTGGTTACATGTGGCATAAATATCAACTTTTTCCATTACCGGGATCCTTTTAATAGCATAATTTGGAAACGATGGAGTCGCATTCGACCCTAACACATTGAGTATCATAAGTGTTGCAACGAACAAAACTTTGTTGATATATCCCAATGATGAGGGATTTTTCGCTGCCTTTTGTTTGTGCACGGTGTGTCTTTCCACGTTTTTGTCTTTAGATCTCAATTAATACTTAGTGTCCTCTGCAACTGGCACTTCTAGCGTTTGATTTAAAAATACCTCTCTCACCTTATGTCCTTTTTTCATTTCTTTGTCCTTTCATTAATCTCCCAGTTTTTAGATCAAGAGAAATTCCTTGTAGTTGTTCCATCACATCCATACCAATTAAACATCCGACAGGACTATTTCTTATCACTGACACATAATACACTAATTCGTGATTACCAATAATTATTTCAGCTTTTAATTTCCCAATTATACTTAAAACATTGTGTGACATTGACCTTATTACTTTACTTGTTGGTTCCATCTTTGATTTCACTTCCATTGTCAACAAATCATCTGATACTATAGTATTACTGGAACCTGAATCTAATAAAGCTTCCACTTTTCTTCCATTGAATAGAATGTTTATTCGAGGCTGTTTGCCTTTATTTCCTAACGTCATCATTGCATAACTACACGGTAATCCGAGCATGTTTTTCCGTTCAATTTCAGCGCTCGTGGGTTCAATGTTATCTAATTCAAATTGAATATGTTCTACCGGTTTCATTTCTTTTAATTTTTCAGTTGGATACTTTGGTGCCGTTGGCAAAAACGTTGGTGTATACCACTTTGAAAATGTTTCAATTCCGCTAAGTTTTGGCATAGGTTCTAATAAAAATTGTAGCTCTGGCTTTTTCTCACTCTTCATAATTACTTTTTGAAAATATTTTTGCTCCTTTTTATTATCATCGATGTCGTCATTATTATCGTTATTGTGATCACTTGCTGCACATAGAGACACTTCACTTTTTTGATCGGTTTTCAGTTGTGCTCTCACACTTGCCATTTCTCTATATTGATGATGAGTAATGAAAAATCTCGCTAAAAATGGAAAACAACCAATAATTATTTTCCCTGACCATCCGGATATTACGTATATTCTATGAGCCGATAATATTTGCGACATTATTACTTTTATTGTTATGATTACAACATAGAATCCAATTAAGCCTGCGCATGCTTGTCCTAAAAACATGAATTTCCCCCAGATCTTTTTCATCGTTTTATATGTTGCCTTTCTAAAGTGATCTGGCGTTAGAATGTATTCATAATTGACTTTACCTTATCCGTTAGGCAAAGTTTTATCAATCATTTCTGAGATTACACGTTCCTTTTTTGACAGAAATAACAAATTTCTTTGAGCTTCTTCGATATCCTCGCTTGCATAGAAACCCATTTACTTTATATGGTTCTCCTTTGCAAGTTCCATCTTGTTGTATTACTCCTTTACAAAAACTGTCTCTCTTATTCTGTGATTTACTTTTGCTTTTAATTTAATTTCCGGATTAATTTTTAACTCCTCTGTTTGAAACGCGGCTACGCAGTTTTCTGGCATTACCTCTACTGGTCGTGGAATAGCGTGCATTTTTATCAATGATGTGTGGCTCCATTTACCACAGAAGAATACAAAGGTAGTTCGTTTCACAATATATTCTCTAACTTTGGCTCGCCGTAGATCAGATTCCTGATACACATAATATTTTACATCATTTTCTACTTTCAATTTCTTTGGGTATGCATCCGGACATTCTGCCATGTCCACAACCGAATAAATTTTTCCCATTTCTGTTTGGGAACAATCGTAAGCTGTCATACCTGTAGCTTGTGTAGTTATTGTACAAAAAATAAAGACCATAACTATTGCCCATGGAAATTTCATCTTTTTTCTTAGCCCTGGGCTATCCTTTCCATTTAACGGTTTGTATGGTAATTTTTTCTCATCACTTTTATTTACTGTAAGGCCATTATTCAACTTCTTCCAACCTCCATTATTTTTAACCCACTTCATAAAATATTCATTTGAGATTCGTGCCGCTACATCTATCAAATTCTCCAAATTATCTGTTTCTGCTATCGCATAAGCTCCAATTTCTAAAACCATATAGGTTAGACTTGTTAACATTACTTCTTTGTCAATTCCATTTTTAGTCAAATTTTCAATTAGTTTCTTATCACAAAAGTTATCGTTTTCTCCAAATCTTTGCACAACATCTGGAAGTCTGTTTTTCATTTCAGTTACCATATTTCCTAACTCATACTCTACATCCATTTTTATTTCAAACATCGGATATACTGCTTTAATCAAGCCCATTAAGATTATTTTTGTTTCATCAACTTCCTGTTCAATTCTCACTAAACTCCGCTTTATCTCATATAAAGTTCTAGGTTTCCTAACAATTATTTCACTATTTATTTCACCTCTTGGTGCCTCAAAAATTTCTTGTTTCTCAAAATGTTCTACCTGAATTCTATTATTCGATTCATTTTCTTCCTTATCACTGAAAATTTCATCTACTTTTTCTCGTTCTATTCCGTTTACGTTATCTTCCTCTATATCTGTATTTGAATTCTCCGAGTTATCCACTGAATCTACTTTCTGTTCCTTTATTGCTACTACACAATTTACTAAATACCCTGCCCTTCCATCGGCATCTAGGTATCCGTTTTCATCTAATTCCTGTTTCTTAAATCCACAATCATATAAATATTCATCATCATCTAACTCTTCATCTTTGAACATCAATACAATAATTCCATCTTTTCCTATTTGGTTTGCAGCTCTTTTTCGTAACTTCTGAACCTTTGCACACCAATGTTTCTCTATATAGTCTGTTTTTCCCCAATCTTCATAATCTATTGCTATTATAAATGGTTTTAATTCCATTCCAGTTTCTCTAAATTCTCTACCAAATCTTCGCATCAAACATTTCAATTTTTCTCCATACCTCGATTTATCATATAAATATGGTCGTATCATGTTTACTATTTCTAGTTTAGCCTTCTCCTCTAGTTCTATTTTATCAAGTAATTTTAATTTCTCCGTAATTTTACCTCCATCCCAATCACTTAAAGCATCTCTTAAGTCTCTATTTAGTTCTTGTGAATCACTTTTTCCCACTAATTCTTCCTTAATCATACACGCAACCTGCAATTTATTTTTATTTCCAGGTATAAAACCACAATCTATTAAAAATTCATCGTCTTCTAAATACCTATTCTTAAATTTCACCTTTATTATCTGTCTTCCATTATTCTCTTTTAATCTCTCTTTTAAATCTTTAACATAATCTCCAATTTCACAACGAATACACTATTTCTACTTTCATCTACAACATCAATAAAAATAAAATCTAACCATTTTTTTTCTCTGAACGCTTTCCCAAATATTTTCATCATATTTGTTATTTCATCTCTATCTTTTAAATTCACCTCATAATAATCAGCACATAGTTCAATTACACTTTTCAATCTTTGTACACTCAGGGACATCTGACTCAATTCCAGTAATGATGCCATTATTGGCTTCCTCTACTAACCTAGTTACTGCTCGTTCACGTCGATTCACTCTAGTTAATAATATCTGCTCTTGGTGTCTGGTTAATAATGACTGTCCTTTCGTGTTTTTCCCTCTTTCTTTTATACTCCTGCTCAGACTG
The DNA here is from genome assembly GCA_022537955.1 of Schmidtea mediterranea. NCBI lineage: Eukaryota > Metazoa > Platyhelminthes > Tricladida > Dugesiidae > Schmidtea > Schmidtea mediterranea. The sequence continues at coordinate 94,063,195 of CM039680.1, forward strand.
TTTTCCGACGATTGTCAACAACATTTTCTACATTATTAAATTATTAATAATAATTACTTTCCAGACCGACATTTGTCAACAACGTTTGGTCCATTACTAAATTACTAATTGCGAAATAATTACCTCTCCGTAACTCAGTGGCGCCCATTTATTGTTGTTTAGGCCAATTTATCCTGCTATATTATTCCGTCTACACGCCGGGTTTTCCTCATCTCTCGGGTTTTCCTCATCTCCGGGTTTCCCACATCTCTCGGGTTTCCCATTGCCTCGGGCTTCCCATTAAATCGGGCTTCCCATTAACTCGGGCTTCCCATTAGTAATTAATTTTTCTTAATTAATTTCCTTTTTTATCTTATATCATTTTCTAGGGACCCCTCACTAAATTTTTATTATTATTTCTGGACTCGTCTCTCAATTTGGCGTTCAACCATACCAATTTCCCCCGATCAATATTACTTTAGTATTTTTATAAATTTTTTAATTAATATTGCACTTTTATTCTTTTCATTCATCCTACAGCTACTAAGATTATGTGCTTACAATAAGGATCAATATGAATATCAACACATCACGGCCTCAACCGAAACCAAAAGTCGAGTCCGAACAATTTATTTATTCACAAAATCATCCAATTTTACCCACCACGTCATCCGAACTGTTAAGAATTGACAAACCATTGGCATCATAGAAATGTCCGCTAACATCGGAGCAGCAAATTGATAGCCGCATATAAAGACCAACCAAACCATAATAATAGAGATCAGAATGCCAATTCACCTCGACTTACTGACATGGCCAAATAAGGGGAATATGGGAGTTAGGTGCGTCCTGAATTACTAACAACATGCAAATAAAGTCCTAAATTAAGCAAAGCTTAATCAAATTATAAATCATTTTTATTTTTAAGTAACAATAATAATTAAATTAAATCTCGCCGAGTAAAATTTCAAGAACTATAATCTCATAACAAATTAAAATGAATGCTGAAGAAATTCCTTTTGACCCAAGAAAATACTAGAAACCGTCATAAGTTAGCACACATAGCCAAGTGGAAGAAAAATAGAAAATCTCGTCTCGCCACGACAATATAGTCAAGAGAAAATTCCGCCCTCAACAATCGATAGCAGGAAATTCCAACGCCAACCAATCAGCGAACGCCACCACAATTTCAAGTCCTCACTCATTTGCGTGGGATGGAAATCGACAGTTCATATAAATATGGACCCAAGTTACTACGAAAACCCTTACTTTAGTGCTAATTCAACAGAAACTTATGTCTAAACTGGCTTCAATGAACCAAAATAAATGCAACACGGAAATGACGGAGAGAGTCGGAACCTTCTCTAGGAAGAATAAAATAACGCAGGGACAGACACAAGCTCGTCTGGGTTAGTACGATACCTCCAGGATATGCTCCCACGAGAGAGCCTAAAACCTCATCTTGGTCCTTTTTCTTCTTGGACAAAAAAAGACGCATTGCGCTGATTATCGATCCAACTGCAGATGATAGTCATACTTTGCACTTTGATCTTGCTAATGACATCCTGAAGACCATCCTTAACATTCAGAATATTTTTGGCAACTTACATTTTCAACTCACTGAGATTGACTACCCTATATGCCATGAGGCGAGTCTCTCATCTTTATATGTATGTCACTTCATCCAATGCCTAATGACAAGCTCTACAATCACAATACCTAATATATCAACCATGAGGGAAACAATGAAACCAATAATCCAGAAATATAACTGCACAAAGTTTCCTGATAATGACGCCAGAAAATATAGGATATTTATCTAGGACCTAATATTTCAACTTGATCTGGATGCCATTACAAGTGAAGAGACTTTGTGTGAGGTTGAAAGGATTAACGGCAGATTGAACCCTGGAAAATACTTCAAAGCAGAGAAGCCTTCTAAATCAGGATACTTGTCCATAAATAACATCAACTCGGATATCTTTAAACTTTACCTATATAACGATGAGGTGCCGACAATATCGAATGAAAACAGATACAAATATCTTGGAGTAGACTTCTCCCACAAACGAAATCAAAATATTGATGGAAGACTTGAGTCGGCACTTGCACTCACCAGCTCTCTATTTAAATCATACTTGCATCCGGCGCAGAAGCTAAATGCCTACAAAACCTTCATCCACTCAAAGCTTATCTTTTTTTTGCGTAATTGCGTGATTGGTCATAGAATCCTCGACTGTGATCGAAATCGGGTTACACAAGGTCGGGAAAAGCAGCTTGGCTTTGATCAGATAATCAAGGCACTTCTGAAAACCATGATTGGAGACAAATTTCAGGCAGTAAATAACTTCTTTCCCTACACTCACTGCAAGCTGGGGGCACTTGGTATAACCTCAGCTATTGATGAATATTTGATTCAAAGCATTACTGGAATAACAAGACTTTTTCACTCATCCAACCTCAGCTTCAGAAAAATGCTAATGACTGAACTTCCACATGCTAGAGGTGGGAAAGACTTTGAAGCGGGGCTTAAATGGCTTAACTGTGAAGTTAATAAGTCATTCCCCAACACCTCTTTCTTTATAAAATTCCAAAAATCAGCACTTGCTCTTAAAAGAAAGTTCTGTATATGCGTTAAACTTAAATTTGTAGAGGACAATTTCTCACTTGAGATGACCTACAAAAAACGCACTTCTTATGTAAACTATCGTAACCTCGGCCCACTTTCCAAAGAACTCCACGACTTCGTGGGTCTTTACTATGCAGAGCAATGGTGTCAAATGAGAGTGCAAGGACACATTGTAACTGCGATTGGGGATAGCATTACAGCTAAATACCTAATAGCTAGTGACATCCTTAATGACGCACAGTACTACTTCTTAGTACGTGCAAGAAATAAACTTTTGAATCTCAATTATAATGCGTATCGTCTCAAGTATAATATTGACACAAGGTGCAGACTTTGCCACCTTGACGAAGAAACTCAGGCCCATGTGTTCAATCACTGCCTTGCCAAACCAAACGCTAGAAGAATAAAACACGAAAATGTGCTAATAAGCGTAGTTGCATCCTAGAGAAAATTGGATTTGAGATTGATGTGGAAAAATCACCCAAATATATCTCAATACCAACAAAGCTGAAACCTGACATGGTAATTAGGTCTAAGAGGAATAAAGATATACATGTTCTGGACCTAAGAGTGCCATATGACTCAGGAAAAGGCTTTGAAAAAGCGCGGGAAGACAACTATGTTAAATACAAAGATCTAGCCATGGAAATTTGAAAGGAATTTAATCAAAAAGCGACTATATCTGCTATAGTGATTGGATGCCTGGGAACATGAGACAAGAAAAATAATGCCGTTCTTTCCAAGATAGGATTGACTAAGACCGAGATCATATCTCTTGCCCGGATAGCATGCCCAAATGCAGTAATCGCATGCTATCACATATACCGTGAGCACGTCTCATATACAAAGAGTGCCATGGCCCTCCCCTTCAGCCTTATATGAGTATGTTACGAGGCAACGCTGGTAATTGCATCGGCGTTGCAGATTTGTGTACGATAGATAAAAACCAATAGTAATAAATGCTGAGCCAAGCTCGCATATTTAAGCCGAAAGGCAGCATACATATAAAAGACAATTTAGAAAAAAAAACTCGGCAGGTAAGGCCGATCTTAGTATAATGTTTTCAAATGATTTGTTCATTTAATATATATTTTCTACGTAATAGTAGTTATTTAATTTTAGAATTATTTATTAATGTTATAGTTTTATCTTTAATACCTTTTAAGTTAGAATTAGTTATATTTTTCACGTAATAGTAGTTATTTAATTTCAGAATTATTTATTAATGTCATAGTTTTATCTTTAATACCTTTCAAGTTAGAAGGAGTTAGTCATACACATAATTACTTATCCACAGTGTACTGGTTATTTTTAATATATTTTCACCTTAAAAAATGATCTCATAATTTATTCACAGCAGGCTTATTGATTTTAATATAGTGACAAGATATTCCTAGTGTCGAAGATATTCCTTCTCGAAGATAAAGTTGTTGGTGTTGACGTAGTCAAGGGGGAAGGATGTTGAGAATTTGGTTAGTCTGCTCCCTTAGTCCCATATTGTTTAGTAACTTGGAGAATGGATTCAAAATTTGAGTCTTCTTCAAGTAATAACAATAATTAAAATTAAAAATTAATGACAGAAACATATAAAAATAGAATTTATGCTTAAAATGAATATAAAAAAAAGACTTTTATTTTGAAATATGTGTGAGTTTTTTGTAATTTTGGTATTTTGTATTTTTTGGTTGTTTAAATGCAATTGGTAAATTGGAATTTTTTTAAAAATGAATTTGTAATTAAAGTGGTAATTGACTTTAGCTGTTTTAAAAATGTTTAAATATACAATTCTTTCATCAAGTTTTTTGAATCACTTTTAAAGGAATTAAATTATTTGATTAAAATTTGTCACTAGTAACTATTTAAAGATCACCAACTCTTTCTGAAAGAATCGAAATTGCAGATTCATTAGATAATTTATTCGATGCAACTGATAATACTAATGAGGACTTTCTTGCTGAAAAAGGAATTGGCATTACAAAATCAAGTTGGTAGACGTCGTTCCAGTATAATAAAAGAAGAAGAAACTGTTCAGTGTTTTTTGAAAAGGATTTTAAAATTTATCAGACACGGAGACAAATTAAAATTGGATGAATGGGATGCTTTGATCCTTCAACAATTTACGATGAATCAAGAGAACCAGGCTCTTAAACGTGAATTGTCTCACGCTCTTTATCAATACGATGTTTCGTGTAGAGTTGTGACTCGTTTAATTAAAGAGGCTATCACAGCTCGAGAAGCTCTATCTACTCTTAAACCGCAAGTTGGAATTACATCTCATATTATTTTTCCTCAAGCTGCACAATTTGATAAAAGTGAAGCAGGAAAAACTCTTCGTTGGATTGAAATGTTAAATGCTACAGTTCCAAGTCATATTAAAGCTGCATTTGGTAAAATCCCAACAAATATTGAAGAATGTTCTATAGATGAATACCATAACTTTCTGTTTGATGGTCTAGTTTTGGGATATTTGATGGCAGCGTTTGGTTCAGGTCATAGTGAACAATTAAATGGAAAAGCCTGGGTAAATTCTGACGCAGACATTCTCGTCCTCAATCAAGTAGCATCAACCCATTTGAATCAATTGAATAAAAAATTACAATTGTTGAATCTGTCGATCGGGGTTCTTCCGCAACTGCGGTGTCTTTGCATCCTCACGAGCTTTGTATCAATCGATAATAAATTAACTAAAAATAAAATGGAATTCACCAGTTGATCTTATAATTTAGTTAGCAATGGTATATTTTTTAGCAGAAATATAAATTCGAATGAGAAGCCGTTAGTCGGCCTTATAATTATTTATTAGCATTATATTTTATTATGTTCGCAACTTAGAAATAGTTGGCCGTACGATCTTTTATCAGTATCAGAATATTTAGTAATCGAGTTAGAAATAGTTCTTTTATTTCGAAATTATTTTCCACATAATATTCTCGTATCACATATTTTTCCAAATAGGGGCAGCCATTTAAGCTTACTCTTATTTGCTGACAGTAAACGCCGAAAAAACTTAATTTAACGGAGTAAGGAAACTAGGTATGCTAAAAGTGGTGCGTTCTAACTTGATATCATCCAATGACCCAGGTTCGGAGTATAATATTGAATATTATTCCGAGACGATTGATGCCCCAAGATGTTTTTTTTCAAGACTTAAGAGCAAGGAGTGCGATGATGGGATTTCCTTTTACAATTAAACCACATCATCTGGGATGCACTGACCAGGATGGGAAAAATTGGTCCCGAACGTCTCGACCGAAAATGCTGAAGGACCCTGCCTCATCAGCTCAGTAACAATATAGGTAAAGGAGCTCGAATTGCGAACAACGACCATTAATAAAATAGTGAAACGTTAATTAAATTAATTTACTTTTAACGACAAAAAGTAGATCGAGTAGACAATCGAGTGATGTCAACCACACAACACTGACGATCCCAAACAAGTTTGCGGGGAGGTACTGCCAGGCTCTATGAGACCTATATCGACCTATGGTACCCCTGAATGGCCAAACCGGAACTCCGATAGCCGAGATGAAGACACGGAGCTGCCAAGCATTCTGATCAAGAGAGAGCCAGGACGGAACCCGACCAGAGAAATTCGTCAATGGCAGGAGCGCTTCACAGGTTTGAGCAATTGGAAAGGCAATACCGGTATCTGGCTAACCAGCAAAGAGAACGACTGGCGCGGATCAACAGGGACATCGCCAGCGGGCGCATTCCGAGTTCAGATGGCTACCTGCCAAGTTACGGGGTGGCCTATAACCCAGAACATCCTGCACTCTTGAAGCTTGATGCGCCAGTGCATGTGGTCGTCCCAAAAAGCTTGCTTCAGCCAGATATCAGATACATGTTAGAAGATAGAGGTACGGAAGAACACACCGACTCTCGAAGGCGTCTGGCATGTAGAAAAAACTGCGCAGAGACTAATGTTGTTATTATATGAAAATAAATTTATTTCTCACTTATTGATTTGGCTTACTTGTACGGAATTTGCGCCTAACTGAGGAAGATTTATCATAATATATTCATCCATGAAAAGGTAACGAGCTGTAGCATTCAGGTGAAGTATCGTGTGTAACATTCACTCATCTAAGAACCGTTAAATGTTTTGAAAATTGTAATTGACATTATGTTTAATATTACTAATACAATTCAGCAATGGACGCCATCCAAGGAATTGGAGCAGAGTTGAAGAAGCTTCGCCGAGAGAACGACAGCCTACACCAACAATGCCTTCAACTCAGTCGTGAGCTCCAGCGGATCAAGGCTACGTGGTCCGAGTCGTCCAGAGTAAAACGGCTGTACCAAAAGATCGATGCCGCTCAGAAGGGCTGGCAAGACGAAAGAACATTAAACCAGGCCCAAAAGATACAAATTCGAGGCTTGGAGGTTGCTGTGGTGGTGAACCAGGACAGAAGGGCGGTTACTTACCCTCTGGTATTTGCCCCGGCACAAATTGCCTACTAGAGCCAGGCAGATCCGGCGAAACCAAACAGCCAACCTAAGTCACGCCCGCGACCGCGACAAGCTGAATGGGAACGCCCAAAGTTGCAAAACCAATGCAAAGACTAAATTATCTGTTATGTATTGGATTTTGTCGAGAAAAAATGGATTGTGTTACAAATAAAAGTATTTTTCTGTTAATTTGTTTTACAAGTCAAACGTTTTGTGAATGAAAAGAATCTATGTGAAAAGTAGATTATAATTAGCGTAAGTAAAACATGAAATGCAAGGGACCTAAATAAGCAAGACGAGCACGTACCTTCTATATGTAGCTCGCTGAACCAGCTGTAGACCGGGTCTTAGCAGTTTTGGAAACAAAGCTCACCTTTGACGGTCTCAGAACCATCTGTTACAGTAACAACGTTGTTTAGCGATGGGTAACTAATAACAGGCATATAGTATCGTATGATGGGGGTCAAGGTCTTAAATACCACAAACCCCACATCTCTAAAAATATCCGTGGCTTAAGCTTGACTAGTTTTCTATCTCGTTTCTCTTTAAATGGTTTTCCATTTTCATACTCACAAAACTCGTACCGTTTTTCAATTAATTTTTGTAACTTTTGGTTGCTAAAATTTACGTTTCAAGTTTGTGGCAAAGTTGTTGATTTGAGATTCCCATATATAGGAATCTCTCTTCCACAACTAATCGTATTTAGTGAAATTTTGATTGGGCTCCTAGAGAACTAGTGGAGTAATTTGTTTTTACCTTTGGCCACTTCGACCTTTCCACGGGAGAAATCTTCAGCACAAATCACACTAGGGAATAATTAGTTCCTTTGATAATTAAATTTGTTATTATTATTTTTAAATTATTAATTTTCGTCGTTTTAATTAATTAATTAATTTTTATTTTCTTAATAACTTTTTTAGATGTCCCATATTAATTTTTTGTTATTATTTTTGAACTCGTCTCGTCAATTGGCATCGGCACATACCCATCTTCCCCGGAAAATATTAATTTTGATTTCGTTGATTATTTTAAATTAATTATTTTATTTTCCCACTTTTTTCTTTTCATTAAAATTTTGTAAAATTACATAAACCACACCAATTTGCACCATATTTTTAAGTATGGACTAAATCAATTTCCCATTTGAAATTTATCTTGAATTCCAGTTAGTAGGGAAAAGTTTGTATCTCTTATCGTATATGTTTGTGGACTTAAAATACGATTTATTGATTCATACAAGTTTGTAAATGATTCATTTGCTAAAGTTGTTAAGACATCGAATAATCTACCCTTAATATAGTTGGTATTCAGTGGAACTATAGTTGACTCAATATGAATATTTCGATATATTTTTGTGACATCTTCGGAAATTTTGGAAACCACATATTATGGAGTTTCAGAAGATGAATATCAAAGTCAAAGAAAATATTGGAAGAAACAAACTGTATCACATTATTGGATAACATGATGGTATATTTGAAGCTTGATGTGTTTTTACTAGCTAATTTATTTTAATATATATGAGCCAAGTCTTTATCTCATAACCGATTTGAACCTTTGCATTTTTTTGGTATTCCAGGCATGTCATGTAATTTGGCGGCATTGATATTGTAGAAACCCAATGAATTATTACATAACATGAAAATGTATGATGTTTATGAAGTGGGTATTCGTGGTGTACCAACATTTGTTAATAAGCATCACGTTGAAACTACTGAAGATATAGAGTTATTGTAAATTGACATCAATAACCTATATGGATAGACTTTATGTCAATGTTTACTTTGTGGAAAGTTTAGTTTGATTTTAGAAGATTTCAAGATTTTGGACTCAGAAAAGCTTTCGTACAGATATACTGTCAAGGGTAATTTGGAAATACCGAATGAACTTCATGAATGAACTTCCCTATCGCAGCAGAAAAGAAATGTGTATCAAAAGTAGCATGATGTGAGCCAATATTAGGAATTAAAAATTGCAAATGATTTTAGATATTCTACTGGATACATCTGATTATGATATAATTCATACATTGTATTGTTTGGGTATCACGAAAAAGCACAGTAAGATCGAGAAAACACAAAAATGATAATAGTGCAATATTGATTAAAACATTTATAAAAATTCTAAAGTAATATTGATCGGGGGAAATTGGTATGGTTGAACGCCAAATTGAGAGACGAGTCCAGAAATAATAATAAAAATTTAGTGAGGGGTCCCTAGAAAATGATATAAAATAAAAAAGGAAATTAATTAAGAAAAATTAATTACTAATGGGAAGCCCGAGTTAATGGGAAGCCCGATTTAATGGGAAGCCCGAGGCAATGGGAAACCCGAGAGATGTGGGAAACCCGGAGATGAGGAAAACCCGAGAGATGAGGAAAACCCGGCGTGTAGACGGAATAATATAGCAGGATAAATTGGCCTAAACAACAATAAATGGGCGCCACTGAGTTACGGAGAGGTAATTATTTCGCAATTAGTAATTTAGTAATGGACCAAACGTTGTTGACAAATGTCGGTCTGGAAAGTAATTATTATTAATAATTTAATAATGTAGAAAATGTTGTTGACAATCGTCGGAAAACAGTCTGAGCAGGAGTATAAAAGAAAGAGGGAAAAACACGAAAGGACAGTCATTATTAACCAGACACCAAGAGCAGATATTATTAACTAGAGTGAATCGACGTGAACGAGCAGTAACTAGGTTAGTAGAGGAAGCCAATAATGGCATCATTACTGGAATTGAGTCAGATGTCCCTGAGTGTACAAAGATTGAAAAGTGTAATTGAACTATGTGCTGATTATTATGAGGTGAATTTAAAAGATAGAGATGAAATAACAAATATGATGAAAATATTTGGGAAAGCGTTCAGAGAAAAAAAATGGTTAGATTTTATTTTTATTGATGTTGTAGATGAAAGTAGAAATAGTGTATTCGTTGTGAAATTGGAGATTATGTTAAAGATTTAAAAGAGAGATTAAAAGAGAATAATGGAAGACAGATAATAAAGGTGAAATTTAAGAATAGGTATTTAGAAGACGATGAATTTTTAATAGATTGTGGTTTTATACCTGGAAATAAAAATAAATTGCAGGTTGCGTGTATGATTAAGGAAGAATTAGTGGGAAAAAGTGATTCACAAGAACTAAATAGAGACTTAAGAGATGCTTTAAGTGATTGGGATGGAGGTAAAATTACGGAGAAATTAAAATTACTTGATAAAATAGAACTAGAGGAGAAGGCTAAACTAGAAATAGTAAACATGATACGACCATATTTATATGATAAATCGAGGTATGGAGAAAAATTGAAATGTTTGATGCGAAGATTTGGTAGAGAATTTAGAGAAACTGGAATGGAATTAAAACCATTTATAATAGCAATAGATTATGAAGATTGGGGAAAAACAGACTATATAGAGAAACATTGGTGTGCAAAGGTTCAGAAGTTACGAAAAAGAGCTGCAAACCAAATAGGAAAAGATGGAATTATTGTATTGATGTTCAAAGATGAAGAGTTAGATGATGATGAATATTTATATGATTGTGGATTTAAGAAACAGGAATTAGATGAAAACGGATACCTAGATGCCGATGGAAGGGCAGGGTATTTAGTAAATTGTGTAGTGGCAATAAAGGAACAGAAAGTAGATTCAGTGAATAATTCGGAGAATTCAAATACAGATATAGAGGAAGATAACGTAAACGGAATAGAACGAGAAAAAGTAGATGAAATTTTCAGTGATAAGGAAGAAAATGAATCGAATAATAAAATTCAGGTAGAACATTTTGAGAAACAAGAAATTTTTGAGGCACCAAGAAGTAAAAGAAATAGTGAAATAATTGTTAGGAAACCTAGAACTTTATATGAGATAAAGCGGAGTTTAGTGAGAATTGAACAGGAAGTTGATGAAACAAAAATAATCTTAATGGGCTTGATTAAAGCAGTATATCCGACGTTTGAAATAAAAATGGATGTAGAGTATGAGTTAGGAAATATGGTAACTGAAATGAAAAACAGACTTCCAGATGTTGTGCAAAGATTTGGAGAAAACGATAACTTTTGTGATAAGAAACTAATTGAAAATTTGATTAAAAATGGAATTGACAAAGAAGTAATGTTAACTAGTTTAACATATATGATCTTAGAAATTGGAGCTCATGTGATAGCAGAAACGGATAATTTGGAAAATTTGATAGATGTAGCGGCACGAATCTCAAATGAATATTTTATGAAGTGGGTCAAAAATAATGGAGGTTGGAAGAAGTTGAATAATGGCCTTACAGTAAATAAAAGTGATGAGAAAAAATTACCATACAAACCGTTAAATGGAAAAGATAGCCCAGGGCTAAGAAAAAAGATGATATTCCCATGGGCAATAGTTATGGTCTTTATTTTTTGTACAATAACTACACAAGCTACAGGTATGACAGCTTACGATTGTTCCCAAACAGAAATGGGAAAAATTTATTCGGTTGTGGACATGGCAGAATGTCCGGATGCATACCCAAAGAAATTGAAAGTAGAAAATGATGTAAAATATTATGTGTATCAGGAATCTGATCTACGGCGAGCCAAAGTTAGAGAATATATTGTGAAGCGAACTACCTTTGTATTCTTCTGTGGTAAATGGAGCCACACATCATTGATAAAAATGCACGCTATTCCACGACCAGTAGAGGTAATGCCAGAAAACTGCGTAGCCGCGTTTCAAACAGAGGAGTTAAAAATTAATCCGGAAATTAAATTAAAAGCAAAAGTAAATCACAGAATAAGAGAGACAGTTTTTGTAAAGGGAGTAAGTAGTGGGATGTGTCACATCCAGCACATGTCACATCCAGCACAGTACCCCCCCCCCCCGCTGAGAGAAAATTTTTCTAAGTCCAAAAGTACAAAAAATTTTTAAGACAAAGACAATGAGTCATTCAAGGTCATTGAAACAAAGACCATGACTCATTCAAGGTCATTGGATGACTCATCAACTTTTTTCAAGGTCATTTAAACAAAGACCATGACTCATTCAAGGTCATTGGATGACTCGTCATATTTTTTCAAGGTCATTTAAACAAAGATCATGACTCATTCAAGGTCATTTGATGACTCATCATATTTTTTCAAGGTCATTCAAAATTTCTCAAGGTCATATTATTTTTAAACATTTTTAAATTTTTAATTTACTACTTATAAAAAATAAGTAGTATATATTTGTAAATTATTTTATTTTTATTTTATTATTAATATTATTATTTTTATTATTATTATATTTATTATTATTATTTTTATTATTATTTTTATCATTATTATTATTATTAATATTTTTATTATTATTACATGTTTTAATTTTTATTACAAGTTTTATTTATTATTATTATAATTTTTATTATTATTATATTTATTAAGATTATAATTTTTATTATTATTATTACATGTTTTAATTTTTTTTTTATTACAAGCTTTATTTATTATTAATATTATTCTTTTTATTTTTATTATTATTTTTATTATTATTAATATTATTATTTTTATTATTATTATATTTATTATTATTGATTATTACATATTTTAATTTTTATTACAAGTTTTATTTATTATTTATTAATATTATTATTACTTATTATTATTAATATTATTATTTTTATTATTATTATATTTATTATTATTATTTTTATTATTATTTTTATCATTATTATTATTATTAATATTTTTATTATTATTACATGTTTTAATTTTTATTACAAGTTTTATTTATTATTATTATAATTTTTATTATTATTATATTTATTAAGATTATAATTTTTATTATTATTATTACATGTTTTAATTTTTTTTTTATTACAAGCTTTATTTATTATTAATATTATTCTTTTTATTTTTATTATTATTTTTATTATTATTAATATTATTATTTTTATTATTATTATATTTATTATTATTGATTATTACATATTTTAATTTTTATTACAAGTTTTATTTATTAAGATTATAATTTTTATTATTATTACAAGTTTTTTAATTTTGTTTTATTACAAGCTTTATTTATTATTAATATTATTCTTTTTATTTTTATTATTATTTTGATTATTATTATTATTAATATTATTATTTTTATTATTATTTTGATTATTATTATTATTAATATTATTATTTTTATTATTATTATATTTATTATTATTATTATTACATATTTTAATTTTTATTACAGGTTTTAATTTTTGTTACAAGTTTTATTTATTATTCTTTTTATTATTATTTTTATTTATTATTATAAATATTATTATCATTATTTTTATTACTTTTTATTAATAATACATATATATATATATATAATAAAACAAATACATAAAACAACTATATAAAAAACATCTATATAAAAACAACTATATATAAAAAAACAACAAGTTCATAAAAAGTAAATCAATTATTAATAATACAATTAAACAAATATCAAGTTTTATTTCACGTTTCTTCACGCTTGGCATTTGATTATGAAAATATTGCTAATAAAAATAATAATAATAAATTATAACAAATGAAAATACCAAAGAGAAATTTTCACAATTTTTATTTTTATATACAAATTTGTTAATAAATATCAATAACATTCTCAAATATCTCATCAAATTGCTGATTGCGAACTGTTGGATCGGTTTCAGGCATGATTATATTACCACCAACATCAAGGACATCAACCCCTCTATAATGACCATATGCAAAACTCGAGTTTTTCCCTACCCAAGCTCTCTTGTCGTCATGATTATTTAATGCTATTTTAGAATTTTTAAAAGTGAACAGCTGATGATTTCGGGTCCCTATCCTAGTTTGAGGTACCGACATAATACTATTGTTATTATAACAATTCAAATATGATTGGTGTTTAATGTCGGTACCCGGTAATTTTACACCCTTAGCTCGCATTGTTGATTTATTTCCTAGCAAGCTATAACATTTAGGGCGCAAGAAAACCCACTCGCTATATCCTAAACCTTTACTCTCATCCTTGAACTTGCCAATAACCGAGTCAAGTCGTCTAGAATATAAAGGATGAGAAGGATCATAATTTGATGTATCTAACAGATCATCCGAAATCATAGCTTTTAATAAAATTTCTAATTTTAAATTTTTTATCTCCAAAAAGAAGCTATCTGTATCACCCGCTACTAGATTGATATCACAATTATAAATATCACGATATTTTTGTAACTCAACATACTGTAACTGGTACATCCGTAGTTTGGATAAATCTAGAACTGATTGACCAATATAACTAGGTCTATCCAAACATATTGAGTCCTTATTAAGATGAGCGGCAAAAAGATCATCAGTAATCTCTATTGTTTTTCTAAATGCCGGTTTCGACGAATATGTAATTAACTTTTCAGCTGAATTACATAATCGCAAATTCATCCTCTTTTTAAGGTTCTCAACAGATTTACCATACAGACTGTTGTTATACAATTTAAATAAATCTCTATATAATTCACTAACTGCATTTGCACGCAAGTTAGTGTTTTTATCGATATAATGTTTAAAAATAGGAGCTAGCTTGTATTTAATAGCTCTATGTATATGTGTAACCTTAGCCCCGAGAGAAAGATAAAGCCTGAGAAGCCTCCAATGAAGAACATAGTTCTTCTTAGGATAATGCGTTAGCATTAACTTCTCAACTTTTGAATTTGGTGGGCACATCTTTTCCGGTCCAATCGGAAAGTTATTTAGAAAATCATGTAAATTATCTGGAATCTCGATATCAACTTCCATAGTATATCCATATGGAAGGATTTCAATATCCACAACATTCGCACATTCATTCAAAACCTCATCCAAACCATCATACACCCAAGTAAAATCAGCGTAAGGAAGACTTTGGCTGAGAGCCCAACCATACAGATTATTTATATCTATGTACAATAATTCTGTATCCTCCGAAGCAGCAATGTAATGTTTGTTAACAAATGTTAACCCACCCCGTATTCCACCTTCGTAAAAATTGAACATTTCCATGTCCTGTAAAAGTTCAATGGGTTCCGTTAATGTCATAAGCGCTGAAGCCCATGACATACCCGGAATGCCATAAAAGTTTAGAGGTTCAAGACCATTGTAAACAATAGCCTTGGCACGGAATTGTTGAAAATAGTCCGCAAGGAGGAATACATCAAGTTTAAGGTAAATTAACATATAATCACGCAAAGTCCTACAGTTTTGCTGCGTCCAGATTAGTTGTGCCCTATCGTACTCATCTTCACTTACGCCATCCCAAATTGGAGGCAACTCATTAGTAGTCTCAAGAACTTCCTCCGAAACAGCAAAATTATACGGAAAAATACCTTTACAGTCGACTATAGAACCTTGAAAGACAGAAGAAGTCAATGGAAGAGAAGTTAGCGTTTTCACAGCCTTAGCTAATGAACAATTAACAAATTGCATACTGTCGATAAAGCGAACAGCCAATTTGTTAATGTGAACAATTAATGAAATAAATTTTTCTGTAGAGGTCGGTATGATATCTAAATTCCATGAAGGAAAGCGATCGAGACCATATTTTAAAATATGGTGAAGGTCATACCCTCTTAAATTATGAAAGACTATAGGTAGTAACCGATAAATCCTACGAGCTATATTACATTTTCGGCAAGCTGCCCCTAGATAATTACCAGTAAAATGGCAATGATCTCTAACCGGATTTACAATCGGTTTTTACATAAATAACAGGTTCGACAAGATTTAAACTGTCGAACCTCACTGAAAGACATAGGCCCTATCAATTTATCACCTTCCGAATCATAGTACGGAATAACAATTTCAGTTGCAATTTCCTCAATTTTCTTAAGAAAATCAGGAATGCAATCAAGTCCGTAAAAGTAATAATATGATTTTGTGTTAGTATAATTATTAATTAATAAAAGGCCTGCTGCAATAGGCATATGAATTTGATGATGTCTATCATCAGGAGGTAAAACCGATTCAAAATCGAACTTTGGGATGTTTATTAATTTCATGGGACAATCCGTGATCTCATTGTACTCTAATTCGTCTAAAAACTCGGTATATTTAGAGACTCTTTGGGGGTTTTCACCAATTATATCTTTCTTTAATAAATAAAGAATAGAGTAAACGAAGCACTTGTCGTCATTGTTTTTTATATTTACTATGGCTCCTTTATTTTTCAATGCAGAAGGGGTTTTAATATATTTATGTCCAGACAAACGATTAATAGGAGCATATTTTGTTAAAATAAAGTGAATTTCCATAATATTAATAACACGCCATCCACTGCCTAAATGGGTGAATTGTTCTATTTTTTCATTAAGCTTATTAACCCCTTCACTTAAAAAGTTATCTGAAAATGTCTCCGCATTATTTGAAAAATAATTGTCACGGATCTCGCCATCTTTTTCAAATTTAATTAATATCGCGAATTGAATTTTAACGCTCCCCATTTTATTTATCTCAAAAATTAATTTATTACTGATTCGCTCAGTTAAAGTTACTGTAATTAGTTGCGCGTTAGATATATCAAAACGTAAAGTTTTGATAGCGCCATTTAAATTTACTGAAATGTTCGGCTCATTCTCTAATACAGAACCTCCGAATTGTATAATATTTTCATTATTTATAGTAGGTATAGTATTTTCATTAATTATAATAGGTATATTATTTATAATATTTTCATTATTTATAGTATTTTCATTATTTATAATAGGTATATTATTTATAATATTTTCATTATTTATAATATTAGAGTCATCATTATCACTGATTTCGATGACTTCTTTTTTAATTATTTTATTTGGGATATTAATTTTAATAGGTGCAGCAGGTCTTTTATTCTTTTTATTTGATGTTTTTTTATTTTGTAGTATATTCAAAATATCGACGTTATTTTTATTAATTTTCTTAAACATATTTATTTTACTAGACTTGAAAGAATTTAAATGAACCCCATGTTCCCTATAAAATTCTTTATATTTAATGTTCTGGGATGTTTTGCATATGGCGCAGATAAAAAATTTGATGCCATTAAATCTATGGCGGTAATATTTTTTCATTTCTTCATGGCAACTTTCATTATGTTGCAACGATGAGATGCAATATCTCGGATAAAAAGTGCCTAATAAAAATATTAAATTAAAAACCTATATAAAGTAACTATGATATAAAATATCTAATAATTCTAACAAATAAACCTATATACAATAATATTTGCATGCTCACTGCAAACTATTTAATAATTCTAATAAATAAAACCTTAAATACAATAATATTTGCATGCTCACTGCAAACTATTAAATATGATATAAAATATCTATTAAAATAATTCCTATATAATTCATATATAATTCAATTACGTAAGATCTATAATAAAAATGCCTATATAATTCAAAAACTATTTGTTCAACTATATTTGTTTATAATTTATTATGTTAATATATGTTTCAGTAATAATACTTTTTTAAAATATATTATAAATTAATGATATTTGAAGTATTATTAAAATAATACTTTAAATTTCATCAATTTAAAAATATATTTATCATAAAACTTTTGAAATAAATAGATCCTTATTATAAATTTATTATAAATTATTGATATTTGATGTAATATTTTAATAATACTTCAAATATCATTAACTTAATTTCGATAAATAAAAATAAATAAAAAACTAACATTTATCTCCTGATTCCGACGAATCATCATCCTCTATAGAAGAGAGGTCCTCCATATCTTCCCCAGTAATGAGGGCATCTCCAAAAACGGTGGCATAATTATTGTCATCCCCAGAAATGGGGGCATCTCCAAAAACGGTGGCATAATTATTGTCATCCCCAGAAATGGGGGCATCTCCAAAAACGGTGGCATTATGATGATCATCTGCATCCAAATCAACTAAAATGTTTTTTAAATATATAATAAAATTAAATTAAAATTTACCATCTTCGATAATATCCTCTTCGCTATCGCTGATAACAATTGTATCTTCGATTAAAATAACTTCTAAAATAATTTATAAATAAAACATATAAAATTAAAATTTACCATCATCTTCGATAATTATAACATCATTTTCACGATCTAACTGATCTTGTATTTCTGTTAAAGTATACCAATCTAGAAAAATATAATAATAAAATTAAAAATAAATTAAAAATCCTTACCATTTTCATCGACCAACAATTGGCGTAAAATTCTTGAGTTCTCCATTTTAAAATTTTTGAAATCCCGCGAGTAAAATTTTGAAATAATTGTGACAAATTCTACATTTGTCAATGTTTATAAAGAGAATAATATTTTCAGGATTTAGCCAATCACATTTAAGCAATACACACATATAGGTGAGAGATTTTTAGACATGTTTTCTTTGTAAAATCACATACATAATTTTGTTTGTATGTGTTTTCTTTGTAAATCACATACATACTTTTGTTTGCATGTGTTTTCTTTATTCAATTTTGTGTATGCATGCACTTATCATGTGATGATCACGCACTTATCATGCACTGTCTTTGTGATCACGCACTTAACATGCACTGTCTTTGTGATGATGCATTAGCTTTAATTAAACACATAATAATATTTATAATAATAATAATAAAAATAATATTAATAATAATAATATAAAAATATTAATAATAATAATAATATTAATAATAATAATAATAATAATAATAAAAATAATAATATTTATAAAAAGTAATAATAAATAAAAATATTAATAGTTAAAACATAACAATAAACATTAATACATTTATTAATCATCAAATCTCTTGGATAATAACCAAGCTAAACAATGTTGACCACATGTTAAGGTCCATGGTTTTTGATACATAGTTTTATTATAGACAATAGGTTTACCCATTGTTTGCAGTTTCGAAACCATTAAAGCCGGATAATAGAAACCCATAGGATCAAATACAAATATCTTGCTAGGTTTCATATATATTGCTAACCAATGTTCTCCACCGAGATGAGATGATTGAGTATTGACGATTATGGCTTGATTATTACGTAAATATGGAATTTTATCAAGAGGAAAAACCCCTAAAAATTCATGTCCTAGTATTTGTTTTCCAATTCGATAGACCTGAACAGAACTACATCAATAATATTAATAATACATTTAAAAACTTACTCCATGACAAACTATCATAAATTATCTATACATTTATACCAACATTTTCAAACCAACAATGTTTGAACTCTGTTCAAACCAACACTGTTCTGTTTGCAGTTATTAAACCTCATTTTCAAATACGCCATATATTACAACATGTACCGGTTCAGTTGTAGCTTTAGCAAACTTTATATCTAATCGTAAATTACCATTTTAAGGTAATTGACTCTGATTTAAATCGAAATCGGGTGCCAAAACAAATGTGAAGAATGGATATTTGCTTTTAAAATCTTCAAGAGTTATACCACAATTAAGGTTTTTATCCAAATAACCCATATTTCTAACTATACTCTGCATATATGTAGCACAATAATTATCATTATCGAAATCTTGAGTATATGTTTCTCTATAATCACTATTTTTCGATAAAGTTAGCGATGTTACACCAAAGTTTTTGAAAATTGAGCTCGATGTTAAGTATGATCCATTATATTGAGATTCACTTTGAAATGTTACCAATATAAAGTTGGGCATTCTTCTATCTCCAAATATTTGTTCCTTATAGAAAGAAGCTGAACCCTTAGCAATTGCAAATTGAACAATTTCCTTTGTTTTCAATGGATATATTGCATGCTTAGAATTAAGCCCCAATTGATGACCTGCTAATACAGAAGGCTCAACACGAACTCTTCTTACCAATAATTTTGCATCAACTAATTGAAGAATTGATGCTGTGGTAGCACTTGTTAGTGATAATGCCGAATCAGATCTTTTCAATCTAATGTGTACATTAACACCTGGGAGTAAATATTTCGGTTGATCCATAAAATCGAGTTGTAATGATGAGCACATTGTAAATAATTTCGATCCTTTAATCCACTTTTTCCTATCATCATCACTACCATAACCCATAGGAGTTAAACATGTATTTTTAGTATCACTATTGTAATTTATAATAGTTTCTATTAGAGCTTTGTGAATATATGTACTGTTTCCACCCTCAATCTTGATATTATTAAATCCGAGAACTGCATCTTTAAAAAGTGTATGAAACAAGAAATTGTTTGGTATTACATCACTAGGTTCACCCAACGGTTTTCTATCTTTATCTACAACTTTGATCTGAACAGTTAACAATGTATCATTCAAATCTAAATATTCAGTTTGGGAACCATTAATATAAAATTCAATATCGGTTCTACTATCCATAATAGAATTCATCGGGAATACCTCTTCAAAAGCCCCCATTTCAATTACTGCTTGGGGAGATGGTCTATCAAATAAACACAATTCAGATTTACCACAAATCATTTTTGAAATATAGTTCCATGTCCTTTCATTCGTTTGTTTATATGTTTATGATGTCTTTTACGTTTTGGAATCGGTGTTGGTGCAGGTTCTTGTTTTTGAAACATACCTGCAACACTAGGTAGAACTTTCCCTAACTCGGATAATGCATTTGATTTCAGAGATGGCAATATTTTCTGCTCATTCATTATCACATCTTTAGCAGTTTTCATACCAAAACTACCAAGGCGTTTAAGAATAGGAAGTGCAAATCTACCAATTGTTCTCAACCAACCTGATCCATACTGTTTACCAATAAAATATGGTAATTCGCCACCACTTTGGCTACCACTATACATACTAATAATATCGTTATTGGCCATCTAATTTACGAAAATGTAATGTCAAATGAGTTTTTGTATCTTTACTAAATTCAATAAATTTACCGCTATCATCACGAATATTTATTTCTATATTGTTTATACATGATGTTGATACCGGTAAGTACATGGGATTATCGATATTTATATTGACAACTTCATCCTGGTCATGTTTATCAACCCAAACAGATTTCAAAAGAGGAACCAAAGAATCACCAACAATTATAGGATCGATGATGTTAGTATATATGAACATTTGCCTATGAAGTTTTATTATTTTTGGTTTGCGTACACCAAAAGCACTTGTCCTATATGTTTGCTTATCTAATCCCAATGTATTAGCCAAATTTTTATCAAATGTAATTTCACAAATGTTATTATTCAGACTGAATTTACATAATCCATCTTTAACAAATTCAATAGTTTTAAATATATGTAAACAATTGAATGAAATATATTTATGTAATTCTTCAAGTGTTTCAATATATAAATCATTAGTAAATGTAAATGTCTCTTCAACTTCATTAATATATGATAGTGATATTTTGATGTTTTCGATTGTTACACTTTTTTCATCAAATGTTTTGAAACGTATTAGGTATTCAGTACCAGGAACAACAATGCTAAGCTTATCACAACCCATTCGCTTGGCATCCTCAATACTTTCAAACTTTATTGTAAATGGACTATAATCACAACTAACATTCAATCCATCTTTGAAAAACATGCCACAATTTTCATCTAAAATCTGATTCGGAATATGACAATATCGTTCAAAATTATTGATTGAGAAATACCACTACAGGTTTTGGGTACACGTTTCTTGAATCCGATTTTACAATGACTATAAAATGGGAATGTATTGTACACAAATGTAAAGTCTTGCAAAGCAACTTCCCAATTTCCATGTAAATAAATGGGATTTTGAAGATCAACCATAAATTTACTTGCTTGATTTTCCGGATGGATTAGTGGGCAACTATTACTCGGTAAAATTGTATAGAAACTCATTTTACTAGGTCTTTTGATGATATCCATGAGGGTTTTTGATATCCATGCCATTTGACATAGTATTGTTTATCCTTACCCACCATTTTAGTTTTCAATATTTTCTGAATTCTGAACACTGTAGGTTTGGAAATAACTTGTAATTCCTGTTCATAGAATTTCCCTTGTATTAAATTGTTATCACTATCTTTAATAACATACATTACAGGACTCTGTTTAGTATTAATTTTAGTAATTTGAAATACCTCATCACTCCAATTACTATCGAAATTTTTGATGAAAGGTGAAGCAGATATTTTACTAATTCTAACGTAATCACCAACTTTATATTTTGGTTTTGTAATAGCAACTGTTTTAGATCGTACTGATTTAGCTAATGTTTTCGAGCTGATATCTACGGGTCTCAAACCATTCAGACCTCGATGTGATGAATTATTATAACTAACAAGTATTTTCGGTAATACATTTATCCATATTTTATTACCTTGATGCACGAAATATTTCTTCAATCTATCCCTCAATGTCCGGTTAAATCTTTCAACATGTGCGGCTTTGTATTGAGAATGTACAGAATAATGATTTATTTTCAGACGATCCAGGATTTGCTTAACTTTACTATTGTAAAACTCCTTGCCTATAATAATAATAATAATAATAAAAATAATATTAATAATAAAAATAATATTAATAATTATAATAATAATAATAATAATAATAATAATAATAATAATAATAATACCTAAATCGGTTTGCAAATTGTCTGGATGCTCATTTTTAAACATTGAGTTAATTGCTTTAGATATTTCGTCTGCAGATTTTGTCTTTGTTGGTACACCGCGAGCAAAACGACTGAAAACATCAATACACGTTAAAATATATTTATAACCCTTGTTAATTTTCGAATACGGTATCATCTCCATCAAATCCATTTGCCATAAATCATTAATACCGAATGTTTTATAAGCTCTTGTTGGAAATCTTTTCCGCATTGGTTTGTTTAAACTGTACGCAAGCTGATCTGACAACCACTTTTGCGTTTCCTTTTTCGACTTTGGGACTCTTTTCTTTAGCTTTGCCACTCCACCGAAACCTGCTTCGTCTTCTGAGTTCGTCCAAATCTTCTCCATTACAACAAGATGATTTAAATTTTAATTTAACATTAGGTAATGATTGCCCCATCGTTTATTGTGATAATAATGATAATGCTAATGGTAACATTGCTCCAATAAAACCACCTTGTTGTTTATATATGATTTTTCTCATTTGCTTACGATTTTTATTATTTACTAGTGATAACAAAGGCTTACGATGTTTATTCAGTACTAGTTTTTTAGAATTACTGATTTTAATTTTACCTCTGACTACTTTTAATAGAATTTTGAGTAAATCATCGACAACAAAAGTTGGAAATGATTGTAAAATAGACATTCTTTTCATACTCGAAGCTTTTAACAATGCATTAAAATATGGGAAACTCCTATGATTTTTTACAATTTTATCTGTTTTCTTACTCTTTTTAATAATGTTTTTCGAAATTAGATTCATTGCAGGGTAATTCTCGGTTATTAGCTTTTTAGATGGTGTATAACTGGTTTTTGGTGGAACTTTATTTATAGTCTTTTTAATACTCTGTCTAAGTTTTCGGATATTTTTAAGCCTGGATTTCATAAACATTTTTACATGTTAAAGTTTTCAACTTTGTTTATATACCATGGCACCTTCTTTATTGAAAATATCGGTTTTTACCCGTAAATCGTCATTGCATTGTTGTGTGAAATCAAGAAATATATATTCATGTGGTGATTTTGTAGCATCTTGAAATGCACTGATGAGAAAATTACGATTATTAGGGTATGCCTGTCGAGCAAGAAAATCAATAACTGTTGCATCTCTAGGATTCTTGAAAATAACTAAATATTGAACATTTAAATTCCTTGTTCGATGTGCGCCACCCTGATGAAATAGATTTTGAGTAATAAAGATCACAGTAACACCAACATGTCTACTGATTTTTGTGAATAAATTATTAAAATCCTTTTCTTTATTAGCTTCCTGATACAAATCATCAATAATGATGACATCACCTTTCCTTAATCGACTTGACCAGTTTTTATCGAAACCCTTTACTATTTTCATGTTTTTCAATTTACAGAAATTATCTTGAGTTAATCCATGTTCTTCATCTGCACCCTTATGCCAATAAATCTTGTTGAATTTGGTTTGAAATAAATTAGATTTCAGTAATTTACACACAAACATAGTTTTACCACTACCACTTGGGCCAACGATTTGATATACCGCATCATTTCTTAATTCCATTATTAATTTGTATAATTATAGGTTTTGTTTATATTATATGATTTAATGAACTCTTCCTAAAAACTCATATATATAGCTTAATATTTCTTTATTGTTTAATTATGTTATCAAATATAAATTATAAAGGAACATTCGATGTATCAAAAATGACGTTTCCAAATGGTAAACCCCAGCAAATTGTAGATAGGAGTGGAAAATATCCTATAATATTTTTCAAATCAGGCAAATGCAGAATCATGGATGTAAGAAACCTTTAGATGTCAATAAATTACAATATAGAATAAAGGATCTTAAAATACAGTCAATTACAGTTACCATGGATATAGGACAATCTATCAATCTATACAACATGTCAACAAAATGTCTTTGTATGTTCGAACCAGAATTATTTCCTGCACTGAGGCTTTTAAAATACAACCCAATGTGTGTTAACGTGTTTGCCAGTGGCAAAATAGTTATATTAGGGGTGCGAAATCTAGAGTACAAAAATATTGTTTGTGATATACAAAATGAAATCACCGGATTGGTCGATATCTGATTGGCTAATGATTGATTAAAACAACTTGCTTATTCATTTTATTTCATTTTTAAAATGGAAAATACTTCAAGCACAAAATTAAGCAAAAAAGAGATCGAAAATTATTGTAAATTTATTATTTATTATTTATTAATATTAATATCTTTGTTTCCAGATAAATATCAGGCCGTATTACTGGAAAGGTTATTCTTCTTCTATCCTCAACTCAGAGCAATAGTCAAAGACCAGCCTGAATCAGTAATTCCAGATTTGGTCTATACAACCACCAACATATGGATTTTTAACATAATTGATCAAGCTCTATGGGATATTAAGCTTGACAGAAGACCAAAGGAGATGGAACCCGAATACCCTTGTATTCTGGGTTGTAGCTGCTGCGATTTTCGATACCAGCGCTATGTGGAATGGTGCCTGGCAAAATCAGTTAGAAATTCTTCGAAATACCAACTTTTTCGAAAATAAATGTTTTGAATTTTATTTTTTGTTTTGTTTTGTTAGTGTTGGTAATAATAGTTTTATTTTTATTGTTTTGTTTTGTTAGTGTTGGTAATAATAGTTTTATTTTTATTGTTTTGGTAATAATATTAATAATAATAATAGTAATAGTTTTATTTTTGTTAGTTTTGGTAATAATAATAATAGTAATAATAGTAATTTTATTAGTATAGTAATAATAATAGTAATAATAATAGTAATAATATTAATAATAAAAATAATAATAATAATAATAATAATAATAATAGTAATAATAATAGTAATAATAATAAAAATAATAATACATTTATATAGATGATATGTGTAAAATCATAAAACTCAACTAGTTAATTTACATACAGTCACGCACTTAACATGCAATTATCATGCACTTATCATGCATGATTCTGATTGGTTAATCAGTATCTGTTAAGGGTATAAAAGTGCGTCACCACCTTATAGAGATCATAAATCAAACATGACCAAGAAAATAAGCGTCCAACCAGTTCAGATGTTCCACAATTATAAAATGTATTTTTTAAAGGAGCCTAATTATATGCAATTGGCAAATCCGGTCAAACTCAATAAGACTCAATTTCAATCTCTCGCTGGCACTCTCTCAATGTTAGATATCAAGGATATTGATAATACGTTCAAAAAGATCAATTCCAATTTAAAATGCAATGAAAATGCGTTCTTCACGAGTCAATATACTAGATATTATGATGCATTTACAGAAATTGGATTCAAAGAACAGGAAAACTGGTATATAACAATAACAATCCAAGGATATAAAGCAGATCAAAACGATGTGCTTTCTCCAATCTGGAAAATTGTTACTGCTAGACTTTCACAGTTATTTTAGTGTTTAGTGTTTAATAAACGTATTAATGTTTCTTTGTTATTCTATAAACAAAATTATAATTAGTTTTAAAATAGTGTTAAAATGATGTCTGAAAAAGGTAAAATATAAAATATAAATAATTAATTAATTTTGGTTTAG
Organism: Schmidtea mediterranea; assembly: GCA_022537955.1. Lineage (NCBI taxonomy): Eukaryota > Metazoa > Platyhelminthes > Tricladida > Dugesiidae > Schmidtea > Schmidtea mediterranea. The sequence goes on from CM039680.1 coordinate 94,089,371, forward strand.
AATATTTAATAAACTTTTTGTTTGATAAACTTGAAGAAATAACCGGTGTAAAAATTAGAGATATGTTGACTCTAGTTGAAGCATTGAGTAAAGAATCGGATTGCGAATCTGAATGTCAGAGTGATGAAATTGTTAATGATGGAGATACTGAAATTATTAATGATTCTGAAGAAATTATTAATGTTGAAGAAGCTACCGAAAAAGATGAGCCTACCGAATTTAAGAATTGTATTGATCATGTTATAGAAAATATTATGATAGAATCTTGTGGTGATGAAGAATGTACATGTAATAATCAATAAATCCTTAAAATATAGTTTTTTATTAATAAAATAACAAAGAAATATTTATTAAAATCTATGATAAACCTTGTTACATAAATATAAAACAGATACTCCAGTGAATAGTTTTAATAAAAATTTGCAATTCTCGATATAAATATCAGAGCGTTTGGCTTCTGCGGCAACTTGAATAATAGCTGTCCATCCACCGTTTGATTCTACCCACGGATCAATTTTTGTTTCTATCACCTAAATAATAATAAATTAATAACAATATAAAGTAATATACCTCTATAGACCATTGGAAATAATTTTCATAGTCGGATCCAGATTTTAATATCATGTGTTTCATGTACATTAATCCTACTATTATTCGCATCCATTTATTATTTTCATCGAACATGTAACTAAATATTGATTGGAATGCCTTCTTTCTCTCCAATGGTGGCAAATTGAGAATTTTTTCATAATCGAATGGGATGTCTTCAACGATTTTCTCGGTACGGTTTACCATAAATTTCATGTTTTTTAATGATTTCATCTTCTTCTCTATTATTAGAGACCAGCTCATTCAACAAAGTTATAAAAAATTTAGTTTCTGGCATTTTATAAAAATATATGAAAGTGTGAGCTTATTTATACTATATTCGACCAATCAGAATCATGTAATACTAAGAAAATATGTAAAAATATATAATGGAAATGGCAATGATGATTTGTTGGCACTGTTAACTTCTTTCAAGCTGTTGCCGCCACTGTTAACTGGGTGTTGTTGTAATTTCATTATACGATTGAACTGATCAGTTGTTTTATTAGAATAAAATTTTATACTATATTGAACTTGATTCATCATTTTTTCATTAAGTTTATGATTTTCTTTCAATTCTAATATTGATTTTCTTAATTCATTTTTGATAGTACCAATGGTCTTATTTAAATATATAATATCATCATATAATTCGTTTTTAGCTCTTTTTAAAGTCTCATATGTATGTTCAAATCGGAATTCTAAATTACTCATTCTTTCAGATAATCTTTTGACTGGAGTTTTCAAATATCTAGGCCTATCTATCATATACAAAATATCCATCAATACAGCGGTATCTGGACATACACATCTTGTTGAATTTTTACCTTGAACGGTTACAACAATTGAGTTGGCCATATTAAAAACTAATAATATTATTAAAATTTCTTTAATCATTTTTAAATCTATATAAATTAATATTTATTGTTTATAGCTAAAGATGTGTGTGTGTGTGTAAATTAGTATAAAAGTAATTGTTATTTCAATTTTTATCATTAAAATGATTGTACCGAGCGCAGTTCAAGCTATGAATGAAATAAAACATTATGGTAATTTATTATTACTATTATTATTATTACTTGTTTTTTAGATGATTATTTTAAAGTTATTAAAGAACGTCTGGAATTCTATTATCCAGAAATACATGGAATCATGGATAAGCCAGCATCAATAATTCCAGACTTGATATTCAATCATACATCAATATGGATATTTACTGTAATCGATGAATTCCTATGGGATATCGAACAAAACAAATTGTCCAAAGATATGGAACCCGAATACCCTTGTGGTGATGGATGTCATTGCTGCGCTGCCAGATATTGGAAGTATGTGGAATGGGCTTTGAATAAAGCTCTTCGAATATACTACTATAGTAGAATTATCTCTTTATAATAAATTTGTTGTATATGTCGTGGTTTTCATTATATAGTAATAATGTTAATAATAATAATAATAATAATAAAAATAATAATAAAAATAATAATATTAATAATATTAATAATAATAATAATAAAATAATTGATTTGATTAAAACAAACAATTTAATTTAATAATAATAAAATAAATTTACAAAATATATACTACTTATTTTTATAAGTAGTAAATTTAAATTAAAAAATGTTTAAAAATAATATGACCTTGAGAAATTTTGAATGACCTTGAAAAAATATGATGAGTCATCCAATGACCTTGAATGAGTCATGGTCTTTGTTTAAATGACCTTGAAAAAATATGCTGAGTCATCTAATGACCTTGAATGAGTCATGGTCTTTGTTTAAATGACCTTGAAAAATTTGATGAGTCATCCAATGACCTTGAATAAGTCATTGTCTTTGTTTAAATGACCTTGAAAAAATATGATGAGTCATCCAATGACCTTGAATGAGTCATGGTCTTTGTTTAAATGACCTTGAAAAATATGATGAGTCATCCAATGACCTTGAATGAGTCATGGTCTTTGTTTAAACGAAATTGAATGAGTCATTGTCTTTGTCTTGAAAATTTTTTGTACTTTTGGACTTAGAAAAATTTTCTCTCAGCGGGGGGGGGGGGGTACTGTGCTGGATGTGACATGTGCTGGATGTGACACATCCCACTACTGGAGTAATACAACAAGATGGAACGTGCGAAGGAGAACCATATAAAGTAAATGGAAAAATTATTAAACAATCAGTGGTGATTGAAGAATATTTGACAGAATTGAGAGAATTCGAAGGAGTTTTTGATGATGAAACAGGAAAACTTCAAACGCATCCGTTTTGTAATATGAGACAAAGTAATTGCCAAACAGGAGAATCCATTCTTGTATTTGATATTAAAACCAATGTATGTAATTTAGCGCATTTGAAAACCATGACTTTCAAAGAGTTAAGTGGAGAACAGTTTAGAGAAAGCCCCGATAATTTCAATATAAATTATAAATCGAATGGCACAATTAGGTCAACTCCAGTATGGACGAGGAAAACCACACCAGTATTAATGTCGACATTACCAACAGATGGTATGCGTTTTATAAAAAAGGAGGCTACCAATAAATGCGGGCAAATGGTTTATGCAACAAATTACAGAGGTGTTTACGTATCAGGAAAGGATTCTAAATGATTGTAAATTGAATAAAGAGATACTTAGAAACAGGATGGCAATGGCCATTACAAATCCAAACTTAGTGGCACCTATGCTAATATCAGAAAATGGTGTATTTGCCAGAATCTTCGGAGAGGCCCTATATAGCTACAAATGCAAAGCAGTTACAGTTAAAATTATGAAATACGAAAAATGTACAAATGAATTGACGGTGAGTATAAACGGAAAATCCGATTTATGGAACCCATAACAAGAATATTACTGGAAGAGCATACTAAGCCAAAAATTCTTCAATGCAATAAATTACTTGCTCCGTTGTATCGCTTAGCACAGGATTCATGGATAGCATTACCAGATTACCGAGGAGTGAGAACTCCGGATAAATTAGAATTAACGAATCTAGAATATCTAGTAAATTTCACATCCCTAAATAAAATGGCACAAATGGGTTTCTATGCAAGCGAGGATATCGAAGAAGCTCAAAGAAATTTGTTATTTCCGTCTAAAAAGGAACGTGTAATCTCAGAAATGATTGATACAATTTTGCCTAAAGGGGAAGGTAAAGTCAATTATGAATACCTTCAAACACCAGATCACTTTAGAAAGGCAACATATAAGACGATGAAAAAGATCTGGGGGGAAATTCATGTTTTTAGGACAAGCATGCGCAGGCTTAATTGGATTCTATGTTGTAATCATAACAATAAAAGTAATAATGTCGCAAATATTATCGGCTCATAGAATATACGTAATATCCGGATGGTCATGGAAAATAATTATTGGTTGTTTTCCACTTTTAGCGAGATTTTTCATTACTCATCATCAATATAGAGAAATGGCAAGTGTGAGAGCACAACTGAAAACCGATCAAAAAAGTGAAGTGTCTCTATGTGCAGCAAGTGATCACAATAACGATAATAATGACGACATCGATGATAATAAAAAGGAGCAAAAATATTTTCAAAAAGTAATTATGAAGAGTGAGAAAAAGCCAGAGCTACAATTTTTATTAGAACCTATGCCAAAACTTAGCGGAATTGAAACATTTTCAAAGTGGTATACACCAACGTTTTTGCCAACGACACCAAAGTATCCAACTGAAAAATTGAAAGAAATGAAACCGGTAGAACATATTCAATTTGAATTAGATAACATTGAACCCACGAGCGCTGAAATTGAACGGAAAAACATGCTCGGATTACCGTGTAGTTATGCAATGATGACGTTAGGAAAAAAAGGCAAACAGCCTCGAATAAACATTCTATTAAATGGAAGAAAAGTGGAAGCTTTATTAGATTCAGGTTCCAGTAATACTATAGTATCAGATGATTTGTTGACAATGGAAGAGAAATCAAAGATGAAAACAACAAGTAAAGTAATAAGGTCAATGTCGCACAATGTTTTAAGTATAATTGAGAAATTAAAAGCTGAATTAATTATTGGTAATCACGAATTAGTGTATTATGTGTCAGTGATGAGAAATAGTCCTGTCGGATGTTTAATTGGTATGGACGTAATGGAACAACTACAAGGAATTTCTCTTTATCTAAAAACTGGGAGATTAATGAAAGGACAAAGAAATGAAAAAGGACATAAGGTGAGAGAGGTATTTTTAAATCAGACGCTAGAATTGCCAGCAAGAAGTGAGGTAATATATTATGCAGATGTGTTAGATGTTTCAGATGACGAGTGCATATTTGAACCAAGTGAGAAGCTAATAGAAAAATATGAAATTCCAATGTGTGATGAAGTGGTAAAAGTCAAAGACCAAACAGTGCCAGTGAGAATAGTAAATCAAAACACAAAACCCATCCAAATGAAACCAAAAACCAAACTGGGAAAACTAACGAAGTTTGAAATAGAGAAAACCCCAAAATTACCGAGAAATATTAAAATTTACAAAGAGCCACAAGTCATTAGTAATGATTTAACAGAATCACAAAAAGTAAAATGGGGTTTGCAAAACACGAGTACGATTTGGGACTCACCCAAGTAATTGAACATGAGATACCATTACTTGATGAAACTCCGATTAAATTGAAACCGTATAGAATTCCATATATACATCAAGAGGAAAGTGATAGGCAGATAAAAGCAATGAAAGAGTTCAAAATAATACGAGATAGTTCTTCACCATTTTCATCGTCAATAGTAGTTGTTAAAAAGAAAGACGGCGATCTGCGATTTTGTGTTGATTATCGGAAATTAAATCAAGTTACGCGAAAGGATACATATCCTATTCCAGTTCCACAAGAAATGTTTGATCAAATGGGAGAAGTACAATTTTTCACAGTAATCGATCTTAATAAAGGTTACAATCAATTTAAAGTGAAGGAAGAAGATCGAAGAAAAACGGCTTTTTCTGATGGTAAAGGATTGTATGAATTTAATGTGTTACCGTTTGGATTAACTGGAGCACCTGCTACGTTCCTGCGAGGTATGAATTTTATTTTACGTGATATCCCACATGCATTAGTCTATATTGATGACATAATAATATTTTCAAACACTTTTAAAGAACATCTGAAAGATGTGGAAACTGTATTTAGAAGATTATTAAAGGCTAATCTAAAAATAAAACCCTTTAAATGTGAATGGGAAAAATCGGAAGTGGTTTATGTAGGTCATATTATTTCTCGAAATGGATTGCAACCAAAACCAGAAAATGTGAGGAAAATTAAAGAATACCCAATCCCTGAAAATGTAGACCAAGTTCGGTAATTTCTGGGCTTAGCTAGTTATTATAGAAAATTCATTAAAAGCTTTTCTCATGTAGCACAACCTTTAAATGTATTATTAAAAAAGCAGATTCAATTTAAATGGGGAAAAGCGCAACAAGAAGCATTCGAATTACTTAAAGAAAGTTTGATTAAAAAACCTATATTGAGATGCCCAAATTTTAGAATTCCATTCATCTTAATGACAGATACAAGTAATTTTGCGTTGGGTGCAGTATTAGGACAACAAGTCGAAGGTGAGAAAGATCACGTTATAGCATATGCCAGCAGAACGTTAAAGCCACATGAAAAGAATTATTCTACAATTGAGAAAGAAACATTAGCCTTGGTTTACGGTATAGCAACGTTTAAACAGTATTTAGTTGGCAGAAAATTTGTTGTGTTTACTGATCATAATCCATTACAATGGTTGATGAAACATCGGGATTCAGCCAGCAAACTGATCCGATGGTCAATAGCCTTACAAGAATATGATTTCGAAATTAAATATCGAACAGGCAAATCAAATGGAAATGCGGATACGCTATCGAGAATCCCTGTAAATAATGAGAGTAAGAATAATGAAATGAATTATAATAATACAATATTTATGGCAATCAAAACCGCTAATAATTTGCAGGAACTGCAAAAAGATCAGGAAAATGATAATGAATTAAATTAATTGCGGAAACATGCCGTCACGATCAAAAAGGAAAGTGACTGGAAACATGTAGTTGATGAAAAACATAAATATATCATTCATGATGGTTTGTTAAAATGTGTAAAAAATGAAAGTTTATTAATTATGGTTCCAACCAAACATCGAACAACATTAATGTTAATATACCATGATGGAGCACTAGGTGGGCATTTATCCGCTCGGAAGACATTATCAAGATTATAAAACAAAAATATTATTGGGACACTATTGAATCAGATGTCAGACAATGGTGTCATACTTGTGAAGTGTGCTTAACCAGGCGAAATACAGGAAAGATAATAAAAGTACCTTTGAAACCTATGCCAGTGCCCGGAGCGCCGATGGAAATTACTGCAATGGACATTGTTGGTCCGTTACCTGAAACTATTATTGGCAGCAAGTATATCATTGTGTTCTGTGATTATCTAACTAAATGACCTGAAGCATATGCGATGTAAAATCAAAAAGCGGAAACAGTTGCAAAGATATTTGTGGAAAATATTATTTTTCGATATGGAGCACCGAATAAATTACTTACTGATCAAGGAACGAATTTCCAAAGCGAACTGTTTATTTCAATCACGGAATTATTCGGGATACTGAAACTTAGTACATCGCCTTATCATCCACAAACGGATAGTCTAGTTGAAAGATTTAATGGAACATTAATTAATATGATATCATCCTACGTGAATAGAAAGCAGAAAGATTGAGATTCTTTTATCAAGCCATGCTTATTTGCGTATCAAAATGCAGTGAATGAGAGTACCGGTAAAACACCTTTCTATCTCATGTATTTACGGCAGAACAACATGCCGGTTGACTTAAAATTTCAAGCACCTACCTCACAGTACATGGATATATCTGATTACAAAGTAATTATGCAAGAAAGACTTCAATCGGTATGGACTCAAGCTGGACTTAAAATAAGACATCGTCAAGAAGCTTATAAAGAGTGCTATGATAAACAAGCACATGCTCACAATATAAAGTAGGAGATTTAGTGTATGTACATAAACCAGAACCAGCAAAGGGTTTATCACCAAAATTACACAGATCATTTAAAGGCCCATACATAGTATGTGATACCACGGAAACTAATCTAAAATTACGTCCACAAAATAATAAAAAGGCAGAAACAATTATCGTTCATGCTAATCGATGTAAAAAGGTGCCAGTTGCAGAGGACACTAAGTATCAATTGAGATCTAAAGACAAAAACGTGGAAAGACACCCCGCGCTCAAACAAAAGGTAGCGAAAAATCCCTCACCATTGGGATATATCAACAAAACTTTGTTCGTTGCAACACTTATGATAATCAATGTGTTAGGGTCGAATGCGACTCCATCGTTTCCAAATTACGCTATTAAAAGGATCCCGTTAATGGAAAAAGTTGATATTTATGCCACATGTACCCAGATGGTATGGATCTATCGTTGCACACCGACCGAAGAAATAGAAGTAAGTAATTTACTGAATTATTTTGAACCACCAGTGAAGTTGAATTTTAATAAAAATACTTATGTAAATCGTCAACTAACAATAAATTATGAATACCCATGGTTAATAACACAAGTGCAACCCCAAATAAATGGTACTAAAATAATAAATCTGATCAATATCGAAATATGGACAAAAACTTTAAATAACTATGTTTCCATAGAACCAGTGCTGAATGGAATCAATATATATTGGGAACCCCGAAATTCCCAAGAAGTGAAAATAATTTATGCTCCACATTATCAAAGGAAATGTTGAAATGATCGACGACAATTAGAAGACATGGTGGGAAATGCATCAAGGATCGTCATGGAAAATGCAGAAGGAAGCAATGATTAAAAGGGTGAGAGCAGCAAATGAAAATGCACTGGTTGTGTTCAAAACCAGAATGAAAAACGAAGCTCAAGAAATACCGCATGTAATATCAACACTACCTGTGGATGAAAAATTGTTGGCAATCACTGAACAAATGCTAAAGAAAAGAATGTCATTTTTAAGAAAAGAAATGGGTCAAGAGGAGATAAGAAGTAAGATCTTGTTTATAGATGCGGAATATGGGACATCAGAAACCAAACAGATGGTACCGTTATCTATTGCGATAATGAATTATTATGGAAAAACAATAAAGGATGTCTACCTTACTCCAAGAAGAAAATTGCGGCATTTTAATTCGCAAATTCATGGAATAACGGAAGTGGCAAGTAGGAATCAATATGACTAATATGCAATTATGAAGGAAGTTCAAAATTTGGTAGTTGGGAAAATATTAATTGGCCACGATATTCATGCGGAAATACAATATTTAAAACTTTGGATAGACCAATTGCATAGCATTCAAGATTTGGTAACTGCGCAAGCATTGGAAAAGGTTGGAATTTCCAGAAGAGGAGAATTTTTCAAATTGAAAACTGTTGTCCATGAGATGTTTTGAGACCAAATGCAGGTGGGCATACACTCAGCCCTCGAAGATGTAAAGAACATAAGAAGAATATACTTGCAAATTGAGAAACTGTAGATTGATGATGTTGAAATACCAAAAAAGCAACCATCAAGGAAATATTCGTTGGAAGAATATCGGAAGCTTCATAACACCGCTTCAATATCAATGACCAGAATCACAGAAGAAATTGACCTCACATCAGCAGAGGATATGGAAACTGATAATGAAATTCAAACTGTTAAATTAAAATGGGCAACAGAAGAGAGGATTGAAATAATTGAGGAGAGTCTTGGTTTAATAATCCATGAAAAAATTCATCAAATCTAACCAATATTCGAGCCTGGGTCAAGTATCTCGCAAAGGAACAGAAAAAAGAAAACTTCATTGAATTCATTGGAGGTTGATAGTGGAGAAACTATCGTAATAAATCAGCTTACATACAGAAAAAAGAAAACGGTTATTCATTATAAATGTGGATCAAAAACTCTGAAACTTGAAATGAAATAAAACTAAAAATTAATGTTATTTATATTATTATTGTTGGGCCAGAACACAAACGGCCTTGTAAATGTTTAAATGAATCGGTAACACACATGCAAATATAACATGCAAGTTTAAAATCAAACCTATTAAAACATCAACTAAACCCTATCAAATATGAGAAAAAAAAAGATAATAAAATATAAAATAATAAACATAAAAATAAAATTAAAATAATAACAAAATGCACCAAGATCCGCACGAATTAAATATAAACATAACACGAAAACCCAATAATTTTGACCAAAATTTGACAATTTATTAAAAATACCAAATTTCATGAAAATCAAATAAAAATCAAATAATTTGAATTAGAAATAATTAAATTAGAAATCTAACGAAAAAATTGTCAAATAAAATTCCAAAATAATAAAAATTAAGATTAGAATACACTAGAAAAACCCAAGGTCAAAATTTGTTTTACTAAATCAAAAAGAACACGCAAGGTTAGGGACAAAAAATAGGTATATATACCGATGCATTTTCACATAATTTTTAATCGTTTTTGAAAATCATTACTCAGTTTTTCAACTTGAAATTTTTTAGGGTGAGTTTTGCTTTGGAATTCTCTTTCCACGTCGCGTCCTCGCATCTCAATGGAGCTCTGCTTGGATGTCGGCGTGGGGAGAGTAGTAATTTTGTTATGAATTGTCCAGTATTCATTATGTTGTTTTTATTAATATTAATAAATTATTTATAATATAAAATCATTTTTGCTATAATCATTCTATTTCAAGTCGAAATTTTTCCGGCCCACAGCCAAAGACACATCACAAGTTAGTAAAATCCACATATTATTCAGATTCGTGTAAGTGCGTGGAATATCGCCGATGATCTGTGCCCGTAAAGACTCCGGCGTGCGGAACGCAGGGATTGGAACGTCAATATTATTCCGTATATAAGAAAGGAGAAATAAGGAAGTGGTCTTTTGGCTACTTCCTCGTCTCTCGTTTTCTTTAAATTCGACCTAATTTATTCTACATACGGCTTAAAATCACCACACCGAGTAGTCCAGTGGGCACTCATTAAATGTAATATAAACATAATGCGCCTAAGGTCAATTAAGGGAAGATAACGGGGAAATTATAAATTGAAATCGTTGTTATGAATGAAAAAATCAATCAAAATGTAATATTAACTATAATATGCCTACCAATTTTCAACTATTAATATGGACGATCGCTGAGTGATCACCAAACCCGCGTTGCAGTTGATAAGTATTTTTCGGTTAAAACAAGTCGTAATCATAAACATTATTCCCATAAAACCCAGAGATTAGCCATATTAAAACTAATGGCTCGATCGTCATGCCCTTTAAGAATCGTCTAAAGCCAGTTGAACGAGGAACGAGATATTCTAACGACCATAAACAAGAAAAAATTTTGACAGCATTAACGTAGAGACCCACTCAGTATAGTCATAATAACTCTTTAATTTAATTCCACCCAACGAGTTGAAAATTAGCCACATCAAGGAATGGATATTTTATATATGACCCTTTATAAAAATAAAGTAATAAACATGGAAGCGAGTCGTGACGTACGCCAATTCACTCCCAAAGGAGAAAACTTTTTTTTTTGCTTTCATCATATAAAGACCCTGTGCTCACAGGAAATATCGATCATTATAACAAAGGTTAAAGCCATAAAATCAAAATTGTCGAAATTTATTTCCATACAAGGGATGAGGTGACGTCCAGTGGCATCTTCCATATTCACCTGAGGCAAATCAGCTCTTTAAATCTATTTCCTGTGCCAGTTAGATCCAAATGACCACATATGCCTGAAACTCTTACCAGCATTTGAATTATCACCATACCGAAAAGAAATGAGATATTCCCTGGGGTAAAATTTTATTTCCAGTAGACCATTGACCGACGACCAAAGCTCAGGAAGGTTAACGTAACTTCGACCTACAAACATCTGTGTAAATTGAATCTAAGTCTAGTAAAATATTATAACTGTCGATAAGCACAAAATACTTACTTGATTGATTCATAGATCCAACAAAGCGAGCAAATCCAATGAATTATGCGCAAGGCTAATATTAAGATAGAAATAAATGGGAAGAGCAAAAAATCTAATTTAATAACCTGCTGAATAAAACTGCCTACCCCAATCGATAATCTCGCATGTCCACTGTTGACGCAAAAATTGATTAACGAAATTGTCACTTGCATACACAAGAAAAAATTGATTCCATACAGACAGGAACACAACGAATGTACACCTGTTCCACACGCACAATCAGATTTACCAGATCGATATTTCAAATATGGAACGAGAATATCGGGGTAGAACAAGACGCGAATATCCACTAGATGTACGTGCAATTATAAAATCCGGTTCCTGCATACACACATCCCCACTAGAGTCTATAAAGAGGTGTGGTAAAGTACAAACCGATCAGTAATACTAATCTTTTTTTTTATGCACCAATCCCAAGACTTTAAAAATGAGAGTTCTATGACCACGTCGCCGGAAGAAGACGCAGCAAGAGAATCAAGTCCAACGACTCAGGGTAACTTATCAATGATATTAGAAATATTTGAGATTTTTTTTTGTAATTAATAAATCTTATTTGCCTAAATTTTAGTTTGATAATTTTTCTTAAGTCGTGGATAATTAACCTCTAATAAAAATGCAATTATTAAATGTTCAAGGTTTATAATTTACCAGTTTTAAAAAAAGATATAATTATGCAAACCTTTGGTAAATGACGGTTAAATTTTCCTTGTAGGAATAACTAGATAAATTTTAAAAAGTTTTTCATTTTTCATAAAAAGGCATCGTATTAATCTTGTACAAATGATTTCTTTTTCTTAATAAACGTGTAGTAATAATTATAAAAATCTTGAAAGCCAGTTTAGAAAGATGTGTTATATTAATTATGTAAGTTTTTGTAAACGGGTCTGAATTCCTCCTAATCACGCACGGTAAAAATTGTGTAAACCTTTGTAATTAATTTTAAACTCTTAGTAATAAATGTTACCTAAATTTTCGCAGATGATTTCTGATGCATTTTGATAAATACATGGTAACGCTCACCTGAGTTCTGTAGACAATCTACTAAATTCGTCTGGGGGGAGGTATGGCAATATGATTTCGTTATCAGATTCAAATTTATTTCTCTTCTCATTTTCCAAAATTTTTTGTAAATGTTTTGTAAAAATTCAAGGACATTCTTGTCTGCAAACTAATCGGGAATTAATTAATGGGACAGCAACAAATAGATAACAGATTCCATTTTTGCCACACTACAATTGTTAAAGCATATTAAGCATTTTTCATATACAATAATTACTATGTTAACTAAGGCTTTTAACTTTTATAATATTAAGTCGGTACAGTTGATGTTTTAGTGCCGATAACCAAAACAGTTTACTAAAAATTACAATGATTTAATATGTAGATTTACATTAAATTGAGTTAAAATTAATTATATCGCTCCAAGAGAATTGAATGCATAGTTAAAGTATATAACTTGAACCCGTGAGAATAAATATGTTTGGTTAACACAAGACATTTTGAAATTACCTTATACGTGTTCGCATAACCATAATGGTATTTAGAAAGATCAGGACCTCTCAAGTGGGTTCCCGCCCATGTTGCAGAAGAATGGCGACAGGCTTGGAGGCGAGCACGGCCAGTGAGGGGTCACGAGGAACCCCAACCCAGAAGGCCTCACCAGACCGCCCTGCAATTGTTAGGAATGGAAAACGACCTACGCTGGACGAACAATCAAAACGACGATCGGTATCCGGCTCAGGAGATTCGAGACCATGCACGTAATCTCCTCACCCGTCTGGAAGAATATCAATGGCAGGTCGACCTACAGGTGGTCAAGGCCAGGCAGTACCTGGCCAATGTGGAGGACGACATCGCTGTCGGACGGATTATGGACGTCTACTCGAGTAGGCCGGCCCGTAACACAAGACGACCCGTGCTCGTCACTCCGGGTTACTCTCCTGAAGAAGGTGTCAGGAGATTTTTCGAAGATCCATGACTTCACTGGTTTTGAGACCACTGACATCAATTTTGTTTTGTTGTTTAGATCAAAAATAAATAAGTGTCGTTCGAGCTTCATTTCTTCGACGATTCCTTAAATTAAATTTTACAAACTATGTTTGATATTAATCGTACTTGTAATCATCCGAGTTATTAATAGAATTTAATGTTTGTTATTGCAGCAATGGAGTCTACACAACCGTTACAAACAGAACTGGCCCATGCCAGGCGAGCCAATAAGAACCTTCTCGACCAGGTAATTCAACTGACACGAGAAGTCCAACAAATCAAGTCCACCTGGTCGGACCCAAAGAAGACCAAAAACCTTTACCTCAGGCTCACTGCTGCTCAAAAGGGGTGGGCAGATGAAAGGCAACTTAATCAGAGTTTAAAAACCCAAGTGAAGGAATTAGAAGTGGCTCTATCCGCCTGCCAAGAAGGAGCCGCGGTAACATACCCCCTTGTATTCGCTCCAGCCCAATTAGCCTACCGAGAGTCGGCAGCAGCCCCAGCAACGACCGCCACTCCAACCACAATATCAACCGGTAGTTATCGGCCTGGAAGGAAGGAGCGTGCGAAACGCCGAGCCGCTTGATTATCGAATAAAACTGGATAAACAAACCAATTTGTATTGAGTTGATAAATAAAGAATTATCGAGTTTGTAAACTTTATATGTGTAATTTGCATTTCAATAGTCCCAGTAGATTGATACTTTTAACGGTTAGATAATCGCCTATGTCACCGCAACCAACACGCACAAATACATCATTATAATCTATTGGCTAGGTTCAGTTCTCAAATAACATTGTCAAATCCCTTTTGATATTATGATAAACTCTAACGATATACTTACGACATAAAGGGGACCGAATGAGTTAAAGCGAGCACAAGTCTTCTAACGACAGCTCGTTGGACCCAGGGATCGTCCGAGCAATTACAGCACTAGTAATAATGCTCACTTTTTGCGGACAACCCACCCACTCGAACACATCTCCAACGTTGCCTAGCAACGGGTGCCGAGTGGTAATTAAAAAATGTTTATATGGCGTTACTGGGGTAACCCCCATGAGTTAAAACAAATATCAATACCCTGTAACCCACCATTATTTATAAAATATTAATAAATCTCGTCTTTTTGATTTATGTCGTCCCATACACAAAAAAAAATAAAATAATAAATTTGCTATTATTATTATTCAAATTATTATTTTAAAATTATTATCAGTTCTTGGGAGCCTCAGATTTCGAAATTCGGGATCTGAGACTCACAAGAAGAACCATTCCTCATGCCTGCAACCTGGCGTAACCAGCAGGGGGAGTGGAACCTTTTAATATAGCTTATATAAACACTATCAAAAAAAATAAAAAATAAGTGTCATTAAAATAATTATTTGTAATTAGTACATGTTTCATTAAAATAATAATTCTTACATCAACGAAATAAAAAAAAATTATAATAATAATCAATAAATAGCTTATTAAAGTATTTATTTTATAATCTAAAAGAATACCACAATGAAATAATGCTTCGTGAACTTGTAACAATAGTCTCCAGTTGTTTGAATCGAAACCCCAGTGAGGTATGTTTGGTGCTTCGTCTGACCCAGTTGTAGAAATTCGCTACAATATACGCGAAAAATCATTATACCATACACTCAAATCTTGAATCTCGGGGATATTTCGAACTAAAAACACTAAATTATACGGTTTTCTTTTATTCAAAATGCTTATCACAGATATTCTCAGACCCCAGAAACTGTTTATACACTTATCTATTCATCAAATCTAATAGAAATAAATATTCTTCCGAGTTTGATTGTGTAATTATTTTAGTGTCTGACACCAGACTAGCAACTAGAACGAAAAATTGACCACCATTTAATAAAAATCAAGAAAATAGATACAGCAAAATAAATAACTTTATCCATTATTAAATTGTTTATAAAAACAGCCTTCTCATCTTTCATTTTTAGATATTTTCCATGAAAATTGAGTTTATTTATTTTGGAAATTAATAAGTTTATTTTAAATTATATTTAAATTAATTTTATTGGAAATTAATAAGTTATTTTAAATTATATTTAAATTAATTTTACAGAAAATAATTTTAAACTCACAAAAATGTCTGTGTTATCAAAATAATTTCTCCAATAAGGCCTGATCCGCCTTTGACCGCCAATGTCCCAAACATTTAACTTGAATCCTTTCGTTTGAACAGTTTTACATTGAATCCCTTTAAAAATTAAATAGTTTATCGGGTTTTATTTTACTTAAATACCTGAGTAGGAGTTATTTGATTTTTTTTCTTCAGAGGTTAATGATTTAAGAATAGTTTTTCCTGCATTATCAAGACCTAAACAAATCTAGCAATAAAAGTAATAACAAAAAAAAATAATAAAATTACCATTTTGCGGTTTTTCAGTAAGCGCCAATTGAAAGTATAAATTAGACAAATAAATTTAAGCTAAAGTATAAGTAATTCAAATTGGCATGTAATAAAATAAATAGACTACTTTGCTTGAGTAGCTTTATTATATCTTGCACATGGATTTCTCTTCAGGGATTGTTGTGACAATCTATCTCGCCATTGGTTCAGAAATTGTCCAATGCAGACCAGTTGTCAACTGGCTGAAGAGAAAAAAAAATCTTTTAATTTGACAACTATTTGATGTTATTCTGATAACGCTTGTCATACACGTACACACCGACTCTCATACTGCTACTCTAACACAGAGCTATTGAATCTCACGTTACGGTACTCCATGCCATCCATTCCCAGTACAACTACGACTGCATATTCGACCACGACTATGAACACAACAACTAGTCCTATACTATAATTATATTATTATTATTACTACTATTATAAATTATTTAGCCTATGGCTAAGTATAATTATATTATTATCATTATTGTAGCCAATTATTAAATTAGCCTCAGGTTAATAATACTATTATTATTATTATTATGAATTATTTATTATATTATTATTATTATTATTATTATTATTGCGCAATCACTGGTAATAATGTTTAGCAACAAATTCTATTTAAAAATCCTTCAAATCTGAATAATTGCGAATGTATAATCTGTTAATAATATTCTCAATGTCTAGAATAAACTATATACTCTTCTCATTCTAATGCGAGATAAATTGTTGGGAAATTGTTTACGAAATTACGAGAAACAAAATTCTGTTCATATTATAAACATACTAAATCGATTTATTTTATTAAGAATTTTATGATTTATTTTATTATTAATTATTTATTATAGTTTAAAAAAAAATTATAAAATAAGCTTATAATTACTGTTGGGAATAATTATTTCAAAAAAAAAACATCATTAAATATATTATTATTGAATAAAAACCAAATTTTTAAATTTGGATCTTTTCAAATGAATAGATTCGAGGGCGAATCTTTATTAAAGGGGGAGATATGTTGGGGTATCACGAAAAAGCACAGTAAAATCGATAAAACACAAAAATGATAAAAGTGCAATATTAATTAAAAAATTTATAAAAATTCTAAAGTAATATTGATCGGGGGAAATTGGTATGGTTGAACGCCAAATTGAGAGACGAGTCCAGAAATAATAATAAAAATTTAGTGAGGGGTCCCTAGAAAATGATATAAGATAAAAAAGGAAATTAATTAAGAAAAATTAATTACTAATGGGAAGCCCGAGTCAATGGGAAGCCTGAGGCAATGGGAAACCCGAGAGAT
Source organism: Schmidtea mediterranea (assembly GCA_022537955.1). Lineage (NCBI taxonomy): Eukaryota > Metazoa > Platyhelminthes > Tricladida > Dugesiidae > Schmidtea > Schmidtea mediterranea. Next base: position 94,106,679 of record CM039680.1, read on the forward strand.
GTGGAGAAGCCGAGAGCTGAGGAAAACCCAAGAGATGAGGAAAACCCGGCGCATAGACGGAATAAGATAGCAGAGTAAATTAGCCTGAACAACATTAAATGGGCGCCACTGAGTTACGGAGAGGTAATTATTTGGTAATTAGTAATTTGGTAATGGACCAAACGTTGTTGACAAATGTCGGTCTGGAAAGTAATTATTATTAATAATTTAATAATGTAGAAAATATTGTTGACAATCGTCGGAAAACAGTCTGAGCAGGAGTATAAAAGAAAGAGTGAAAAACACAAAAGGACAGTCATTATTAACCAGATACGAAAGACAGACATTATTAACCAGACACGAAGACCAGATATTATTAACTAGAGTGAATCGACGTGAACGAGCAGTAACTAGGTTAGTAGAGGAATCCAAATCCAAGTAAAAGTCAAAGTTATCTATCAGAAAGGGTGGTTCTCCCTTGGACAACCTACCCTAAGATAATCAGAGTCATACAGTGGTTAAAAGGTGCAAATCAATTAGTGAAATTGTGATTACAAACAGTGAGATAAAACGGATTTATCTGTCATTGTGATAAAGTGCAAATAAAATTATTCTGTGTTGGGTTTGCTTATTTGATTGAAAAAGGACACGAGGAGTCAGAGGGAACCGACTTTCAATAATAATAACCCAACAAAGGTATCTCCTGGGTTCTGATCGCTTATTCAGCTTTCTCTAAGGTAAAGTGATGATAGGATTTTAACGCTTGATTGTTGTCAATATTTACTGGAATCCTCCTTGACTATTATCTCTATAGCACGATATTACATATTCTATTTATTAGATTCACATTTACTTCCTTACTAACCAGTTACTACCGGGGTTGTCGTAAATAATTTTACGTTAATCCTCATTTATTTTATTGGACTAGTCTTTACCTCCTATCGATAATATATTACCTTAGTCATATTTACATAATTCCATTTAAATCCTCTAATACTTATTGGATTATCGTTTAACTCTTGTCCGCTTCAATAAAATAGTTAGTAGATTTTAATTAGATGTTCGTTACATCGATTTCCACAAGCCCCTTTTCCCTTTAACCTCAAATTGTTCCTAAGATATCTGTATGTTTATATTAGATTTTAAGAGTGCCCACCAAACTACTCTGTGTTATGATTTTTGCCGATAAGTACCAGAAGTTTAGGTCGATTTTTCGGGAGTGGGTGGAAAGGGGATCAACCAAAAGATTGATTACCGATCTCCCCACTGCCCCTATAAGTGCAAATGATTAGACGTTCGAGTTCGGGCATGAGCTATTGGCGGATAAACCGCACTTACACTGCTCGATAGTTATGTATCAGTTTAATATCTTGCTGGTGTTAGCTATAAGCCATCATTAAAACAAAATAAAACAACCATGAAAACTCATGTTTGAGAATTATGAGAATGGCTATTATAACACAAGCACGCACCGCAAACAGAAATTAAAAATATAATAAAAACATTAATTAAAACAAAATAAAAAAAAACATAATTAATTAAAACAAATAATTAATAAATTTTGCACGAAAAATACATAGAAAAATAAAGTAAAAATATAAAACCGCCAAAACCTTGCAAAATAAGGTTTAGAAGATACACAGGCGGAGGAGGCGACCAGAATAAGAATCAGCAAAAAATAAAAATGCAAATTTAATAAAATTAATACTAAAAAATTAAGAAAAATAAATAACAAAAGAGAAAAATATAAAATTAAATAAAAGCCATCAAAAAACCCGAAAAAATGGCCAAAAAAGATTCGAAATTAGCTGATTGGTCGCACACACGCACGAAAACAGTATAAATACAATAGCCATTGTCATAATATTTAACCTTAAAAAAATATTTTTGAAAACTTAAAATTTTGAATCTAAGATTTTGAACTTTGGTAAGCTTGTATTTCATTGAATAAATTTTTGAAATGTTTTTGGTTTTAAGTTTTTAATTTTAATCATGGATGGTCGAGGTACTTTTAGTATCAACGATAGGCCCCCCTAATTTAATATTATTTTATACATGCTGTAATTTGTGGAAGATGGCTTGGCAGGATTCAATTCCCTCAGTTGATTTTGAGGGATGTTGATGTGCTGCCTTGTCGTCAACCACCCTTCGGTGTCTGCCGGTATGGTCAGGTCTCGTCACACTGATCGCGGAGTAAGACGCCGTCGTACTTCACCGTGGCGGCCATTGCAATGTTGGTCGGAGCGGTAGGGATTAAAATACGGGAATATCGACACAGCTAGGGGGAAAAACATTCAAATGAATGTTTAGGTAGGGATGCAATTTTTGTTTAAAACCTGTTGAATTTTTATATGAAAAGGGACGACTAGGGTTAAGTCAGTAGAAACAACTAAATGTATCAGAAAACTGGAATTTTCCTCTTTATTTTTTTTTTGTTTTTGAAAGAAGTATTCTTATCGAACATTTCCAAATAAAAATTATTTTTTCATAAATTCAGCAAATGACTGGAGCATCAGAATTTTTCTTTTCTGCATCGAAGGTTTTGTTTTACTAGTTCTAATGCTAAGTAGGACATCTTCACAATTAATATCAAACCATGAAATGTATGTAATAGGGAATGTTTGAGGAATGTTCGGATTAATTAATTTTAAATTTTATAATTATTATATTTAATTTATTTATAAATATAACCCATTAATGGAATGAAACTCTCCCTCGTTTAGTCAGGAAAATCTCAAGAAAATCCTTCTGAAAATTCTTCTCAATCGTTCTTCAATAATCAAAAATTCCTTTTTTCAAAATGCAGCCAGGATATAAAATCCCCAAATCATCGCGAAAATCAGATGCCACGCCATTACAATTGAACCATGACTTATGCCAACAGCAATATAATAAACTGTTCGCGGAGCACGAACGCACGCTCGGCACGTGGTTCGCTCCCGAAGCGGTCAAAATCCTCCAGGATAAAATCCACCGGCTGTCCAGATGCCGAGAGGATTTAATTGCAGAGAACCGGGCTCAGCGAATCATAATCAACGACCAAAGCGCCGTCTTGGTAGCATCATTTACGGAAGCCGAACTGGTAAAACGACTAGCGGGTCGCGATCTGGCATTAAAGTTGAATTTGATCCCCGCGAACAATCTTCCAGAAACAACTCAAGCTGGTCCAGCTCAGACACCCAGGACCAGCAAGAAGCAACATCCCAGCAAAAATCGTCGTCGCCGTGAACGACGCCGGGCTGAAGGCCTCACAATCTTGAATAATGCTGCGCAAGTGCTCGAAGAAGCCGCCGCACTCGTCGCGGAGCAGCACCCGGAATTTGTGAAAGAAGATGACACTACACTAACCCCGAGAAGATCAATAGAACATATACTACCAATTCAGGTGAAGGAAACCGACGAGATGCAAATATGTCTGGACATCTCACCCGTCCACAATTCCACAACGACAACGAAGGAGAGATCGCCGGCTCTCACGAGTTACTGGATGGACGAATTTGGAGAGGAATTATGTCATACCGTTCCCCAGGTTGGAACTACACCATTTCAACCCCTCCGGAACAAACGAAAGTTCCCCGTCGATATCGACGAATGACTACCCAGTGGAAAGAAGGACGGACTCCATTCTCCTGATATTATTTATATATTAACGTACTAATTATATTTTCTGTGATTTCTTTTTGTTAAATTTTGTATAAATCTAATAAAAGTATATTTTCGTAAACCTTGTTCTCTCAATAATTTCTGATTTCTCTAATTAATCGAATTAGGAATGGATGCTTAAAGTTTGGTGGGATTGTATTATGATGTTGATGGAACCTTATGTATGCATGAAGTAGGTTGAGAAAGTTCTTATTTCACTCGTAAAGTCGGAATTAAGAGATCTCAGTTAACAAAAAATTAAAATTTCAGTTTCCATTACAGAGATACTAATGATTAAAAAGCAATCGTGGTTAAAAGATGAAATAAGCATTCTCGGAGGAGCTTATTTTTTCTTAAATTGTTAATGAGGTTGTGTTAAACCCAAAATTTCGGCCGATATAATAGAAATTTCGATAATTTACATAATAATTTAAATTTTCACATGTTATTTAAATAAAATACTTTATGATTTAAAACAAATTTCTAGGTTAGAAAAATTTACCTATTCTCAGTAGTTTAGGAAATTAAAGTCGGAAAATTAGATAAATTCGAGAAGCTGAATTTTAAATGTTTATTTATAAATATTTTATTTTTATTAAAGTTTCTAAATCATCATATTTAAATTTCTTTAATTAAATACCTAAAATTGGTCTTTGCTAAATTAAATTAATAACGAATAGATAAGTGACTAAACGTCTGATAAGGGTACGGTTCACTACAATCTATACTAAATATTTTGCTATGTATTAAAGCGACTAGGGGAAAACAATATGCAGGACGTATGCATGGGTTCGTCATAGAATGATGGGAAAGGAGTGCACGGATATCGAAAAAGTTAAAGGAGTTAGGTAGACGTAAGCCCTTCTATCGGCCGTCAGGAACCCGAAAGCGAGATTATCACAAGGAGTAGTCTTGGAAACGGGGCTCACCTGCTTGTGGACTCTCGGCTGCTGTATACAGTACCAACATGGACTTGCCCATGGGTATACAGTGGTTAGATTTAAATTGTGGGGCGTCGGGGTGAGAAAGGAAATACCCTAGGGAATGCAAGAGTAGTCGAGGAAGTAGTCTGGATGAATGAGCTTAGATTAAAACAAAATTAATTCTACCCTGTACGCCAACACTGGTGTGTGGCTGTGGGCCGGAAAAATTTCGAAAGAATTAAATTCATAATTTCATAACATATATTTTTTTCATAATAATAGTTCATATTCATCCTTCATACGACATATGCAAATGGTTCATGCTCACTTGTAATAAATTTGTCCTAGAGTTTCGGTTTAAGATAATACTAATTTCAAGAGATTCTTCACACGTAATTATAGTTATTCGAATAAGTGATTGTTTTTACTCAAGTGATAGAGTGATTACTTGGTTCATCGAAAACTAATGATTAAAATTAGGTGAAAATGGATTGGTATTTATACCTAGTCTGTGACTGTAACCTTGCGTGTTAAATTTGATGCGATCAAACAAAATTTGACCTTGACATTATTTGTCTAATCTAATTCTAATTTTTATTATTTTTCGACTTTTTTTGACTATTTATTCTTTAGATTTTTATTTAACTCATTTCTGATCGAAATTATTTTATTTTCTTCGACCTTTTTCTTTAATTTTGTGCTTTTACATAAATTGACAATTTTCAGTCAAATTTTTTGTTACTATGTTGTTTTTATGTTATTTCGTGCGGATCTTGATGCACTTGTTATTATTTTAATTTACCTTTATGTTTTTTCGATTTTATATTTTTAATTATGCCTTTTTCGTATTTTACGGTGGTTATTTGGTGTTTATGGGTCTGATTTTAAATCTGCATGTTGTGTTTGCGTGTTATTTCCAATCCATTCAAACAAAATTTAGTGATATTCCAGGAGAGAATTAGTATATATATAAAAGGCGGCTTCCTACAGAAATTTCTGCCAGTTTTAATTGATAATGAAAGTGTGAATCGTTGTGGAATTGTTGGTATCAATAAAGATTTTTCCTGCATTGAGTTATTTTAGTGTTGTTTAATGAGCACGTGGAGTCAGGGAGACAGTTCCTGCCGAACCATTTAAAACATTATCTCAACAAAATCATAGCAGTCATAGCAATAAGGCTTATTTTATTTCCAACGTCATCTGTGACGGATATACAATAGTAATATTTTCTTATGTGGGTATCTAATCTGAACCTCCTTGAAAGTGGTCGCAATTTTTAACCTTCTGACTCTTCAGGTACCCAGCATTATCAATTTGTTTTTACCCTTCCCAATTTGTAAGTGTTGTGCCAAATAAACAAAAATTACTTCTATACAAATTAGGTATTGTCCAAAATTATATAGTCTAAATTTCTGCAACCAACCAATATTCTTCCTTTATGTTATTTTAGAATATTTAAGTTAATATTTTGAATTAAATACACAACATTAAATTTCTTTTTTAATTTAACTTAATTACTATTGCTACATTTTCCCACTTATTTATGATTTTATTACTTATTTTTTAAATACATAATGAAATTATTGTTAATTTCTATATTGTTTAAATTTATAATAAATGAGAAATTTTATTTAAAATTGAAATAATTGTAAATTATTTTAAAATTAAAATTTTAATATTATTATTTAGGAATGAATTTTAATAATGAATTGAATTCAGAACTTCCTGTAAATCATTTGTCTGCTTATCCTAATATTTCATCTAACAGTAGTTCATTTCCAAACAATGCATCTAGTCATAGCAACAGAGGTATTTCAAACAGATTCTATACTTTAGCGAATCTGAGTCCTCCATCTTCAACACATACATCTGGAGATGAAAATTCTGGTCAACCACATAATCGTCAAAATATTCTGTCAGCATCCAAACCAAGGCTGATACGCAATAACTACCGTAATAATTACAGAACTTTGTTAACGAATCACACACCAACTCAATTCCAACAAAACCAGCATAACAATTCGGATATCGATGAAAGATTAAATTCACAAGAAGTTTCTGATTTTAACAATTCATCAGGGTCACCTAGAACTGAAATCGATACTCATTATGAATATAATAATGACAATAATCATCATAGCATTAATCAAATTCGACTATCACCAGAAATGTTTAATTCATATTCTTTACGTTCAATGAGAACTAATAATGAATTAACAAATCTTGGTAATCAGAATATTGGTACAAATATTTCGATCAAACATGAAGAAGAGCACAAAATTAATGCATTCGGATCAAAATCAACTTGTCCAATGCTTGAACAGGAAAGCCATTCTCCTCAAGCTGTGGTAAATATATGAATAAATGAATATATATATATATATAACATTACATACAAAATCTTAAAATTGTTAAGAAATACAAAGAATTTTTTATCTAGTAAACTCAAAATTATTAAGAAAAAAATCAACAAGAAAAAATTATCATACAGTACGATGTTACGTAAATATATAACTGAATTACAATTCACCCATTTCTGGTAGCCCTTTCACAGATGAATATTTTGTCAAATTGATTCGTATGGATAAGTTTAACATAAAGAATTCACATTCGATGAAATAGAGGCTTTAAAGATAATTTATATTCAAATAAACAGTATTATATACATTTAATCATGAATGCCATTGACTATTAGATCGTAATTATTGCAAATGAATAAATGATTATTTATGTTTTAATAGGCACTTCGTTTTTTTGATAGAACCGTTCTTAAAACCAGTGATTCTCTCTCTCCCTACAAACTATATAATCTCCTGGGAATATATCAAATCAGATATGCAATTAAAAAGAATTTTTATTTCAAAATAAGAATGTAGGAATTCTGTTTCATAGCTGATTTGTAAAGAATTCACTGAATTCGAATGTATCATTAAATGAAAATAATTTAATATGTACCCAGAACGCATTAAATATATCACCTAAATTGACATGAGACAAAATCCTAAATAATAAATCAAAAAACTAGCCTATAATAATAGCGTGTGTTCTAGCAAAAATTTACATTCAATAAGACATGGACCATTAAATCGGTTACCTCAATATAGAAGGAAAGAAAAACTTCATGCGAAAAGGAAAAAAATATCTGTAAACAATCAGGGTTCACAAATTTCTAAAATAAGAAATACAAACAATTGGACAATAAAAAGCTTTCAAATTTTATATAAGTATATCACACAATCACAGTTCACAAATGATTTTATTAGTCAGAAATCGTGTGGATCTTTTATCATTATTTTTTTCAGGAAATAATGATTTTTTTTGGAAATGTTTCGATATCATGTGAATCAGAATAATTTTAAATTATTATCTGCATCAAATTTTAATAACAAATTTTTTCTTTAATATTGCGCCGAAAAAATCTTATAAATTATTTACATCAAAAATTTGTTTTTTACTGCCATCTTTTTTACCCTGTGACAAATCCCCTAATATGTTAAATTTATAAATTATCGATTTAACTAAATTTTTTGGGATTCAAAAAAATTTCCAAAAAATTGAAGTAACTCCCTATTTTTCATTTTTGATATAGCCACCTAAAATTCTATTAAAATACGATATTTTTGAAGTTTTTGGGTTATCATGGTACATTAGAAGTGTCTGAAATATTATGTAAATAAATCGAAACTCAAAATCCTCGGAATTACATAGAAAGATTTATTATATTGTATCTCCGTGAAAATTTTCTACATGTTGAAAGTTTACACGCATTTTATTATGGTTCTTTCTATCACTTTTCCATTTTTATAATATAGAGTGTAACTCATTAAACGTGCAAAGAATATTTATTATCAAACTAAATTATGTCATAGGCTTATCTCAGTGTATTTTGATATAATTTATAAAGTTTTGTGTAGATCTTTGGTCAAAAATTTATTTTAAACAATCCCTTTCAGCTAAATTAATAAAAATTTAGGAAATTAAATGAATATTAAATTAATGAAAAGTTTTACATATTTATTCAAATAAATATCTTAATTTTATAGTAAAAATTCATCTTATTTTAAAAGAAATTCATAAAAATGGTATAGTTAATTATGAGTTCTTTAAAGTATTAAATATATATTCCAGTACAATCCAAATATTCAAACAAATAATAATTAAATACAATTATTTCTATATTTAAAATCAAACAAGAATTTTAAATCTTATAACATTTTAAATATTCCATCCTGAAATTTAAGCCGCTTGGGTTTTGGACTTCGTGCCACGTCACTATTAGCTACACTCTTTAACTGGCAATGTACGTATTCACCAAAATATTATAGACAGGGTGCTATTAAATGTCTAAATAGGTCCGATCAAACTGTTTATGTTAAAATCTTTGTACACAGAGAGAAAGTTAATTACTAAAAATGTAATTTTATACATAATTTATTCTAATCATTTTTGTTCTTATAAGTAAAATATCAATTTTAATTTCTTTATTCATCATTTGGCAAATTTAAATATTAAATATGAACAAAAATAATCTAACGACTTATTTATTCAAAGGTTTGAAACTTTGAATATTTTTGAATATTTCAAGCATTTTTAAAATGAAACTTCATCATATTTTAAATTTATTATTATTATTAGGATGTTGATGATGATTATTATTGTCAATATTAACAACATTCTTACAGAAATCTAGCTATCTCTTATTAATATACATATAATGATATTTTCAGTTGACAATTCAGATTTGTCCCGTGAATTTATGACTTTTCTTGAATGATTACAAAATTAAGATTGTGCTGTCTAGCACATTTAGAAAATATCACCTAAAAACCTTGCATAACACATAATAGTACTTCGAATTTTAAGGATTATTTTTCGTGAAAACTGGAAAAAATTTCTATTTTTCAATATTTCTGTTGTGTGAAGTTCAGCATGTAAAAATAAATATAAATCTACATATTCCACGCCATTTTTGACTATATTAAGATGCATAGTAAGAAGAGAAGTAAAAAAATGTACAAGTGTCAGCAGTATTACAATATAAATTTTGCATGCGTAATATATGGATGAATCTATTCCTATTTTTGTTAAATTTGATTAATAATCTAAACTAATTTCTAATCTAATTTAAAATTCGAATAAATACCAACATAAAACTAAAAAATTCAAAAAGTTTGAATGCCATATTAATAGATAGATTTAAATCTCTGTATTATCCAGCATACTGAAGATCTGCCATACAATTGGCAAGCAGCCAAATCTACCGTAATAGAACGCATTTCCAGTATGTACAACAATCATACAATGGCTGATATTTATTTTATAATTGGAAAACCTCCAAATTGTAAAAGAATTCCTGGTCACCAGTTCGTTTTGGCTATTAGCAGTGCTGTTTTCGATGCTATGTTCTTTGGTCCACTTGCTGCTAAAAAGCAAAAAAAGAATGTAAACAGCGAGGAAGTCAGTAAGATATCGGAATACTCCAACAATTGTGTCGATGATAAATATCAGGATTCATCATCTATTTTAGGTGATTTAAACTTGTCAAAATTTTCTATTTAATTCAACTTCTGGCTTTGATTGTAAAAATTATTTCCACAATAAATTTAGAAATCCCTGTTCCTGATGTTGAGCCCGTCGCTTTCATGGCTTTATTAAAGTTCATATACACCGATGAAGTGCATATAGGTCCCGATACTGTGATGACAACTCTTTATGCTGCCAAGAAGTATTCTATTCCGGCCCTGGAAAAGGCCTGTGTTGATTACTTGCGTAGAAATCTCTGCAGTGAAAATGCATTTATGTTATTGACTCAAGCTAGACTATTCAATGAAGTTCAATTAGCTCACCAGTGTTTAGATGTGAGTTAATTCTCTTTAATTTTTTATGAATTAATTAATAACCTTAAAAAGAATTTATTGAAATTAAACTAAAACTTTAAAATTCGATAATTCAGTAGCACTAGATTCTCTATAGCACTAATCAATAAAGTAATTTTTGCTACTTAGGCCGGTTCACCAGTGAAAGACGAAAAAAAATTTTCATTTCATTATCAGCTACCCTCTGGTCTGATGAGGTTTAAGGCCAGTAACACTTATGCCAAATTATAGACCTATATACTAAGTTTAAGTGACTCCTCAAAGCAAGCAAAGTTTAGAAAATGACGAAAAATAAAAAATTTTCAAATTAACATTGACATCTTATGTTTTAATTGTACAATAGACACAACATTTGAGTTCAGCTAGTCTCAGTACATGTATTGAGTATCAGGTAACAGCTGAAAGTGGAAGGGAAACGTGAAAGTGTTGAGTCAGCTTTATCGTTTTCTTGAGGGGCACTGCCATGAGTTTTCTGTGATGTTCAACAATCTGGAATACCAGCTGTCGCTGTGATTCGTCATGCGTCAGTATGTTATTAAAGTCTGTCGCCAGCTTCACTGCCGTCTCTGCACAGTCATTGATGACCCTCAGACTTGTGATCTTCTGCTTTCCACTGATGTAACCTGGGCACTCAGACCACGTTGACGGTTGTCCAGTTAGGAAGGCGGGATCAATGTGCATTGCTGTGAGCAAGTTCAGCGATCGTTCGGTCACAAAATCTGACAGAGTCTTCGTCTGAAATGCTGTAATTGTCTTGGGATCAACTCGTCGAAGATCGGTTTGCATCTTCGGCTTTTATAAGGCATCAACCATGGCTGTCTTTTCACTGTCCCAGACATCATCTGAAAAAAGGGCAAGTCCGATCAAATCCTCGCTCAGGTACCATAGATTGCCTCTCATTTTCTTTATTACAATGTCTGCACTTGACTGTCAACAGCAGCAAATAACTTCAAACTTTGCAGCATGCAAAGGTCATTACAGGGTGCATCACAACTGCTAGGAGCAGTGAACCAAGCCTTGACGTAGATCGTGAACAGACATATGCGACGAAGACCCTGCAGTTGTTGTTGAGTGAGCTTGAATTGTTCCCGAAACAGATAGATCTTAAGACAGTAGACGCCCTTTGCCATCCACCTTGCACGATGATAGGCACCCGGGGGACTGAAATGTATTCGGCAGTCATCACTGTCACCAGCGACACTTCCACCCAGCATTATCAGTGACAACTTACAAAACTCCAGATAGTCTTGTCGCGTTTGCATTTCTTTACTGATCAGGTTCTCAAGGAAACTGACAACTTCTGCTCTCTTCACATCCAGCCGATCTTTCTAAAGATTTGTCAAGTCTGATTTCACACCACTGACGAAGCATCAATCGCAGCACGTTTTGTCAAGTCAATGAACTTCCACTGCTCTTTGAAGCGGCCAAAAAATGCAATCTGGGGACCTGAAGACTTGAAGAATTGATCGAAAACTGCAGCAGATACGATTTCCAGAATGTGATGGCGACAAGCGAGAAACAGTATACGTTTATCAAATGCCCGTTGAATGACGGTAATAGCTTCTGTGTTGATGCCTGTGTTCGAGCTGGTCGTATCGAAACACAGTCCAGCTAGCCAATCTGGAACACTTTTCCAGGCTTGCAGTGTATGGACCACAGTATTTCCCATTAACTCACCGGTACTGACTGGAAGTTTCGGAATGGCCAAGAGTTTCTCAGTGTTCAAACCAGATACCACAATCGGCATTCGATCCACTAACTCCTCTGTCCTGTCATCATTGTCAGGTAGTATTTCCCGTCAAAATGAGCAATCAATGGCGTGGTTGGTACAAACAGTTCTTTCTGAGTTTGTGCCAGTGATTTGCGAACAGTTTTTCGAGCTCTGTAGATTGAGCTGGTTGACAGCGACAGTGTATCAATATCTACACCTACGGCTTCCAGGGCCGGGTCAACAATGTGCATTGCTTTGCGTGCAGTAGACTTTGTTCTGTCAAGACTTGAAACAAACAGTGGATTGTCAACAAGACGGCGTCTTTTTATTGCAGAGTCTGTTGCAGATGATATTGGAGTGACTGGAATTGGACGTTTTTCAGTGCTGCGGTGGCGGGACTTGGTGACTAACTCATCATCTGGATCGTTCTCATATCTGCCAACAATCTGCACACTCTGTGTCTCTCTCTCATCATCTTTCTCGCTACTGATATCGACAACACTGCGTACTGCTGCTGCTTCCTTCATTGCAGTTTCTCTACGTCTCTTTTCTTCTACCTGACGTCGTTGTCTTTTTTCTGTCCGTTCTTTGAAGTCCTGATCTTCCTTATCAATTGCCATTTTTCTGGGCCCCCTCTGATCCCCCAGAAAGATTCTGTCCTTTGGTATCTCAATAGCACTCTTCTCTTTATCGCAATCTGCATGTGCCACATCAAACAGCTTCTCCATCAATTCACAGAACTCTGATTATTTAACTATTTACCTGTTTGGCTTGCAATGTAGTTCGTAAAGATTCACAAAATTTCACATTTTAATGGAAATTTGCATTAAATCTGACTGAAAACTAGCAGACTACAAACACAGATATAGAACTAGTTAAATATTCTTTGGCATTCAGTATACTTATAAAATAGCAGTATGTAAAATTACATGGAGTTATGGACCTAACTCTACTAATAAGTGATTTTCTTAAGTGTGTAAATCGCAGAATAATCAGAAAAAAATCTGAATTTTGAAGTCTTTTGAGGGGTCACTTAACACTAAACTATTCTGCTTAAAATTTTCTCACATGTTTGTTTCATGCAACCTCATCATTTGAAAACCTAGCCACTTGAATTTTCAACAATTTTTTTTTGAAACGGTCTATTGCTACTGTTGATCTTGGGGTTAGGGTAATTTTAATACGTTGAATCCAAATCTAGCAGTCTTTTGTTTGATTGGTCTTTATTATTTGAAGAAAATCATTTATATCTGCAAAATGCCGAAAAAAGTGAAAATCGATTAGTTGATTTAACAAAATTTTAACAGGATATACCCAAGATAACGCTAAACTAACGGACGTGAAGTAATCATAACATTTCATTTTTCAATTAAAATTTACAGATTATAAATCCTCATTTTTCAATAATATGTATTTTATATAATTTTAAACAATTGGATGAGACTCAGGCAATTATAAATATAGATTTTCCATTGTTTACTAACAAAAATTTATTATGTGACGTTTTACCGAAATGGGTAATTTTAATGATAATTTTAAGCGGTTAGGAGAATTGTTGAATAATTATCAATGTCAAAATCAGTTTCCAATACCGTAACTTCACCAAAAGAAAGTCTGGTGTAATAAATTATTGTTTTCTGAAAATGAGTACAATAATAAATTCCGAACGAAACTGATTAGAACTAGAAAAACTACTCTGAAAAACTCACTATTTGTCACCCTGCAATTGTTAATAGAAAAGGTAAAATCGACAGTTATAATTTTTTTGAGTTCAGACATGAGACTTTTTAAAGAAGGTATAGAATAGCTCCCGTAACGATGGCAAGAGTTTAGTAATGTTGATGGATCATATTTTGATTAAATAATAAATGTTTAAATACATTTGTACACCTTTTAGAAAATAATCCGTTTAGCGAACATTTCATTCTGGACAACCTAATAATTGCCTCATTTACTACATCCCACGATTCTTGAATCCATTTACAAATATAGTTAACACTGTTCAATATGAATACTAACGTTCCGATTTTTTCAAATTTTCATATTAAAAAATAATATGAAGTTATTAACATAATACTAAAGATTCCACAAAAAATGTATTTATTACACCTATTTATCACAAATTTTATTTCTTTGACGCATTTCTTTATCACAATTGTCTAGATACTTTTGTCCCCTTGAATTTCACCAATCAAATCCCATTTTTGTTCATTTTATCAGGAATAGTAGCTTGGAAGTATTTTTCAAGTTTTCTTGCATACTCCTAGGCATCGAATCCTGTTACTGTATCTTCTTTTACTTCTTCAACAGAATTATCATTTGTTTCTTCATTTTCAGAACTTTCATTTTCATATTTTTCGAATAGATCAAACAAGAGATGTTCGTCAAATTTTGGATTAATTTCAAAACATGGAAAATCATCATTTTTTTCATCATTTCTAAATTCATGCAGCATTTACTTCTTTAACATATCAAAATTTTTAAAACAACGAGGTTTCACTAAAGGCTTTAATTTTTTTCCTAACATGTTTGTTCCCAAGAGTATAGTAATGCGATCTTAAGAAAACTTACCATTTGCCTTATCCTCTTTGGAAATTGTATATGTTCTGTTTAATAAACATTTCCAGAACAGTCCAGCTTCGTCACAATTATAAACGTTTCTATCTTCATATTCTTTTAACTTTTGCATATACAATTCCTTAAAATTAAGAACATACCTTTCACCTACGATTTTAGATTCTCCAATTATTCTTTTCGATTATATCATATGCCTGGAAAGAAAAGAGTTAAGCCAACCATTTGATGCATTAAAATCATTATTTCCTAAGTGATTTCCTAAGTATAATGCTTTTTTTTGCTGTAATATATCGCCACTGACACTGATATTTCTTGTTCTCTGGATCTGGAACCATTCATACAAGATTGCATCAATTTGATATCCACTTCGTAAATGTGTTTATCGTTTTTGTTTGGGGTTCAAGTTTGAATTCAAAGTGGAGTCAATGAATTTCATAAGATTATTTATACAACCTAATGAAAGATTGTGTTTTGATGAAAGAAAGCGTTGAGAACAACCTTTATCTTCATCGAATAATTTTAACAATTTCTGTTTCTTTGATACTTAAATCCTTTCTCTTTTGTTTTGAATTTATGTTTTTCATGTTCATAAAAGACAGTTAAAAATGAAATATTTTTAAACAACAAATTGTATAAATTATTGATTTATTTTACACTATTTTTTGTTCATTGTTAAAAATAAACAGAGTTCGTATTATAAAACATAATTTACTATGCAAACCATATGATTTCTAATAATTTTTGACTTAAATGTTCATTTTAAACTCTGTTCATATTAATCAGGGTTCATATTGAACAGGGTTGATTGTTATTTCTAAATCAACCTTTTTCCTGTTTCCATTAACAAGAAACCACTCACTCATTTAAATTTCTACCGAAATTAGAATATTTAAACAAGGTATATAGTTTTTTGATCAAATTGAAACCTTTTTAGATTACTTTCTAAATGAAAGACTCAACTATATTCTTTATTTCACTATTATTTGCAAATATCGGTCATAAATATGATATTTTTTTCATAAATTAGTTTTCAAAATGAATTTTATTTAGCTGATTCTTAATTGCAAATTTTATTGATATACAGTTTCATCAGGCAAATTCAATTATTTTAGAAATCTCTTAAGTAATTTCTTTTTTCCATTTAAAAAATATTTTCAAAATTTAAATTTTATTTAATAGTTTTAAAACTCAATCGATTTTTTAAAGAATATTTTCTAGTGTTTTTTATTGTTAATAGTTTATTGACAAAAACACTTCTGACTCGCTAGCGGCAGATGGATTTCTCGATATAGATTTAGAAACTCTGTGCTCGGTTTTGGATCGCGATACTCTAGGAATTCGAGAAATTAAATTATTCCAGGTAATTAATTATATAAGTTAAATTAAAAATTAACTTTTTACTTAAAATGAGGTGATAATTTAGATTTTAGTCCTTAAATTCCCAAAGTTGCGCAAATGAAACTTTAAAAATGATTTTATAAAAAATATTTTTAAAAATTATAAAATCCAAATATTGCACTTGAAACTTATTTTTACTTACATTTAAATATAAATAATATACTATTTTTGTTGAAAATTTTTTGAACAACTCTTTCAATTAAAATATCAATCGAACAATATTTCACTAAATGCACGCAATAATTGATTGAATAAATTATTAGAAATTTTCTAAATGAGATCTATGCAAATTCTTACACGATTAACTCGATATTCCCCGATTGGTCAAAAAGATTTATTTTCGGCGGGGGTTTTCGTTTTTTAGAATTTTCTATTTTTCAATGTCATTAATTCATTTTTTATTTGCTTCGCATTTTCTGCTGAAACGAATTTGTGTTGTTTTTATTTCGTTTTTTGGATCATTGACGAAACAATTACTTTGTTATGTAAATCGTCATTAAATTTCCCACTAAAAAAATCTGTATTTATATATTTTGGGAAATTATTTTTTTCGACTTTGAAAATTATTGTGCGATGGTTTTTATTTTTATTGCTAAATCTAAAATATTGTTCTGAAAAGAGATTATTTTTCTATGACCATCACTCATTTATCTATGAAGATAATTTCGTTGACATTTAAAATATTTAATAAGTAAACAAATGAATGCACCTTTAGGTTTTGATATGGAGTGACACAGTTTATAATTATTTCAATACATAAATTATACTTAAATAATCCATAAATTTTTTAAAATAATTAATATTTATTAAAAATGCCCTAAAATACTTTTTCCCTTGGATTTTTGTCCCTAAATTTCATCTATTAAATCTATTTGGTTATATAATTTAATTTAAATCTTTATATTTCAACTAAGGTTAAAACATTTTGTATTGACATCTGCAATCATCTAAATTTGATCGTGGACATCGTATTTTTTATCAATGTATTTTTCAGTGATAATTAGAATTCAATTTTAATTAAATTTAAAAACTGAATTTTAATATTTGAATAAAATTTATCTTGAAAATAATGTCATAAAATTCTTGAATTTTTTGAATTGAAATATAATATATTAATAACAATTTAAAATTCATTGTATGAAAATGTTGATTAATGCATCAAAATTTATAAACTATTATGCTGCGTAGCATTTTTAAGAAAATAAAAAATGTCAGCAAAATATATGACATGACCGAGAGACTATCGGTTGAAATATGTGGAAACTGTCAAAAAATGAAAGTAGCAACGACACGAACATCAAAAATATTAGTCACACTTGCAATTGTCTTTCTTTGAAAATTAATTCAGAATTTTTTGTCACGTTTAAAATCTAGAAAAGAAAAAATAAATATTACAGTAAATATACATCACATAATCCAGTCGCAGCACAAGATGAGAAAACAGTAGTTGATTTATTAAACTCAAAATGTTTAATACGGTCTGGTACTCTGGTACACGGAAAGTTATGTTTTATGATCGAAAGCTGTCGAATCTAAAATTGTCAAACAACTGACAGACGTTTAAAAAACAAATTCAGTTTTCAAGCTTTTTCCATCATTCAACAAATGGTCAAGTAGAAAGCCAATTGCGCACAATTCTAAACATTTCAGAAAAGATTAAATCAAAAGATTGGGTTAAACGTTTGCTCGAGATTGAATTTAGGATGAATGCTATCGTGTATTCTACCATAATAATAAGTTCAGTTGAAATTGCTATTGAAAGAAGAATGATTTTGAACGTAACACTGTAGACTCCACAATCAATTAAATTTAATAAAAATATTATTAAAAAATAAATAAATAAAATTATTGACTTTATTAAAACAAATAATTAAATTAAATAAAAAAAATAAATATTAGAGGAAATGTTTTAGGCTTTTTAGTCGGTAGGCGATTTGAACCAATTTTATTCGAAAATACCCCCTCACTATAGTGTGACCAATCGTAGGCGATTTAAGCCAATTTTTATTTTAAGGCTTTTTAATCGAGAAAAAATACTTAGGCTTTTATATCGTGAATTTAAAAATTTGAAATTTGAAAATTAAAAAAAATTAAATTTAAAAATAGTTCACTTTATTAAAACAGATAATTAAAAAATGTTCATTCATTTAAATAAACAATTAATTTTTTTTAAAATACGCATTATTCACGACCCTCTACACAGTAGAGTCATGACGATATTCGGCTTGAAAATAAAAATTTTAGGGAGAGGGTCTCAACTTTTTTTTAAAGCCAAAAATCCACGGGGCATAGTACTAATATGCCTATACAGTGTAGAGGGTCGTGCATAGTTATAAGAAAAACTATGATCTTAAATAAAAAGGAATTCTAACATTTGAAATCTTTGATAGAATTCACATAACAAGAAATTTACGAGTTAAGAAAAAGACATTTAGGAAAGACATAACTAGCGTTTATAGGTAAAATTAAACAAAATAAGATTCCACAATGTAGTGGTTAAAGGAATTTTTTTAACAGTAGATACGAAATTGTAAAATATCAAGTTTATGACATTAAGATCTAATATATTATATTGTATTTAGGAGTAAAATATGAATGTGAGCTAAATATCAAATTATTCGAAAATATTTAAATAATAACACTTTTAAGCTAAATTCTGGAAACTTTACATTGTAAAGTATAAAGGAACTATAGTTAGTTATGAGAATAAATTTATACTAGCTGCCGAAATAAGTTAAATAGCACAATCAATGTTTTTGGGAATGATTTTGATTTGAAAATATATTGTTTTATTTGAAAAAAACGAGAAACTCCAGAAAAGAGCAGCCTTTCTACAATAATCAAATTTTGATCAGAGTAGCACACCGAAAAAGATTTAAGTAAGGGTTCTCCTTTTTTTCCAATCGATCAATGTAAACAAGATTACTAATATATATATAAAATTGAAAACGCCAAATATAAAAAATATATTTCGAGGAAATTATCCTCATCTTCAGTCTACCATCATAATCTTTGTTAAATGTTATATATGGAAACAATAAGGATGTAATAGTTACGATTTAATGATTTAATTAAATAATCTCAATAAATTTGTTGCTGATTGAACGTTTATTTTATGGGATTATGATTTAATCACCAAAGCATCACATAAAATTCTTTCCCACTTATTACTGAAGCTTTTATGTAAAATTTTAAAATCTTTTAAATCAGTTATGCCTTTGCACATTTTTCTATGCTCAAAAATATTACTCAAACTCCTCAATCGGGTATGTTCCTGAACCCGTGTGCGAAGATGATAGGAAGTCTCTCCAATTTATGCGGTATTGCACCCATTACATACAAATTTATACACTAGATCAGAAACTAAACCTTTTGGGGTTTGAGATTTATTACTAAATATATTTATTGATTTTAACAATTTTGAAACTATTTTAAACAAATTTGAATTGTCTAATGATTTTGTGACAGACAATTTAAAATTTCTAAAACTTTCCGAATGTGGAATCTTCTGAATGTGGCTTCTTTTCTATTTGTTTCAGTCAATTGTTAATTATGAAATTTCTGTTGTAATTTAACATGATCAATGCCAGGGGCTCACCTGTGATATCAGTTTGCATTGAAGAAATTAGTATATATGCACTGACTTTATTTTATTTGGGCCATTTACTGAATACAAGAGCACCAATGTTAAACTAACGTGTAAAACTAACTTTCCTACATTATTTAATTGGTTTTTTATATCATTAATAATTAATCTATTCTGATTCAATTTAGAAATTATTTTAAAATTATTTAAGGTTTCAATTCACCCAGGAACATGTTAAAGAGGAGTACGTTGGTTGAGTATTAATAGGTCCCTCGAGACAAATATTGTCAAATATTGTAATAATCACTATAATTTAATTCATAAAGAAATTTTGTTAATTCCATTTTTGTGTCAAGTTGAAAGTATCATTGAATATTATTTTTCAAAACAATATTATTGTAATAATTATATTTTAATAATATTAAAATTATTTAAAAAAATATATACTTAATAACTATTTTTCTATTTATTACTTTTCTGTTGAAAATGAATTAAAATGATCCTCTAATCCATTTGCACTCGACCCCTTAAAAATACTTTAATGGATTTGTACGAGAAATACAAATGTTATGCCTTAAAGCGCTTGTTGTTCTAGGCAGTTATAAGATGGTCAGAAGCTCAATACAGAAAAAGAGAACTACAATGTTCTTTATCCAATACTGATGAAATTGTCACAGATCCGGATTCTTCTACCATCAAAATGGATGGATCTAATTCCAATTTTATAAATGATACTTGCCCAACAAATCAAATTGCTCACAATCCATCAGAAATTCCACCTGAAGAAATTAGAGCTATTTTAGGGCCAGCTTTAAAGCTTATAAGATTTCCTTTGATGAATGTTGACGACTTTGCTAATGGGGTAGCTCAAACTCGAATTTTGGGAAATCCTGAAGTCGTTGACATGTTTCTCTATTTCCTGTCAAATCCCAAACCGTCAATACCTTACAAAAATATTCCTAGATGTTGCCTTACTGGCAAAGAACAGGTTATTAATAGGTATCCGGTGGTTGAGCAAAGATGGGGATACAGTGGTACAAGTGATAGAATTCGGTAATTTATTTAAATCGATTAATTATTTAAAGAAATTAACTATTTAATTATTTAAACGGTCACAATTTACTGACTTAAAATTATTGCGGTTATCCAACATGTCATAATTTGAGGAATTTCTCATCAAATTTATATTTAATTTATATTTTCCAAATCATGTTCATTATTTATAAATTATAATAATTATTTACTAGCAAAATCATTTACACAGATGCTTGATAACTTTTCAAAAACACCAGGAACATTCATAAACCTGCCTAAAACAAGACTTCTAGATGCGGAAATAAACAGATCACCAAATCTGGTTTTATCAAAAAAGGTTTTAATTATGGAAGAATCTGAAATTAGTTAAAAAGAGAATTTATTTCAATTAACGTATATGAAGAAATCGCCTATTTTAAAATTTAGGGGATCCGCCCGTAAGAGGAAGGGTTCACAAATCTGTGATGACTTGTGTGAAAGGGCGTTTAGTAAATGTCACGTCAAATAGTGGGGCGGATCTAAGTACTTCAGAGCCTAGGGCTTTTGGAAGTCCAATGATGCTACATTTTCTGTTGGATAAGGAATCTTTAAATTGGAGGTTAAAACAAATTTTGAATAATAGCAAAATCAGATTTGAAATAGATTTATTTGTGAAATGGTGTTGAGTAACACATATTAAACATCTTACATAAAAAACATAAATAATCTATTATTATTAAAAAACGTATAACCAAACAAAAACCTTTCAATATAAAACAAATTAAAATAAACCTACTTATAGCCGGGTGACGGACGGTAATTAACATTTAATTATTCTACATTTTTTTGCTTAGTCTTTTATGACATCGTCGCACGTGAGTGATTTGGCTCATTTCATTGTTTTAGTAAAGTTGCTTCTAAAAGAAATTTCATAATAAATACTAAATACCTTATTTCATAATTATTTTTAATTCATTTATTTAGGCATTAGAAATATAAAAAATTACGTGATAAAACAAATGTTTTTTCTTTTAAAATAAATATTATCAAATTTCAGTCTAAAAAAAAACTAAAAGTCATCAGATCAAAATATTCCAAATGTTCCAAATATTCCAGTTTGTATTTATGGGATTTCGTTTTAAGGCCCCGTTAAGTTTTGTCAGTTACTGACTATGGCAGCTTAAAATTATATATTTTAATTAACTTGCTCTGCATTAGCCATTATTTATTTATTGTCACAAATACGTTTGCGAAATTAGTTTCCTTTGAGTCTTTTAGGAGAATATTATAAGCAGCACCATTTTACAACCCAATAAAAATTCGGGTAAATTTATTCCAGTAAAAACTTAAAGATTAAAAATGCTTGGTTTGCTGCTCAGCTGTCTTGGTATTCCTTAATGATGTATTCTAAATTCAAGGATAATAATAATTATGTGACACTAGTAAAATTATTATTACTATACATCAACAAGTGAATAGTATCTGCAAGAAATATTTATTTAATATTTACTTTGACAATATCGAATGCGAATTATCACTTTTAGTAATAAAATTCATGATTGTCTTTCATACTTTATCATAGATGATTTCATAAGCATATTATAATTTCTGCCACTTTTTCAGTACTGTATTTGAGGTTTGGTAGCAATTTACAGTAATTTTATTTATCAGTTTTCTTTTATTACAGTCAATAGGAGTAACCCGCCATTATAGTTTTAATATTGTAAAATTGGAATAAAATTATATAGAATTTTATGTTACTTTTATTTTTTAATAACGGTTTGTTATGTTGCGTACATTTTAATTATTGAAAGAACTTTTTCTAGTTTTCACCTTAGATTGCTTTTCATTTTGCAATGACATAAAGAATTTTTTATTGTTTGACTATGAATCAGATGTTTTATTGATATTCACGAATTTTTTTAAGTGATTTAGATCCATATCGAAATTTCGTGAATATAATTAAAAAATCAAATTCATAGTCATACAATATATATACACCTATCCCTCAATTTACACGGTAGATTGGTTCCCGAGAGTTCCGTGTAAATGGGGACAAAGACATTTTATAAAACATAGTAAAGTGTTACTAAATTTTAATTATCAGAATCCTCAATGTTCTGCCTTCTCTTTCGAAATGGAATAATTTCACTTTCTTTGCTTGAAATGGATATTTCTGAATCATTTATAGACTGTAGGAACTTCTTCCAATGTGATCTTTGTCACAAAATCTGTAATTAACAGTTGAGTGCTATTTTTGGTCAAATCTTTATAGATTTCTTGATATTTAACAAAGTATTTGCTAATATGTATATACATATGCATATCATTATTATTATAAATATGTATTGATAAGAATGAAATAAAAAATTATAATTTTCGAAACCGTGTAAAAGCGAAAACGTGCAAAAAAAGTACCGTGTAAATCGGGGGATATGTGTATATATATATATATATATTTTCATAAATTTTTATCTTTGATCGGGAATAAAATATGTTATTAGAATTCAGAAAATCAATAAAATTCTTGCGGATAATTGCACTTATTTTATATTTTAAACAATTATAAGAGGATATAAATCAAAATAGATTATATTTCTAGTTTCATGGTGGACAGAAAGATCTTCATTGTTGGGTTTGGTCTTTATGGTAGTGCTCAAGGACCTGCTGAATATCAAGTGGTGATCGAAGTATACTTTGGATTTTATTATGTATTTTTAATTACCTCACACTTTCACTGGGTTCACCCGTTTTGTCCAAGAAAGATTTTTATACTTTATTTTACTTACTGAGTTTCTAGAAACAATTAGTTTAGAGTTTTAGCCCATTAGACTAGTGCTCAAGGTTAATTCAATAAAATTTTCAAGCACGCTTTTAGTGAGATATTTGGCTTTGAATTGTGTTTGCAATTTTTTTTATTTGTGGTTTCCATCATTAAATCTTCCAAATTTTTATCAGTCAACGAGGTTTATTTCTTTGACTTGATGTTTGTCAATGTAGAAAATCCAGCTTCACAGACGTAGGTGCTTCCAAACGTCGTAATACCCTTTAAAACATTTTGATACGTGGAAATTCGACAGGCGAAACATAGGTAATCTAAAATCAGTATACGCATGTCTACCAACCGTGCTATTTCAAATGCTAGTTAAGATGGTCTGTGATATCATTAAAAATACTAGCCTTACAATGAACAGTGACATTTCCAGGTAGTTAAACAACTCTTCCTTGAATTTAGAGCCGGTGAACATTTTAAAATCTTCAATTAGATCCCAATTAATTAGTATTCAATTAGAACATAGTTAGTTTCATACTCATCTGAGAATTTCTTAAACTGGCGGGGATTTAAAGGCTTAGCTCAAATAAACTTTACAATCTTTAAAACAATATTCATTACATTTTTCAGTTTTGAACAAATGATTGCGGTGAACGATACAATGATATGCTTGGAAACTGGGAAAATCATTATCTGCTATCAGCTGACCAATCAAGCCAACTTCCTGTCCTACAATTTTTGGGACACTCCCAATATGTCACTTATTAATCACTCCTTCAGTGCCTTAAATATATTTTGCCTCTGTAACAGAGTTACTTGATCTCATCAGTCAACGAAAACAAATTTGCCGATAATCTAAATTCTTTTAAAGAGAGAACAAAATTGTCTTCTCTCACATTCGTGCCAATTGGATAATTTTCGTTAAAATCTGGATGCATAGTAATGTGATGTCTTTGTACATTGGCCTTTTTCAAAACCGAGACAGAATTCTGACATAAAACACACAGACTTATCATTTGAAGGCCCAGTTCCCATGACTTGTTAAACTTACGATTCTCTTTTTGATTTGCATCTGGTTCAATTACTCGGGTGTTTTTTATTATTATTGCAATGTAATTACTGGATATTCTCACTTTCATTCGATAGATGGTGCCTAGCTATATATTACCAAGGATAAGTATAAAAATGCTAGGATAAAGTTTTTAAACAAAATTTTTTAGCTCTTGTGAGCCATTTCACAGCAGTTGGCGGGCCGCATGTCTACCACTTGTTGGATAGCACTGAATTTAGAGAATTTACCTATTGGCAATGTTACCATTTGGGTACTTTTAAAGATTAAAAGTTTTTGAGTAACAAATCGGTCACTCTGGGACAAATCGGTTTATTTTAACGTTATTTGTTCAAAATAATTTTTTTAAAATTCTGCGTGAATTTTTAATGCATATAAATAATGATATTTTAAACCATATTATTTTTATTTTACTCAAAATAGCT
Source organism: Schmidtea mediterranea (assembly GCA_022537955.1). Classification (NCBI taxonomy): domain Eukaryota; kingdom Metazoa; phylum Platyhelminthes; order Tricladida; family Dugesiidae; genus Schmidtea; species Schmidtea mediterranea. The sequence continues at coordinate 94,131,652 of CM039680.1, forward strand.
ACTAAATTAACCGAAAATTTGAAAATCTAATGAAATAATTAAATGATAAATTTTAAATATTTTTTTTGTTTTATTTATCAAGATTTTGCAACAAGAATCTGGCAGTGTTTTAGCTTCAAATTATTTGACTTTAAAGTGTGATGGAAGTAACAGTACTTTTAGAGTTCGTTTCAAAGAACCCGTTGAAATTTTACAGAACGTCAGTTACATAGCATGTGCAACATTAAAGGTATTTTAATTTAAAATTTGAATTTAAAACTAATTTTTTATTTTTTAAAATTTATAGTAATATTTCATTTTTTTAAAATCTACAAAATATGGCAGACTAATTTTAATATTAGCGTCATTTGTGCATGGCTGGAGAATAGTGGTAATTTCAGTGTTACTCCTACTTTTTATTTCAAAATTTTTAAAATTAATTAATTGAAAATTAAAATCCTTTAAATAAACTTTTATTTGATTTGAACTGAAATTTAGAGTATTTTTGAATCGAAAGGCAAACTTTCAAATTTTATTTTAAATACAAAAAAGCTATTCAGATCAATTAAATGGAAAACAGTTTTAACCCTCTAATATGGTAGTGGTTATTTAGTGCTCAAATAAATCTTTTTGCTATTTTATACATGACAGCGACTACAGGCAAGATTACCTCTATAGAACAATGGATGAAAGATTGTGACAGTATTCATTGCCCCAATTATACTCTAAATGCCGGATGAAGTTGAATTGCATATAAATGGAGAAGAAAATTCATACATCAGAGCAGGCGTCTCCAAACTCTTCATTCCGATGGGCGGATTAACTATCAAACAGCAGTTCAGGGGCCGAGATGGATATTGTTTTTAACTATTTATTTAATATTATTTTCCGCTATTATTTAATAATACAATAACACACAACACATGAACATCTGTATTAGGGCGAATGGTGAAATTGTTTTCTGGATACCGAAATAGCAGAAATTTCTGGGTTTAGATTTGATGTCCATAACATCAACAGTGACTTTAGACTATCATTGAACAAGTTCGTTCTCAAATGGTTATTCTTGTATTTCATTCTTGAAAATGCTTGTTTACACAAGTATGTTGTTTCAAAGATTTAAAGGTACCTTGATGCAAAAGTTTTAACATGAGGAAAGTATTCCTTGGGAAGAAACTGGTAAAATCCCACCAGTCCCATTTTGAATTTGTCCCTAAGGAGGTAATTTGCTTGCAACTCAATGACTTCCAGCTGAAATTCGTTTAAACCACTGGTCGCATCTGCTTCAAATGAATCCTGAAACAGTCTCACTTCTTCTGTCTGTTAATCCAAGTCGGAAAATCGCTCCTGAAACTGTATTTAAAGGTCCTTTATGATCTCACGGTCAAATGATGTGGGGAACTCAGTTGTTGTTTCAGCCATGAAGACTCTGCACTGCTGAAAATGCGTCAAATAGTTGGCTTGTATTTGTTCCAATAACGAGACAAGTTTGGATCTGAAGGCCTTTAAGTGGATTTATATATCAGAAATTAGACTTTTCTTTTCTTGTAATTTTAGGTTCAAAAAAGTTAAATGACTAGTTATGTCTGCAGTAAAGGCAAATTTCCATCCCCACTCTTCATGAGACAGAATTGGTTAAAACATGCTTTTACTTTCCATGAAGTCACTTATTTTCTTTCTTAACTTAAATACTCTGCTCAGAACTTTCTCACAACTTAGCCATCTTACTGCTGTATAATATAGTAAATCTTTCAATTATGTCTATATCTTTCAACATGTCTCTAAACTGTCGATGTATGAACCCATGTGATCTTATTATATTTACCATCTTCATCACATGATTCAATACTCCGCCAATATCCATATATTTAGCACACAAAGCTTTCTTGTGAATAATACAGTGCAGGAACATCGGCTGTGGAATGTTTTTTTTATTACACATCTGCTTCACTCATCCAACCAACCTTTTCTTTATTCCACTCAAGGAGAAAAAGGAATTAGGTTTCGTAGTGTAGTGATCGGTTAGAAAATATAACTTCCACATAAGCGGCGGCTAATTTTCGCAGGGCTTAGGTAAATTTACATAATTTTTTTGTAAATAAACAACTTTCTGCGGGCCGTAGTTTGGAAACCCCTAAAATTGAGGGTTAAAACACAGTTCACAATGCATACAACTATTTGCCTTTATTTTTATTTTTCACTTTCGATTCAATATTGTGGTAGTTTATTTATGCAATTATACCTTATCATATAACTGATAACTTGTATATATGAGATTTAGCAGAGAGCGTGATAATGGCATGTTATAAATGAAGATAAACAAGATCAAAAAAGATGTCAATAATAAAGCAATAGAAAACATTACTTAACATTTACATTTGTATTTCATGTGGAATATTATAAAGAGTAAATAGTTACGAATCCATTTATTTACTCCTTATTCCTACTCCTATGTCGGGAAGTATCAGCTAGTAAGACGTCGCGTAACTATTGGAATTTAAATTATGTAATACGTTAATTCAATACGTTAGTTCAATAGAAATATTTATTGTATTATTTTTTGCGTATTGCAAGTGCTGTATTTTGTTCAAGGAATTATAAATATGAAATTCATATTTTTAAACATACGCGTAATGATATTTTTTTAATATATTTTAATGCTTATTAATGTTTTACAACAACTAATAATAACTAAGTAGTATTTGCAGTAATAGTGGGAATAATAAAATATTCTTAGAACATTCTTGAACAAGTTTTTATCTATAAAGTTATTTCTTTGAAAAAAATTTAAGCTTCATTTTTTCTAAAAACTAAAAATTTTATTCGATTCAAAAATAATAAAATTTTTGGTCCTATTTTGTTTACAATGGAGTTTCCTGTCATAATTGATCTAATAATGGAATTTTCATTAAAAACTTCCTGAATTAGATGATCGGGTCAAAACATTCAAAAAAATTTAATTATTTTTCAGGCTAGAAGTATTTGAGATTTTTAATTTAAATATTGTTTAATTTAACGAAACTATAAAAACTAAAATAATATTTATTCAGTGAATTCCGGTAACTCCGGATGGCCAGTTTACACGACAAAAGTATTAAATTACGCAAAAAGGTGAATTAACAGAATTAACATACATTTAGACAATTAACCTCTCCTTTAATTACGCTAACATTTTATTCATGAAAAATTTATGTTATAAAATATAACTGGTATTCGAGTTATAACTTACATTCAAGGAGCCGTCTATAAAGGATGTAACGCCATTTTAACCTATTTTCGACAACATCCTTTCTCTTCACGCATCTGAAAAGTTATATCTCAAATATTACATCAGAAAGCTCTGCAACCTCCTCCATATTAAAAACGACCATAATATTAACTTATTACACATCATTTGAAAATTTAAAACTGGTGTATTTTTCGAGTATACAAGTTTTGTGTAAGGAATCTTTACCATTCACCCATAAAATGCATTTCCCTTATGTATATACATATAAATAAATAACTATATTTCTACCATTAAATATTTTTATACAAATTTTGAAATTGAACACGTTTAACAGGTTAAATTTAGTATTAAACCTATTTTAAATCAACGGGCTCCTCTAATATACAATTGGCGGTCAGAACGAACAAAATCTCTAATATGACGGTTAGGGTAACAAAATAGAGAACATTTTCATGCTTGTATATCCCCCTTTTCGTCACTAGTCATCACAGATTTGTGACTCATCATTTTCATTGACGCGGGTCGTCATTTATGGACGACCCCTTAGCAAAAATAATTAATAATTATACTTTTTACATTGTAAAATCAACTAAATGAAACGATATTTATGTCGATATTAAAATTCTAGAATCTAGGAAAATTTTAATTTGGAAATTTCTAATTATATTTTTACATTTGGTTTTATTTAAATTTTTAGTTCGTTACTAATCTCAATTATATTTTCACGAGGGTCCTAATTATTCCATGAAAATTATAGATTTCCACCATTAATAAAAGTGAAATGAAATTTCAAATTTGTTAGATTAAGACAAATCTAGAAAATTAACGAAGATATTATAACATAATGTAATATAATGTAGTTTTTAATGTTATAATAATAATGAATATGTAGAAAAACATTTTTGTTTTTATGTAATTAAATTTCAGTTATTATAATAATATTCCAATTATGATAAATTATCAGCAACAATGACAAATATTATGGGTTAGGTGGTAAGGTAAAATTTATATTCTTTAAATATTTTTAATTTTAATGATATTTTTATTATTTTTCTAAAAGGTAATTTTTTAAAATTCAAAATTTTAAATATAATCTAAGTTTTTATTAACAATTTTGGAAATTTTATCTATGTAATAGCATTAATTTTCTCCTGATTCCGTGACTTCTATCAACATTATGGTTTAAATATAATATTTCAATTAATCGATGTCGTCTACATTCATAAAGTCTCAAATTTCTAAATTTTTATTAAATAAAATCATATGAAATAAATTATAATTTACATTTCTTCTCTTTGCTCTTTTTGATTCATATAAAGATGAAATGTGCTAAAATGCTTGAAATATCAAATTGTATATTTTTATAATTAAAAAATCACCGTAATGCATGATTGCTGTCCATAATTTTTGTCCTCTTGTATGGATTTTTTTTATTATAGGGTTGATGTGTGTTTGTATTTTGTCTTCCTACTCTTCTATAGTAAATTCACTTTATTTCAACTAGGCGTGTATATCTTATCTATATACTAATCAATTTTTTCTTACAGTAGACTAACCACTTAACGTACACATTTATTTTATTTCATACCTTTTTATAATATTTCTTCACTGTTTTTCTTGTCTTTGGGTAGTCATGAAGGTGTTGATCCAGCCTATCAACACCTCAAATTGTGCCATTGTAGTTTATGACTAACTCCGGCTTCGAAATAATATTACGGCCGCCCGTGTTAGAGTCTAGCGTGCAAAAATCTTCCAGTACGGAGCGCTCTTGTCAGACACAGGCGTGTACGTTAAGTGGTTAATTTGTGGACGAAAAATACACATCTTTCTCCATCTATTAATTTCCGCATTGATTTTATAGAATAAACGAAATTAAGATATGCGAAAATTTTTTAGATTTATTTTTATAAATAAACATTATATTAAAAATTGTTTCGCAAATTATTTTTCTCCTTTTCAGTACTAATTGTATTATATAATATATTTCTACAGGGCCCAGATAGTTATTATGGATCAATAGGATATCAGAAGGTTATTCATAAATCTTCTCCAAATGAGAAAGTGACATTTCAATTCAATTACGCGGCAGGTAATAATAATGGCACATCAGTGGAAGATGGGCAAATTCCAGAAATAATTTTCTATATGTAATTGGCACATTTGATGTCGCAAATCCCTATGAAAAGTTGAACAGTTTCACATTAAACCGTTCATTCTGATTTTGATCGCAGAATGATGAGTTTTATGAAATGTTGCGAAACTTGTTTGCGATTTATGTAGTACTTGGCAAGTAATGTAATTGGTATCGTTCCTTCAGTGTATGGTCCCAGTAACTATACATTTCTCTATTATTTGGTTTCATTTATCGTCAAAGAAAAAATGTTTTGTGAAATTTTATTTTAATGTTTCTTAATATAATATTACTTCAAAATTGAAGGATTTTCATTTTGTTATTGTTTGCCACAGAGATTCGAAACTGCGTCGGGCTTAGGAATTTATTGGTTCAAAAATGCCTATTTCTAATCATTATTTCAAATTATCATAAAATTATAATTAGTTGTAATCAAAATATTAATATAAATTAAATGCTAGGTACTTTATTTAATTTTTACTACTTATATTTTATCAGTAATATATAAAATAAATTTTAAATATTAAAGTTACTAACAATTTTGTTTTATTTTACCAGCGTATTTGATATACCTAGTTCTGCTATATAAAAAACCGTCATTTTGACGGGCTCGGTAGTTCTAGTGTTAATATATATATGTATATATATATATTTTTGAAGAATCACACAAAATTGGCTCTGAACTAAATTTAAATAAACCAATCCAAAATATGTATTCAACTACAATATATTGACAGAATTTCTTGAACTATTTAGAATAAGCCATTTCTATTTAAACAAATTTCTGCTTTTAAATTCTCAAATTATTTTTATCAAAAATTAAAAATCATGCTTTTATAAATCTAAAAATTCTACAAAACTTTAAAAAATTGATTTTTCTAAAATTTTACAAAACTGAGATTTTAATAAAATTTAAAAATAGCTTTCAATAATATATTTAAATTTTTTTTAACAAAACTATTTTACATTTTGTTTTACACAGCATAAAAAATTGCACTTACTAATATCAATCAATTACATAAGTTGACTGTGATCGAATGAACCGACGATCAGATACAGGAATGCGATTGCCCTGTTGACACTTCAAGCTAGTGCATTGAGGAGCACAATCGCGTTCCTTGGCACTCAAATGGTTAATATTGATATAGCTATCAGTCACAAATATAATAAATATAATTTAAAATACTTTAATATAATATGATATAATTTAACCTGAATTTTAATATACAAATTTAACACAAATAGGTGTTTCTATATATGGTTTTTAAATACTACTACTAATAATAATAATAATAATAATAATAATAATAATAATAATAATAATAATAATAATAATAATAATAATAAAAGTTTTTAAAGAAACGAAGTTATTTAAAATTTTCAATTCTATGAAAATGTAAAATATATAATGTAAAAAAAAAACTTGCCTAAAGAGACTTTATTATAAAGCTTTACTTCGATAATGCGTGATGATGAGTGTATTTTGAAATGTTAAAGAAATGTTGGAGGTTGATCATGTCAACTGCATCATCAACTACATTACATTGATCAATGAAGTCAGAGCTATATAACATAAGCCACGAAACCTAGACCTTTCTCAGTTACATATCAACACTCAAATCCACACATCTTATTGAAAACAGGAAGCTGCAGTAAAATGCAGGTTTGCGCATTTAGGCAATTAACCATATAGCATAGATCTTGTACATACTGTGTTTAGGTTGTTCAATCATCCAAAGAAAGATTTTAGAGGTAAAATATTTGAATAAATTTGAAGACATTTCTTGCGGTGAAGGAACAAGAAATCTTCAACAGGGCTTTCAATGCAATGGTGGATCATTGTTGAAGGTGTATCACAATAAGTTTAGTTTCAAAACAAATCCTTCATATTTGTCTTGCTAAATAATGAAGAATTTGGTTCCAAAAAATTTATTATTTCTATGCTAGTCTAAGGATATATATATATTAAAATTATTATTTCAAGTTTATTTTTAAAAATATTTTTTTATTTAGAAAACTATTTCAGATATGTCATTAACCTGAGGTCAGAATTTAGACCGATCTCTCAGAATTCCAAATTAATAATTATAATGTAAAATTTTCGTCTGAATAATGGGCAATTTCTAGGACGTCAAATGTCACGATGACATTGTCATATGTTACTCTTGAAATGTGGAATCTTAAACAGTTGATTTATTTTACCAATATTTTCTGTGGCCGAAATCTAGAATGTGCTTAAGAAATATGAATATAAGACGAGACCTATATAAGAAGCACAAATATATGTATTTATGTAATTGAAAATAAATGGAGCAATATACACAAGCAATACCATCGACACTGACTACTCATTGCTTATATGTAAAGGGCGGCTCATACATGAACATTTCTTCAAAGTTGAAATGATATACCCATCAAATTCTTCATCAGATTCATAATTAAAGGCTTCTATAATATCAATATCCGATTCAAAATCTTCATCACTTATACTTGAAATATAACTAACATGTGTGGAGTTTAGCTTTCTTAAAGCCATTAAACACATTCTGGTCTGACCTGATTTCATGCATCTAGAATTTAATTACCGGCTTCAATGTATGATGCGAGTCTCAATTTTACTGTTTTTGTGAACGTATGAATTCCAGCAGCCATCCATTTTTGACACTGTTGGCGCATTTCGGATTTGTAAAATTTTGTTAGGCCTCCAGGAATGACTATAGTTTTGAATATTTTTCGACAATTTTATTCATATATATGGGGTGACATATGAGGACTATGCCCGTGGATATTTGGCTTGAAAAATAAACCGAGACCCCCTCTAAATTTTTTTAAGGGGAGGGGGGTATGTGAATTTTTTTTAAAAAAATTATTTGTTTTAATGAATGAAATTTTTTTTTTAATTATTTGTTTTAATGAACGAACTTTTTTTTTATTTGTTTTAATGTTCAAATTTAAATTTTTAAAAATTTTTTTTTAATTCATGATAAAAAAGTCCAAGTATTTTTTCTCGATTAAAAGCCTAAAAAATAAAAATTGGCTTAAATCACCTATGATTGGTCGTACTGACGAGTATTTTCGAATAAAAATATCGAATAAAAAGCCTAATTATTTTTTCATACTTAAAATTCCATAAAAATAAAATTGGATTAAATCGCCTGTCGAATAAAAATCATGAATTTTTTTTTATTTTTATTTACTTTAATTGCTAAGTCAATAATATTATTTATTTATATTTTAATTATATTATTATTAATTTTAATCAAGTCAATTATTATATTTATTTTTAAATTATATTATTAAATTTTTTATTTTAATGAAGTGAATTAAATAATTATTTTTTATTTTCATTTAATTATTTATTTAATATTATTATTTTTATTAATTTAATTATTTATTTTATATTATTATTATTTTATTATTATTAACATTTTTTTATTATTTTAATTTTTAAAATTTAATTCCAAGTCTAAGAATAATTTTTCAATGTAAAAAAGATAAATCATCGATAAATTTTGAAATGTAAAAATAACAAACTTTCAATCCATACAAATATTTTTATTGACAAGATTAAATAAAAAAGATTAATTTTTATTTCAAATCAAAAATATCCGAGTAATATGCTTTTCGCATTTTGGCCAACAATATATGAATTGTTTGGTTACGTTTGAAATTGTGGCAACATAGACATCCATTTGAACATGTTACTCTCATACTATCTTTACAAACAATGCAATTCGCAACACATCGGTCACCAGATCCTTGAACGTTGTCATAGTGAATCTCGAGAAGTTCTTCAATGTTAATCCCTGTGAAATGGTAAATTTTTGTTGCGAGAAACTCTGGTGCGCAATAATCCAACGTATTTTTAATTCTTGGATAAAGTTCCTGAATTTTCTTTTATACATGTTAATAACGATAAAAATTTTTCAAAGTAAGATGTGAAAAAATAAATTAATATGAAATTTTCAAAATAATAATAATAATAATAATAATAAATTCATCAACAACCAAAGAAAAAGTTAACTTACTTGGTATCAACTTCTGAATATTGATAACCCATACAAACTGAACAATCAATTGATTAATAACTGAACAACAGTCACTAGGTATTGTATACAAATGACTGAGTACAACTCACTATATACATACTAGGCATTGAATAATTGAGTATCTTATTCATTAAAATTCCCTATTTAACTAATATTTACCCTTTGAACATCGATATTCAACCAACTTAGCCCAATTAAAAATAAAATTTTCTCTCAATCATTTCCCCTTAAAATACTCGATTATTCACTATACACACACAATATGTTATCAATAACTAGTTACTGAACAAATCAATATCAAAAAATTGTTTACTGACCAAGAAATCTTTAAATAAAAGCACATAAAAATTTGAACAATCAAAAGAAGTACAATTTCAATTACAAATTTTATTAAATTCTTCACTCTTTTATCGATCCTTGATGTCTCCAAATTGTTTGGTTGCTTAGTTAACTGGTTGCTATTAAGAAACTATTTATCAAACTCATTGAAGCCCAATCAATTGTTGTATTTTTCTGAATAAAAATTTATTCCTTTACAGTCTTGTATGTGATTTATTGAAATTATTTTGTAAAACTTAATAGTTTTGTTTAAAAACTTTGAAATTTTTCTATTATTTTCGTAATATTTTTAATTACATCCAACAATGAACATTTACTAAAAGTTATTTTCGAATATGAATGTCAACCTTTTCATTTAATTTTCACATGCCCCTAAATAAATTAATAATAAAAAATTGTTAATAATAATAAAATAATAATAATATAAAATAAATAATTAAATTAATAAAAATAATAATATTAAATAAATAATTAAATGAAAATAAAAAATAATTATTTAATTCACTTCATTAAAACAAACAATTTAATAATAATATAATTTAAAAATAAAAATAAAAAAAATGTTAATAATAATAAAATAATAATAATATAAAATAAATAATTAAATTAATAAAAATAATAATATTAAATAAATAATTAAATGAAAATAAAAAATAATTATTTAATTCACTTCATTAAAACAAACAATTTAATAATATAATTTAAAAATAAATATAATAATTGACTTGATTAAAATTAATAATAATATAATTAAAATATAAATAAATAATATTATTGACTTAACAGCTAAAGTAAATAAAAATAAAAAAAAAATTCATGATTTTTTTTCGACAGGCGATTTAATCCAATTTTATTTTTATGGAATTTTAAGTATGAAAAAATAATTAGGCTTTTTATTCGATATTTTTATTCGAAAATACTCGTCAGTACGACCAATCATAGGTGATTTAAGCCAATTTTTATTTTTTAGGCTTTTAATCGAGAAAAAATAATTAGACTTTTTTATCATGAATTAAAAAAAATTTTTTTAAAAATTTAAATTTGAACATTAAAACAAATAAAAAAAAATTTCGTTCATTAAAACAAATAATTAAAAAAAATTTTTTTATTCAATAAAACAAATAATTAAAAAAAATTTCACACACCCCCTCCCCCTGAAAAAAAATTTAGGGGTGCTCTCGGTTTTTTTTTCAAGCCAAATATCCACGGGGCATAGTCCTCATATGTCACTACTCAGGTGCGATCGATGAGAGTAATAATTAAGAAATGAATCCTTTGGATTGACAAAAATTTAATGCTATTCTTTTTCCCGACTTTATCAAACCATTCGTTCAAAATTGTCTCATTCATCCAACCTTTAGTGCAACAACTACGGTAATTCCTGGAAAGATATCCTTCATTGGTTTCTTGCATTGTTTTTCTCTTGAAGATAACCATTGGTTGGTATTTTCTACGACAATACTACAGTAAAATTCAGCTTTCTGCACCAGTGGTTGAGTGAATGATCTTTATCCCCCTTTTTTACCTATCGTTCTGGTACTTGGAATACAAAAACTAACTGCATCTTCGTCCACATTCCCTATTTGAATTAATTTCACACCAGATTTCAGAACAAAGAAGTAATTCTTGAAAGATTCTCTATTCTTTTCCCAATCAGAATGCAATTGCTGTCGAACTGATGTGACTGCACGAACGGAAAAATTGTTCCTTTTCATAAATTTTTAGCACCAATTGATTCCAGCTTGAAGAGCAGTTATCTGTTGGAAGTCCTTCGCCATTCTTAGTGCGTCAAATCCGATTTTTACTGTCGAGACTGGTCTATAATCGACTATTAAACTGCAAAATCCAGTCTTTCAACTGAATGTCGAGTTGTTGGCAAAACGCATTCCTTCCTCTTCGAGCATATTTTTTCTGATTAATCACTTTCAATATATTCTTCTCTTTCTTCCAGCATCAGACATTCATTTCGTTGATTTGATACTCACGCCCCGACAATCGATTCCTATTTTCTTCTGGATATTTTATTACTTCTAGTTTAAATGCTGTTGTTGAATTGTGACGCTTTGTTGGCATCATTTGTAATACCCACGTTAGCACATTAATGCTGCCGCTTATATATGGGATGCGTCTTTTACATGAAAATCCTTTGAAAAACAATAATTTGTCAGATGTGGTACTGAGAGTGATGTACAAACTGTCTGCTTACAAACGATTGTGTATTTAAACTCTAAATTTTTGACAATTTTAAATATCAAAATCATATTTTAATCCAAAACACTGAAAACCATTTATTCGCCAAAAAACCAAATGCATGGTACAATAATGAAGATATAAACAATAAACATTTCTCCCTCTATTAACACAGTCCACAAAAAACAACACGGTCAAATCCACTAAAATATCACCAAATATTCGTATCTGTCCACATTTTGTACTTTTTCAATCTTGATCTAGATTTTCATTTTGGAAGTGAAGTTTTACGAGTGTTTTGTAAATAAAGAATCCAAATCATAAAATACCAAATTTCTGATTTTTTTTGTAAATTTACCAAAAAAAAAATCTTAGATAAGTCTATTAAAAAAATTTATAAAGAATTTTTAAAGTATTTTTCTCTATAACAATAATAACTTTCTTTCAATTAAAATCACTAATATTTAATCTCATTATTTAGTAAAAAAAATCTAGAATTTAAAGTTGGCAAGAATAGAGAAATGTTATTTATCCACAACAATTATGACAGAAATGCGTGAAATAATACTTCAACAAAAGACGGATTAAATTTTTTGTTTTAATTAGACTTAGTTGAAGCTTATTAAAATATTAAACTGACAGTGCTGAATACAGTCTCCACTCATGCAGAACCGACGATCGAAAAAGAAAAAGTGAGCTTCATATTGAATAACTAGGTATAACTAAGCTGTATAAGTCCACGACTTTATCGACGTTAATTCTTTTCCATTGGGTCTAATAAAATTGCTGTACTGGCGGTGTCGTCGTCTTCACTACTTTCTCCACTTTCACTCGGAACTTCTCGGCCGACAATAAGAGTAAATTGGACTAATTTATTGAAACTCACGGCAGGATAGAAATTCTGGAGACGCAAACATCCCATTGTACTAGTACTTGATATTGTACCACACGTAGACAGTGAATTATAATTGTACGTTGAAAGCTTTGTGAAAGCAATTGGACCATGGGGTTCGTCATTGATATAATAGCTCAAGTAACCTTTGTCACAGTCTAATCGAACTCCAACGGTTGAGCCAATTTTTATTCCGCCATCCGTTCGTTCGAAATGCTCATGCTTATGCAGAAACCAACTTCTTTTTTCATTTATATACATTGACCATCCTTTATCATCAATTCCTAAATTAATAAAAAATTACAGTAAATTCTTTAAGTGTCTTGTGCTTTTATTAATAGCGTCAAATTAATAATTTATTAGTTTATATTTTATTTGTTTATTTATGTCTTTAACATTTCATTTCTATGTAAAAACAATTAATCTGTAGTCCAAATAAAATTTTACAAAAATTATTAAATGACTTTATTTGTTTAATCGTATCTTTTATAAATAAATATTGATAAAAACCTAATCTTAAAATCCAAAACCTTCATTTTCAATCTGTTATAAGCAGAAAAATGTGTACATTGCAAGTTGCATGCACAGATACTCATTTGTTGCCTACAGTCGTATCTACTTGATAATTACATCCAGATCTATTCGCACCCATAAAAATTTCAAACAGAATTTTACAACATTCAGTTATTTGTCGTTGGTTATTTTTATCAACCCATATAAAACCACAAAAATAACACGACTTTGAAATTAAAATTGTTCGGTTATAGCAGATTTAATATGGAAATTGTTTATAATTTATCAATAACATCACGGATCATAAGCCATTTTTCATTAACTCAAAGGAAGCATTTTTAAAAAATATTTAAATAATACATGGTTAATGTAATGAAATTTAAACCAGTTAAGCAAACCACAAAAAATAACTTGAAAATCAAATTTTAATTCAAATATAATTTAATATTCATGTTCGAAAGTAAAATTTTTTTTAATTAAGGTTTATAGAAACTGAAAATTATAAAAAAATATTTTTAAAAAGTCATTACCGATAAAATTATATTTAAATATTATTTATATGATAAAAAGAAAAAGAATTAAAAACGTTAAAAACAAAAATAGAAATTTTAAATTTATATATCGAAAAAATTATAGCCAATTTTTTTTCAAACCACTAGAACGCCAAATAAACGAAATTATTCTAGTCATAAATCTGTCAACATAATCTTTTTTAAATGCTATATACGGAAACAATGATGATGTAATAGTTATGATTATGAGTTAATTAAATAATCTCAAAATGTTCTTTGCTGATTTACGTTAATTTTTATTTATTACCAATGCCTCGTATAAAATTCTTTCCAACTTTTAAAATCTTTAAAATAGGTTGTTCATTTACACATTTTTCTATGCTTAATAATATACACAATAATTTTATTTATTTAAGGTTTTAGTGTTTTTATTAAAAATAGAAATATAAGAAATTAAAAAAATAAATGAAATTATTAAAAATACATTTGAAATTTTAACGTATAATGAAAAATAGATTGAATATTTTTAAAGTGGTTTTACTGCTTTTTTGTTTTTGAAGGAATAACTAAATAAAATTAAATGATTAAAGTAACATCACACGCGATCTTTGATCTCATTTGGTTCTTGAAAGTGCCATGTAAAAAAACTCGATTCTATCAGATATCAAATCCAGTAACCTTGTAACAAAACCCCAGAATTTGAGCGATTGGCCATTATAATAATTTTTGAAAATCAAAGAAACGTCCGTCGACTGCACCTGTAAAAAATATGCGATTTTCCTTATTGTTTGTTAAAACTCGGATACTGATATTCTGCGAAAGATTGAGGAACTACAAATTTATTTTGTACAAGATCGAACATGTCAGTCACTTTGTTAATTTTTCATATTAAAAGCTAACCAGAAAATGAAGTGAAAGAAAAAATAAGTGCTTAAAAAAGTTTACGTTAAGTTTCACTTGTTATTTAACATTTTAATTTTAATTTTTTTTAATATTTTTAAAATTTCTAATTACTGAAAAACATAATTTTTAAAAAATATTTACTTAAAATATCTATTTTCTATAAGTTGGCAAAAGAAAACAGTTATTTAATTTTTGATTAATTTCATTTCAATTGTATTATAATAATATTATAAAATTATAGAAATAATTTATAAATAAAATTGTAACTTAAAATATATTTATAAATGAAATCCTTTTATAAGGGGTGGCATGAAACTTACGGAACTGCTCTAGCCATACGAGTTATATAGTATCACAATTTATTTTAACTAACTTCATCCTGATTTTCAAGATAAAATCTTATTATATATTATAAAACATTCTTTGTTTAAATAAAGTCTAATTTAAATTGCCAATTTTCCAAAATATTTAATACATTTCAAAGTCATTTTGAAAAAAAACGAAATAAAATTTATTTGCCGATTAATAAAAACAACAATTAAGCAATAAACATAAATATCCAAATCACAATAAAATCAAACAAATGGGTTAAAAAATCGTAAAAAATTCATAATTTTTGATAAATCAATTAACAAATTTCTGATTGATTGATAAGTGAAATTATATCGATTTTTACATTTAATTTCTTTTACTGTTGTTGAAATTATTTTTTAAAAAAACCCTAGTTTAAATGAACTCACGATTCGTAATATTAACATTTTGTTTAAATTTACCCCGGAAAAGGAAATGATAATTTCAACATGATAAATTTATTTTATGACAATAATTAATAATCATATTTGGGCTGGTAAATCTTTTATCTAAATGTGTTATTTATTTCATAACAGTACAATTATTATTATTAATTATTATTTTTGATTAAAATTTGAGAAGAATAAATAAATTTTAACATTTTTCTAGTCGTTTTTCTGACCTATTGAGTAGCCAATATTTTAGTAACATTTTTTTTATTAACAAGCACAAAATTATGGTCAAATCCTTATAAATCTGTTAGCATTGACATTATCAACATTTAATGCCCAAGACTACAGAAGTCAGATTTCTGTGCAGGCCTTTTGCCCGAAAAAACCCATTTAGAAACTTACTACATAAGGTAGTTACATCTAAGTCTAAAAATTTATGAGTGAATAGCATTAAGATAATTAAATAGAAAACGATTTAACTTTCTTTTAAAAATTATGTAAAGAACTTTAAAAAAATTAATTTAAAATTTAATTAAAAAATAAAATAAAAAAAAATACTTAAGTTTAAATTGAAAATTTGGAATGATGAAATTGGTTGATTGTAAATTTAATATTTAAGAATATTTGAAATTTACAAAGATAAACTGTTTATTGAATGCTTATATATGAAAATTCCCTATTCACTTGTTAACTCATGCTTTCTAAAATATTCTCAAAAATATTACAAAAATAAATATTAAAAAAAGTTATTAGAAAGGGCCAAGATTTTGTTGTATTTTAATAATATTGATTTTTGCCATGAAATATATTTTTGATGTTATGAATCGATTTTTTAAATTTGAGAAACCAAACAAATAATAAATGATATTTGTTGAGCGATTTACCATTTGATCTTTATTTTAATGATTACCTTTATGTAATAATATTATAACAATATATTTGTTTATATACTATGGTTAACTCACAATATCATAATTCAAATTTTTATTAAATAAAACTGTAATAACACGCAATAAGCAATTTTTATTTAATAAAAATTTGAATTATGATATTGTTAGTTAATCATAATATATAAACAAAAATATTGTTATAATATTATTACACTCTAAAACATTAATCTTGCACTTACCAATAGATTAGAAGACGATATTGCAAATATTTACATTTTGGTGAATTTGTAAAAGATATCGCAAACATGGATTCTAGAAAAGCACATTTTAGTTATGCTGCCTACATTTTACTCCATTAATAATACCATTAAGTAAACATTTAAGTTACATTTATATTTAAGTCATTTAGAAAAAACTATTGTTTCAGCAACAGATGCCCCCACTCACCAATTCACTTTTATTTACAGACATTATGTTTTGAGATTCTTTTATGGAAGCAAAATCAAATAAGAGGGAAAATGTTGAATTGCCCACAAAAACATCGAAATTCACAAACCGCATCCATTAAATTATTTTTAAAAAAATATATTTTTTGTAAAAAATTTAGAGATAACTATAATTATTTGTCAATTAACTGAATCTAAAATCAGAATATCGGTATTAGATTCAAATGAGTATGAAAAAAAGAATAGATCATAATTTTTTTGCAAAAAATGGTTTAATCAGCTGTGCTGAAACGACATGCGACGCAAATCGACTTATATCTGAACCAATTGTCGATATAACATGCATAATACATGTGAGTTTTGCGAAGTTAGCCGTTCTATCCGAAAAATATTATCTTATACCGCCTCACTTATTTATAAGTCAAAATATCATTCAAATCGCTGCAAATTGCTTTGTACTGGTTTACCACGTGCTCATATTAATTAACTTTTACAGCATATAATAAAGCTATTTTCTAATTTTTTAACCATTTAAAATACTTATATTATTAAATTAATATTTTACCGAGCATTTCATCTCGTTTGCAGTCCGACCTTGCGACACCAAAAGCTGGTTGAGCTCCAGGATCCATTTTATCAATTCTGAATTCCCAATAATGTACCCCACGAGACAAGCCTGTACTTCCAAGAATGACGTGATCATCGGTAGATTCTGTTGACAGGGTAAAACCATTGTTTGAAATGTAAACGTCATCACTATTTGAGTTATGGTACATGGTGAAAACTGTTACTAAAACCGAAATGATAATGCATTAATAATTAAAAATAAAAAATATCATAAAATATAACATTGTGCGCAATAAAAATGGATATTAATTCAAAATTGCAACTATTCCAAAAAAAGGGTGAAATTCAATGAGTTCAGTAAAAAATAAATGAGAATATTTTCTTTTTCAATTTGTTAATATCACTTAATAAAATAAACAATTGATAATAAAATGGTAAAATATAAACAAAAATATTACTTTGAAAACATACAATTTTATTTTTTCATCCTTTATAGCAGTGGTTCTTAACCTTTTTAGCTACCGGCACCCCTAAAATTTTCAAAAAATATTCTCGCACCCCTTACTAGAAATTATTGAGTTATATAAATTAAAAAACAAACATTATGCAAAACATATTTTTTATTTATTTTATGTGCGTAACAAATTTTTTATAAATTTTAATTGTTAGCTGAAATAATCAATTATAAATTACAATTTCGCACCCCAAAATATTCAAGCTCGCACCCCTAAGGGGTGCGTGCACCACCGGTTAAGAACCACTGCTTTATAGAAAAAAAACATACTTTCATATTTTTTGGGCTTACTTAAATTAAAAATAGCTTTTGGGCCCATACGCA
This sequence comes from Schmidtea mediterranea, assembly GCA_022537955.1. NCBI lineage: Eukaryota > Metazoa > Platyhelminthes > Tricladida > Dugesiidae > Schmidtea > Schmidtea mediterranea. The sequence goes on from CM039680.1 coordinate 94,149,873, forward strand.
AAATATCTCCCAGTGTACCACTTAATAAATGACATTTTATTAATGTGTAATTAACCCCGCATTAGTGTTATAAGGTGTTAAGACACTTCGGTCTTTTTCAAAGTTGCGCATTTCATAGATCTCTCAACAAATATCTGTTTTCTTCTCTGCTAATTCATGATCTAATGATTCGAGCAAGTTCAAAAATTCCAAAAAGTCCGATGGCAACTTTTTTTGAGAATAAAACATTACTTCCGACTCTGATTCTATGACTCTGAGAAGGATAATCTACCACAAAGACCCCAACATTTTCAACCTTCATTCCTTAGCAATTTCACAATTAGGAACAAATTCAAGATTTCCCATTTTTACAATCGGTGTTCACTTTTATGAAGAAAAAGAGATTTTTCAACGAAAAAAATACATCGAGAAAATAATATTAATTTTTCAATGTTTTTTTTGACGAGCATGAAAAAAATTGTTGTTAATTTAATATTAATTTAAATTTAAATTTAAAACTTTTATTTTGTTTAAATGAAATAAAAATTTTCTAAAAAATTAATCGAAGCATTACATTTAATTGACAAATTTTTAGATCTTGTCTCAATTTAAGAAAGCATTTTGAACAAGGAAATAATTTTCTTTTGTTTCACTTGCTATCATTCATTGGGACTCGATGAGAAAGGAAATAAAAATGTCTCGTGGATAATGCAATTACGACGCATTTATTTATCCGAATTATGCCACTTGATTGAATGGCACCTGTTCATTTTCAATGGGAAAAAAATTTTTATAATCATTTACTGACTGAAAAATTATACCATTTCTCAATTCAACGTGTTTAAATAGGAGGTTAAATAAAGGAGGTTCGTTGGCGACGTGGACGCCAGGAGGACAGTGGCAACGTTGAGAAGCTTTATTTTTTAGAAATAGACAATTCTCCAAATTAATAAATTAATTTCATATAATTTATAAAAAATTTATGATTCTTCATTTATTTTGTGTTGTGCATAATTAATTCTATGATCTTTTGTCAAAATGAAAAGAAATGAAATTTCATAAAAATACGAAAATATATTTATTACAAGTTTTGGTGGGAGCTTCTGGAAAACTTGTTTCTGAAAAATTGACACTCATTTGAATGAAGTTACATAACACTGTTGTGAAGAACGAGAAATTTAATAATTAATTAATAATAATAATAATTAATAACTAAATAATTAATAAATATTTATTATAAAACAAAAAGTAATAATAACCGCATGACTTACGCTTTCCAGTTTCTAAACAAATGTTGTCACTATATGGACTTTCTCCGTGCTGATTGTGAGCTTTGACTCTGACGTTATAACTGGATTGAAAATGAAGACCTTCGACAGTACAAACACATTCGCAACCTCGGTAAACTTTCTAAAACATTATTAAAACTTTTAAATAAAATTTTAAAAATTATATTTCTCGGTATATTGTTATTTATTTATCAACTTTTGTAAAACAATTTTGTAAAATAATATCAAATCCATCATTATTTTTTAGATTATTGTAAAGGCTACAGTCCTTTTTATATAATTTTATAGAGAAATGCCGTGTATAAAAACTAGTCTGTCTAAATAGAAAGTCTAACATAAATTTAATTTTAAAAGAAACATGTAAAATTTAAACAATCTGCAAATGAAATTGACTGTGTACGAATTTTGAACATGTTTCTAACAGCAAATATTGTTGTCTATATTAGGGATCAGTAATGAGTGACTCCGGCACAAATATCCACGGGCTCGGGGCTAATTCTGATCGAGTAACCTTTACATTCAACGTTGAATGTGTGCGCAAGCGTTAATGTTGTACTTTTTTCTTCCGGTAGGAGCGCAATCGGCGTATTTGGTGGCTTCATACCGCGAAACCTTTTTTGATCTTTTAGCGATTTTTCTACATTGAACCGTATTAATTCAATACGGTGGCCTATAGTGGAGCGTAATATTGTCACTCCGAAGTGTACGTGATGGGGTGACTTATCAGTCGGTTGATGACTGCGGGGTACGCGACGCGGGGGAGACTCACACGTTTCATTAAGTCTGGTTTACTTTAATAGCAGTCGTTGTACCAGTCTCATTGTGAACGATCTTTTATACAGTAATCGGAGCTTTTCGTGCAAGTGGCTTACATTACAAAGGTGTCTTCATTTTAATAATGATAATAATTTTGTATGTAGATATTTTTATATGTTTGTGCCCCAATAGATATGGCTACCAAAAAGAATCAAAGAAAAACAGAAGATGAAAACCGCGAATTTAGAGTTTAGTAGACCTAAAAACTCGCATTTATTTGAAACTTGAATGGCCATCCGGCATATCTTATTTGTAAGGAAAAATTCGCGCACAACAAGAAGTTAAATTTGGAAAGACACTTTACAAGTAAACACGCGTCATTTATCACTAAATATCCTGCCAGTGATGTAAGGAAGAAAGCAGTTGAGGAACTTGAGAAGAGTCATGATTCATCAGCTTCTGTATTTATTAACTTGATGCAATCTTCCAGCAGTGTTAATATGGTAAGTTTTGTTGTTTGTCAAGAGATTGCTAAGAGAGGGAAACCGTACACAGACGTTGAATACATAAAAAAGTTGTTTTATCAATGCATCCGAAGAGCTATTTCGAAATCTTAAGAACAAAGCAGATATTCTGAAAAAATTAAAGAGTTACCACTTTAATCATAGTCTGCCAAAACATTGAAAGATAGAACGAATAAAATGTGTTCCAATATAACCATCCAGTAAATCAAAGATCGGAACTTGGTTTCGGCTTTATCAATAGAAGTTGACGAGTCTTGTGACATAAATGATACAGATCAAGTTTCGCTTTTCGTTAGATTTATTTCTCATTTAGGTCCTAAAGAAGAATTTTTAAGATTATTGCCACTCAAAGGTCAGACACGTGGAGAGGATATTGCAAATGTTGTGGTGGAATGTATAGATAAATATCATATTCATGTCGATAGAATTGTGTCGATTTCAACAGACGGGGATAAAAGTATGACTGGCGTCAGAAAAGTGATTGTTGCCATTTTGAAAGAAAACCTTAATAACGACATATTGGTTTATTAACCAAGAAGCGATTTTTGAGCAGACATTTCCGGAAAAATCTAGTAAAGTTATGGAATTAGTGATCACTATCATCAACTCCATTGTAGCTAAAGCCCTTAATCATAGTCAATTCAAAGAATATTTAGTTAAAATGGAAAGTGAGTGCGCTGATCTTCTGCTTCAGAACAAGGTCGATGGTTTTCAAGAGGGAAAGTTTTAAAAAGTTTTGCGTCCCTAAAATTGAAGCATTTCCCCTTTTCAGCGTCTTTGTATTGATTTGGAAATATTGGAGAAGCACAAATGCGATGTTAGTTAACAGCACAAGTGATCTGCTTTGAAAGACCAGGAGAATGAAGATATGATCATTTTTAACGTCTGGAATAGTATTCCTTACTCCTAAGATCAACTGAAAAAACTTGCGTTTGCTGTTATTTTCACTTTTGGTTCTACATATTCATTCAAACAAACCGTTTCTAACATGGACTTTATTAAGAGTAAACTAATAAGTCGTCTTATTGATGAGAACCTAGAATCATGCCTAAAATTAAAATCAACAACATATAAACCTGACTTACTGAACCTTTCCAAGGAGATAAAAGCACAATGAATCCATTAAGTGTTTGTCAGTCATTGTCATGATTTAAATTTATGGATACCTTACTTTCATATTATTGTTTATCAATGAATAAATCTTTATTAAGTGTGAAATCAAGTTTTATTCAGTGTACCCGTAATTTAATGTAGGTCTAAAATTATAATAAAGGTTTACTAAATTAAAAAACAGATTTGGCTCTTAGAAATTTTTTGAATCGTTGTAATGTACATTTTTGCTCTTTGGCCAATAAGTTTGTCGACCACAATTAATTTTATTTTTACTGTAAAAATGGAAAAAATCATATAAATGCAAAGCTTACTCGAAACGGTCCACCAGCTCCATCGTCGATTTCCAGCGTGTAATATAGAACCTCAGGTCCGGGATAGGGCTGCCAGAAAACGGTAAAAATGTTATTAGTGCATAAACACTGTTCTGGCCAAAATATCGGTGCTTTCGGCGCTAAAAGATATTTTACTTAAAAACTTTTTTATATGAAATTTTTAAATTGAAAATATTAAATTATTCTTTTAATATTATTTTGATAATCTTTTTAATTACAATATAACTTGTTTAATAATAATAATAATAATAATAATAATAATAACAATAATAATGAAACGGTGATTCCTTGGTAGCAACATCAATTAATATATCAGATAAGTTAATAACAATATAATTATTACTTCACAACAAGGACTTATTTTGTTATTCACTAATCTGATATAATAATAATATTAATAATAATAATAATAATAATAGCATTATAAGGACTTTTTTTGTGGTTCACCTCTGATTTTTTTATAAGTGACATAATATTTTCTACAAAATTTGACTATGAATCAAATTTATTTAAGGTATTCACGAATTTTTGGCACAGCCTTTTTCAAGTCAATAATAAGAAACATAACGTGATGCCCAGTGCAAATCCCAATAGTAGACTAGTTTCGAGCTAATGGCTCTCATCAGTACTATGTGGGACGCACTAAGATTTCTCTTCGCGCTAGGTAAGTGTAAAACAGTGCAAAGTTTTACTCTGTTATCCACTCATCCTAACGCACTGGATACCAAATTAGTTTGCAATGCTTGGCTTTGAGGCAAGAAAATAGACGATTCTTTATCTTGAAACCTTTCACTTGAAACCATGGTAGATACAATCTTAAGATTGTGAATAAAACGTTGCACACAAATAATCAAATTCTATTGCCTGCATTATAAAATGGGTGTCTGTAGGCGTTATGCTAAATTATTGGTTTATTTTTTATAGTTTAGAACTATATAATAAATATTTTTCAGTTCATATAAAGTTACTTGAATAATTAAGCTAAATGATATTAATTTTTTGTTTTAAACATTTTAATTTAATCATTACTAAATGACTTTAAAAATGCTTTATATATATAATATATTTCAACTAAAAATCTTTTTCTGAATGCCGATAATTTGTTTTAGTCGAATTTGACTTAGTTTAAAGATAAAATTGGATTTGTTGAATTTTGTCACATTAATTTTGTTCTATAAGACACAGAACAAATATTATATTATGTAAAACATTATTTATTCATGAGCTGTGTCAATATGGACAGGTGTGATCATTCTTTAATCATTATTTGTTAGATTTTAAATTATTTTTTCGTAAAGAAGCAAGTTTTAAAACATTACCAAACTTTTTAAAAATCAGTCCCCTTCACCACGAAATCTTGTATCCATCGCTGATTCTTAATCATGAGATCAGGTTTGAGTGCAGTATTTTACTTAATCTTTATTTTTAAAAGCAGCCCCTATTTTAATATTGATTTCTAAAAAGTGGAAATCTTTCAAATAGCATTTATAAACTTTAAAGTGTTATTAACTTGAACATTTTTTTTAAATTAAAATGTTTATAAATTAAATTTAATGTAATTCATTCCGAAGATCTAGTGTAACTTCAGGTTTTACCGATGTTAAAAAACTCGCTAAATTTTCCAGCTGGCCAAAATATTTTTTGTAATGATTTATATTTGTTGAACCGCTGTTTATTGTTTTCACATATTTAACTTAACTTTTTGTTTTTAGTCGATATATATATATATATATATATATATATATATATATATATATATATATATATATATATAGTGCCACTTGCTACGCCATTGCTTCTAATACTTGCTCAAAATCAACTTAAAGGTCTTTTTGATCAAATATTTTATTATATATTGTTTTCAAGACTTGATCATGGATATTGTTTGCTGCATTCGGTCAAGCAGGCAATAATTTCTTATTTCTGACGGGCATCGTTAATATAGTATAATATTCATACCCTCCAGAGTTAATGAATGAACAGCAAATAAACCATGTAACAGAAAGCTTGATATGGTTTTTGGAAATTACCAATAAATATTTCACGATTACAAGACTAACAAAGATAATAAAATAAATTTATTTGTATAATATTTGAAAAATTATTTTGAAAATACATTCCAATTTTGCGAAGCAGTAACTATAAAAAAATAAACAAAATCATGTTCAAATAATGTTTTTCAAAAAATAATTTTACATTCCCTATTTTAATTTTACAAATTTCTTATAAAACATCAATTTCGATTATTCTATATCTTAGTACCCCCTTCTGATGCTGTCACAGAAAATATTTTAATAATTATATATTTCCTGAAAATTTTCTCCGTAAAATTAATTGATTATTTTCACATTTCCTCCAATCAATACATGCAATTTTATTTGAAAAAAACTAAAAAATCTGCAAAATAAAAACCAAATTTTTAATTAATTATTAGTCGTAATTAAATCTTGTTTGGAATTTGGATTATGAATGAAATAGAAATTGAAATTTATCCACTAGTTTTCAGCATTAAATATAATATTATATTCAAAAGAAATTCGTCTTTAAAAAAATAATTATAATTAATAATAATTACAATTATGATTAATATAACAAAATAATAATTATTAATTTTATTTATAAAATGTCGATTAAATTATTTATATTGTTTTTTTGTTTTTTCATTACATGCATTTTCGTTGCATAAAAAACACGATGAAAAAAACACTGTTTTTAATAAATAAAATAAAAGATTTACGACAAAGCAAAATATCATACATTTCAGTTAAACTCATTTTTTTAATAATCTACAAAATTTAAAAACTATTTTAAAATAAAAAAATTAAATACGTTACTTTGTCAGTATTTTAATGCTTAGATGTGTCATTCGTGTGCTTGTAACGATCATGATTAATTTAAAGTTTAATTAAATTAAAATAATTAACTAATTCAATAAATTATATTTAAATAAGTTTACTCATTGAATAACTATTAATTATGTATAATTATGTTAAAAATATGTAATTTAAAATAATAGAATGTTTCAAGCTAAATATATTGTTGACGTAAATTAATTCGTTTTGTTTTAATAATGTCAATTTTTTAAATCTTGAAATGCTTTTAAATTAATGTATGCAATCGAAACTGGGGCCACCCAGTCTAACAGTGTTTTTATTAAATGCGAGCTTTATGAAAAAATACAAGTAAAATGTTTGTCAGAAAATTAAAAACAGTTCAATTTTTCAAATTTAATTTATTAAAATGTAAATTGAAGTTATTTAATTCAGAAATAAGCGATAGAAAATAGCGTTTGTATAGGCACTAATAGAGACAAAATTAGTAAAAAAAAGTAATTCAAAAGCAACTTGAAATATCATCAAAGGATTGGAGAGGAAACCACTTCACAGTGTATAAGACGTTGTTGGTTTTACAGTTCCTTACGGGAAATACTAACCTACAAAATAAAAGTCGTGGAGATCCATTTGATATTGAAAAC